>JANVCQ010000008.1:30358807-30370477 GCA_025531925.1 Erythroxylum plowmanianum
CCCGCACCAGCGCCAGCTCCTTTGATCCTTGTGGAAACCCGGACATTCTGCCATAGCCGTCGCGTTATGAACTTCTTACTAGCATGCCTCTTGTTTGCATTTGTAATCTCTTGGCTTTTTCACTTCCATGTCCTTAATTGAATTGTGAAGGGTTTCTTTGCCCTGCGCATTGGAGGTGCGCACTTACAAGCCTCTTTTATATTTCAAGTTGCTTTTGATTTCATGTTTCAGGGCCATAGTTGTGACTTACCGTATGTATCTTACTCTCTTTTAACAACAAACATGTGGTGATATGGCGTCTGAACTATATATATATACACATTATAGAGGATTCAACGTCGCATTTTCACAGAATATACTCTGGTAATGGCAGTCTCTATTGCTAGTGAAAAGGATTTTAATTTGGACATGCGAAGAATGCAACATACCCGAATGTCACATATTGTCTTTCCCTATCCTATCCCACTTTAGTTGTTTTGGAAACAGATAGAACTGCAGAACAGCGGGATGGTGCAGAATGGAGGTCCTCATGAATGATTCAGAATCATTTTAACCATTGAAATGATAGAACTGAGTCAATAACACCTCCGGCTGAATATACATAACTTGATATATATCTCGGTAGTCCAGATTAATGAATCAATTCTCATCACTTTCAGTTTCCATTTCGGTGGGTTTGCCGGCTTCCTCCTCAATTGGATTGTTCTCTTTAAACTTTGCAACTGCATCGTCAAAAGTCCTCCGCACATGTTGGCACATCAACATCAGATTCTGGCAAGCGTCATTCAAAACCTCCTTTGCTGGATCACCTGGCAGATATCAATTCAACAACTGGACTTTCAGAGAGCAGTGGCAATATACTATCAAAATAATTATATAGTCAATGAAACCAACAATCTCGCATTGAAAGAAAAAGCAGTTTCAGTGAATAGAACCCAATCACCCTGTTCTTGTAATCTAAATAATGCAGAAATTATAGAAAGATAAACCAATGAAAGAAACTAAAAGGCCTACCTTAAGCACTAAATTCTTTCACTAATTAGTATACTGCCAATAGACATTCTGCTTGAACACCTACTCTCCTAGTTTGAAATTAGTCAAACGTAAATCTAGAACTGACTAAAATAAGCAGAAATAAAAATATGTAGGATCCATCTTTATTTCCTATTTATCATCTTCCAGTGATTGACAGTAGGAATTATAGATAAGCGAGTGAAATGGTACCCGTTGTTTGGACTCTGATATTAACACGAGCATCTGAAGGATGAGGAATGCTGTATCCACAAAATGATATTCTTGGACTGCAAAATGAAACAACAATGTGCTTGAACATTAATTTATACAGATAATTCATATATCAGTGAGAAATATTATGAAGCAATTACAATTTCAAGATACAACGGGAAATCATGGACAGTAACGAATTTCATACAAACAAGGTACAAACAAGGAAGAAAGATTTCATGCAACTTGTTCAAATACAGAATTATTGATTCGGTTTCTCATCCGTATCAAAGAAATATCATAGCTAATGATGCATGCACGTTAAAAATAGTTATCAATGATATGGGTTTCTAAAGCGTAAAGCCCCATATGCAGTTGATATACATCCAATACCATGGTAAAACTTGCTATTAATTGCAAGTCTCAGAGAAATCGAAAAGCAACATAACAGATTATACGTACTCCTGGTTCAAGGTGAATCTGACAGCATTTGCAAGAGTATGATCCTCATCAACAAAAGAGAAAGTTGCCTTACTTGGATCGTGCAAGGAACCGTGTTCCATCACTTCAAATTTTTCCGCAATGGAAGAAATTGCAATATCAAACCTTCAATGTTAATTACACCTACAACACCAACCCACCTACAATATGACTTGTCTTTTTCAAGATAAAAGAAAAGGAACAGAATAAACTGTAATCAAATATACTATATTTTGAAAAGAATGAGGCAGAGAGAAACATGAATTAAGCCAAAGATCACAACTTTATTAATAGTTAGACATAATGACACAAGCCCAACTTCTTTAAGTGAAAGGAGAGCACCTTTACCTGTTTCCTGCAAGCTTAGTACAAACTGCGGCAACCAAAAGTGGTCGCCCGCCGGCGGTTAGTAGATATATATTGCGGCGGTTGGCCTAGGGTGCCGTATCCCCAATATGACTATGAGACGTAAAACCCCAAGACGAGTATTTCCTATGTGTATTGCTCATACCGAATATAAGACAACCTTGACCACTCATATTCTATACTTCAAACTTTTGACTGACGTGGCATCTTATTATTTGTTCTTTCTTAAGGTAGACAGCTTGCCCTCACGCCACAGTCTCACTCCTAAAACCCTAAATTGTCTTTCGCATACTTCTGTATTCGACTCCACTTGTCAGGACTTTCTCTAAAACGCTACAAAGGGGATCGCATTTTCTCGATTTATACAAATTATAGGGAAAGCTAACGTCAATTGTTTCAGGGTCTAATGGCTGCCAGCAACAGTAGTTTACCTCCCGGGGTGGACAAGGATCAAGTGAGTAGTAGGTCTTGGTCACAAATATGAAGTTCTTTATCCGAGGTTTATTTTATATGGTTTATAAATGCATGTATAGGATTTGTTGATTTCATGCAAAGGCCTGTATATGTGGGGAAATTTGTCAGTAAGGAATGAGTTGACTGTTCTTTGCTTACGGTGCAGGCCTTTGGCATGGCAGAAACAGAGATGGAGTATAGAGTGGAGTTATTTAACAGGTAAAATTGTTGCAGCTTTATGTTTTATGAAAATACAACGGGAATGCCTTCTCTGATGGAAATCAATGTGCTGTGATGGTTTGTATATTGGTAAGACTGCAAGGAACTGATAAAATTTAGAGAGCTTCAAATTTAATTCTTGTAGCAGAGAGCTACAGCCTAGGAAAACTTGTTCTAGTTTTGGCGTGATTAAAACATGTAATCGTCAAACGATTTGCATTGTACGCAGCTTGAATAATTGCACATATTTCAGGGTAGTTCTTTTTTAGTTTCTTTAGTTTTTCTTATGCAATTGCCTTGCCTTAGCTCAATGTTGCTTTCATTTTTTGATGCTGGAAGATTGTCGGTACCCACCAACTCTGACATGTTGTTTAAGTCCCAGTTACCTTTAAGAGTATGGACTATGACTATGAAAATAAATACGCAGTATTTATGCTTCACCATATGGTTATGGATGATTATTGTGTTGAACTGAATCTGCCGAGGTTAACTTATCTCCCTTGTATGGGTTCAGGCTTGCTCAGACTTGTTTCACCAAATGTGTGGACAAAAGGTATTTTCTTATACTGTTCCTTTCACGGTAATTCTTATGGACGCCCTGCATTCTGAAAAGATATGAAATTTCTTCCATTCCATTTCTTTAAGCCAACATTTTTCCTTCTTTCAGGTACAAGGAGGGTGAACTAAACATGGGTGAAAACAGCTGCATTGATCGCTGCGTTTCAAAATATTGGCAGGTATGCATCCATTGGCTTAAAACAAATTGATTTAGCTAGTTCACACAAGATTATGTTTGGTTAAAGATAATCCTTGCAAATTGTTGCTGAGCGAGAAAAAATGGAATTTGATTGTGTTGATGTTGGTGTCCACAGGAATCCTTTTGTGGTTTCTGCTTTATTTTTAACTTATATGCATGGAAGAAAAAGCCAGTATATACTTCTGAGAACTTATATTTGAATGCAAAATCGGAAAGCTAAAGACATGGACTGAAGTCTAATTTCAATAACGTTTTTAATGGATTCATTTTATGATTATTTAGGTTAATAATCTAATCGGTCAGATGCTCAGCGCTGGTCAGCGACCAATGTAAAAGGTGGATGTTGCTGGATCTGAAATTTGTTCTTCATGGTCGGTGCTAAGACAGTCTTTGGAGCAACTCCAAATTGCACTCTGTTTTTGTGTCATTTCAGTAGTTGTAGTGGCAGCATTGTATCCACAATGGCTGTAATTCTACTCAGAATAAGATAAACTTGGCCTTGATAATCAGTTGCAACTGTTGATGTGCTGTTACTTATTCAAACTTTACATGCCATTATGTTATATCAACTTCTTTCTTTCATACCAACTTATGGTTGAGGGCTATTGAGTGATTCTTTTATCTGGTGGTAATGCCGGAGAAACACGGTTTCATGACTCCATTGATACCATGCTACCTATTATTAATACCAACATTTACACAGCATGGCCCGCAAAGAACTTTGACAATCTTTGAGAGAGAAAATAATAAAACTTAATAAAACTCTCATGTCAGCATTAATTACGTAAATTTCAATCAACTCGAATTGCACTGTAACCATTTCCTTGAACTACTGCTCTCTGTCGCTGCTCATCAAGTCAAGAAGATTAGTGGAAGGTCTGAAGAACTAGAAAAGTTCATCCAGAGTAGTCTAAAAAGAGAATTACTCCAGAGGATGATGACTAACTAAAACATTCAACAATTTAAACGTAAAAATACAGTTAAGCCTGTGGTTCTGCGAAAATTCAACACCATATGGTATTCAAGGAGTATGTAAAATGAGGTGGGAATCATAGGGAAAAGAAAAAAGGGGGATATACAGTTTCAGATTTTATGTCTCTTGGATTCCAAAGAAGTGCCGTCTTTTAGTGTTTCCTGTGCGTCACTGTCCATCCCAAGGCTGAAGAGGGCAGCGGCTTGAAGATAGAAGGCAGTGGGCCACTCGGGAGACACTGCTTGGGCCTGCATAGCATCTCCAAGAGCCTCCTGTGGCATATCGTTTATTAGGTAGCACAAACAGCGCCTTGCAAATACTGTTGGTGATACCATTGTTCCTCCATCTATGAACTGCATAAATGAAATTGAAGAACGACTGTATTAGGTAAACCATTTTCTGATAACGACCAAATTGGCAGAGCAGTTCACAATCTTTCCCATTGCATCAAGTCATATTATGTGGCATCAACCAGCAGTTCACAATCTTCAGATTCTCCATAACAGGAAGATACCATGGAGTGGAAATAAAATGCTGCTTACTTGTGTGTAACACTCCATGGAAGTAGTGAAATCTTTAGCTCGGAAAGCAGCATCACCACGCTTCTTACAGTTCAGGGTTTCCTGTATTTGATCCGTCCACATTTGGAAGGAGAGCTGCAATGGTGGAAGAAGAAGATTCATATGAATATGGAACTATTGGATAGGTGAAATTGAGAAACAAATTTATCAAATCAGACTGCAATGTTGACACTGATCTTGTTAAGTGCAAAGATAGGAAACAATGATCTCATGTAACGGGAAATAACGTCAAAAAACCAACAGGCTGCTAATTTTGAACCCAGAGAAACAATACAAGTTATTACACAACACCAGGTTTTCCGAATTAAATCACCTAACCGATTCTAGTATTGAATATCACGAACCTCATTTGCAATGCCCTCATCATCCTTGTATCCAACCATCTCTAGTATTTCATGTATTGCAGTAAGATCTAACCTTGAGCAAGCTTCACCTAGAGGTGTGAGTACTACCATTTGCTTTGGTGATGGAATCCCATGCGGAATGCCCATCAACTCATAGGATGGAACCTGCCAAATAGCAGCTACTATTACATCAGATACGCTTTCATGAAATTAAATTTAGCATCATAAATGCATTCCAACCCAAGGAAACAAGCTTTTGAGACTACCAGCAGGGCTACAAGCAACTCAACTCATCCAGGCTTCCATTAGGATTTATCCAAGTTAATTACAAAATGATGGACAAGTAGGATTACGAACAAAAAAGTAAAAATTTGAGCTTTAGGATTAAGATTTTGGGCATTGATAGTCAAAAGCATGATGTTTTGTTCAAGCAGTTCCTTATGAAGCTCATTAATAGGACATGAAAGAGCCTTTTGAAATTGCACATCAAGGGACATTATCCTTACACCAACTCATGGAGGACCAATTGAAGGAAAAAGTAGTGCAACCTCAGTTTCTTTCTGAAGAGGAGTGAGAGCAATCACAAGAGACTTTGCATTTGGCCTTTCACGAGGTTCATACTGTAAACAACGAGAAGCTAACCGCACTAACTCTGTTCCATCATCATTTGAACAGTGACCATCCAAACAAGAGTCCATCAACATCAGAAAATTTTTTCCACGTATCAAGTCAAGTGCCTGCCAAAGAAATAACCAGAGAAGAATAAAGCTTCCAGTTATCCACAATGGAAAAACTACAACCTGCATGGTGATTGTCTATATTCCAAGTATTTTAAGTTATAGCTTTCCTTAGACACTACAAGTTAACATTCAAGCACATCCAAACAAGTTATGAAAAGACACTCCCACAAAAGTTCTGTGAAAGGAGAGTATAAAAGCTTACATGACTAGGAGGGATATGCTTGCCACTGAGAAGATCAAGTAACAGGGTACCAAAACTGTAAACCACACTCTCGGGAGTCACTCGTCCTGCCAAATGAAGATGTTGACATGAGGGCATGTTACTACCATTGGTGCGAGATACACAAAAAGTCAGAAAGACATGGCCTTTAACTGAAGGTATTACCAGTCCTCAAGTATTCAGGAGGAGTGAAAGCCAAATTTGTACTATAGCTCTTTCCATCTCTGCTATTCTTCATCAGGCCAAAGCAGGAGAGCCTAGGATTACCATCCTGACAAGAAGTGCCTCAATGTCAAAAAAAGCACAGAAGAATACCCAACTTACTGAAGAAAACAAGACTCAAAATAAAATGTGTAACGTTGAAGTACCTGGTCAAACAAAATTCTATAAGCATTAAGGTCATGGTACAGGGCTCTTCCTTTACTGCTGCAATATTCTAAAGCTTGAGCTAGATAGAGAGCCACTCTCAATCTCATTGGCCATTTCATAGGTTGGTTCTCCCCTGAATGAACTCAATTTCTTAGTAATATAGCAGCCTCAAGAAGACCCCCCCATCCTCCAGTTTTCATATAGAAATCGATTCACAAAATATCATAGAAGATTCAGTCACCATTAATGAAAATTTAGCTCATTAAGCTTTCAATTCAAGATGTATACTCCAATCCACACAAGTGAAAATATGAAACTTAAAAGTAAAACTACCCCCATCAATTCAGTACTTGGAAACCTGAATCTGCTTGACAATTTCGTTCAATTAGGAAAAATAACAGATCATAACTAAAGCAACCGTTTAAGGATGGACTAGTACTTGTCATCTTATTAACAAAGTAAAGCATACAGTGAAAGAGATGTTTCGACAGAGTCTCATTAGGCATGAACTCAGCAACAAGCAGTCTCTCCTCCCCTTCACAGCAACATCCTATCAAATTCGCCAATCTCTCATTTCTCAGCTGTCCCACAGCCCTTGCCTCCTCCTAAAGCATCACATTCCAACCAAAACCAAATAACAATCAATCGCCAAAAGAAAAAAAGAAAGACCCAGAAGAGATTGAAGAAAGATACGATCAGTAGTAAGAATGAAAGATCACAAACAAGAAATTGGCGAGAATCAGGCCAAGCCATCTTGTTAAATCGTTTGACGGCGATCCAACGCTCCTCTTCCTTGAGCTTTCCTTTGTACACTACATTGGGAGCTTTTTCACCATGCTCCGAAACAATGTTGTCCGTACTGAAACCGGAAGTGGCAACTCGAAGCTGCTCCAAGCTGTACTCTCTAAACCCAGGTAAGGACTCGCCATTCTCTACCAAAAATTGAAAAAAAGAAAGAAAGAAAGAAAAGAACCACTCATTTTCAAACAGAGGAAACGCAGCGACTTTTTTTCTCGAGAAAGCAAAGGATAATCAAAATGATGGTTAAAAGAGTCTACTAACCGAGATCGGAGGAATCGTTGAGGTTGGATTTGGGATTGGTTGGCCACCAACAGAGTGAGACTCTGGAGCATCGAGCTCCCATTGGCTAACTCCAAGCTCTATAACTAAAGCAAGCAACTTTATCACCGTGTCGAACTAAAGCTCAGTACTTCCTTCACTTCCTTGGAGGACTGGAAGAGGGTTTTAAGGAAAAGGAAGAGAGCAAATGAGAGTGACAAAAAATGTAGAAGAAAAAGGACAGAGGGTGAAAGTGATTGTTTGGGTAGCAAGAAAGTGAGAGAAAAGAAAGTTACCTTTTTCTTTTCTTTTGGATCCAAAGGACTTTCACAAACGCATACTCTCTGTCATTGCGTTTTCCACCGCTTCTCCGCCTTCATCATTCTCTCGTTTCTGCTTCATAAGAAACAAAAATTAGAAAAAGACGAAGAAAAAATGTTATAACTTTCAGTTTTATTAGTTTCCTTTCAGTTTTAACTTTTAACTCCCAGACTCTTAGGGCGCGTAACTAGCACGAACGTTTAGCCACTCAAGGAAATGTATTTACTTGCTAGTCTTAATCTAAACTGATTATACTTCACAGTAACAGAGGATCTGGGTCTCTGTGTCCGATCTACTTTGAATGTGAGAATAAATAAATTTAGGATGAGTTGTCCACTTGTCGTTTTGGGTGGTCTAAGCAAGTAATCAGGTAGGAGAGGAGTGGGGTAATCTCCAAATCAGTGAGCTGGGTGTCTGTCATGTGATGGTGTTTGGGCGTCCAAAGTCAAAAACACTTTTTTAAGTGCTGTAGCTTGGGTTGTAGTTGTAGAATGGGATGGGCAGAGTAGATAAATGATGTTTGTGAAGTACTGTGCCTGTCATCATCATCCCTCATTCTCCTTTAGCTTATGAACTAGTTTAAGTATTGGTTAAACCAAAACAAAAACTGTTTAGTGTCTCAGAGATTTGATAGTTAAGGACCAAAGGGTAAGGTGTCTATTAATGAGCAGACAACCTAAGCTATTATCACATAATCCAACATAGTTCAGTACCGCATTCCAATTTCCAACTGTACAAGCAGCACACTCACTCCTTTTTCCCTAGAGTTTCACTTTGAGATGTAAAAGAGCAGGAGGAGGGTCTTTTTAAGAACTAAGTCACGAATCAAACTAGTCAAACTTAAAAGGAAAAAAAGAATCACCTACCTTTCCAAGTAAGTCGACTCAAGTCATCCAATGCAACAACACATCCACACACACTGTGGTCTCCACCCCCACAAACACTGGTGAATAATGGCCACATGGACAGAGGGACACCCATAATTTAACACTTCGTGCTTTTCTTTTCTTTAATATGCGGTGGATCTCTCAAAGTTTTGGTTGAGAATTTCAAAACATGGTATGTTCAGGGATTTGATTTCAATTTCTCTAACATTTAAAGATAAGTATGTTCTGAGATTTAGGATCTTACCACAGCATCAAACTCACACCTTATAAGATAATGTTAATTCATGGACCACTTTTCTAACTCACATCTTTTTTATGACTTGACCAATACTTGCCCAGCACATAAATTTCATTCCTTTTCGTGATTGGCACCACGCATGATCTCCAACAATCATGACTGCCAGTACATATATCATAGATAGATTGTTGTGTTTAATTTGCTTAAAAAAAACCCTTCACATCCGCTAAGTTGATCGTACAGTTCTTTTGCCGTTAGATTTCAAATAGGTAAAACAGGGCAGAGTCACGGAGGAAAGGCTCGGTGGTGCTAAAGATAAGAGCTAAAAAGGGTCCTTTGATAAGCACGTGATGTAACAAGTGTACTAGACAATAAAAATGAAATTGTCATTCAATTCAACCTTCTATACATGAGAACATGCAAAGAGATGAAAAAAAAGAAGGTGGTAAATTAAAGTGAGGGGGTGGCCTTATGGGACACAGACAAAAGAGCATTATTAAATTGAATCATTGCCTCATGCCTGCCCCAATGGCCTGTAGAAGCAGCGCACGTCACCTCCTATTGTGCCCTTTAAAAGGTAATGGCGCTCTTAATGCGATACTATCAGAGGACTATGGTCATATTTATAAGCTCAAACTTTGCAGACCGACTTTTGATCATTCTTCTTTAAACATGATAAACTGTACAAAGGCCAGCCTGTCGGCCTCATTGTGATGTAACATATTCTCCTACCAATCAGGAAGCTGTATCTCGTAAAAATAACACAGAGAAAATACAGAATAGTTACATGTGGGATTGTTAGTTTCTAAATACCAACTCATTTCATTCCAGCATCAACAATAATGCAGTTAATCTATGTAACTGAGCCAAACAATGAATTACTTAAATAGAGATTTCAGGAACATGTCCATGGTAAAGTATCAGCCAAGCTATCTTCAGCCTGAGCAGACATCTATATACAGTTAACCACAAATATGTTCCGAGCTTGAATCTTCTTAATACTGACTGACTCCCCAGCTATGCTCCAAATTTCCAAAGAACTTGAGAAGATTCAACTAACAATATAGAAACTGGATGTGAAATCAGGAAGCATTCACTAAATTCCGCGCTCATTGTGCAATCTCAATGGAAATCCCACTTAATAACTCGTGGTGCTCTTCTTTGTTTCTACTATCCTTATCCCTACTTTGACCTACTACTGACAGAGATATGGCTCCAGAGGATCGATCAGGTAGCTCTGCAATGGATACGGTAGCCACTGGTTATCAGGGTAACCATAGAACACATGGAATAGTCAAGGATTAATAACAATGCATTTGTTATTCTTATCTTTGGCATTGTTTGGCAGATTTCTGAAGTTTGTAAGTTGTGATTGAATTTGCTTGCTAAATTTCAAGTAAACGTACCCCAAAAACACATAGAAAATTGTTTTTATAAGTTTGCACCTACTTTATAACTCTCACCCAATCAACGATTGAACATTAGCATTTGTTGGACAGAGAAACACCAGTGTAAATGGATTTCAATACACCATAGAACGGAAACTTTGGGATTTCTAAAGCAAGGGAGAAAACCAAAGCAAAAAAGCTGACCTGGCAATTTCTTGTCAATAAAGAACACTACCAAATTCACTGTATATCTACATTGATATTAGAAAAACTCATACCAGTAAGTAATTCTCTGAGAGGAGTAATATCAGGGAAAAGAAATAATAATTTACCATGCGACAACAACATCTACTGAGTAATGCTTCCGAGATGCTAAAATAAGCAGGCTTTGAAGAATGGAGAGTAACCAATCAAATTGCTTAATGCACCTGCAGGGATAAACCAGACACATGCTAAGAAGGTTAAGAATTAAGTCCCAAAATCCAGGATTACGCCAAGCAGCTGAAGGTGCTTATGGAGTGAGCCAGACATCCACGGTTGGTGGAATAGAAGTGGGCTTTACCTTCTTGTTCCATGTTTATGAAAAGTTCGCACAAAGACTAATGTAAAAATCATGTGTGAAGAGAAAATCAAATCACCACATCCATAGTTGACCCCTTTGGAAACTGCAAATTGGTGAAAGCCATATTAATGTCGAGAATTAATACATTACAAGGAAAACCAAATAAATATGCTTAGAAACACACAGTTGATGATGAGCAATTCAACAGCAGTCTCTGGAGGGGGCAATTTAGCACGTCTTGAGCCCTGAAAGAGACATTTGCACCTGATTGTAAAGCACTCTTCTGATTACAGTAATTTAACAACAAGATCTAAACAACCAAAATAAAAATTTTTCCTCTCGACAATGATAATTTGGACCAGGAAGCTGAGTTGAATAGAATGTTATAATTCGAAGAATCTGACAAACCTGGAAACAGTAACAAAAAGCATCTAAACAGAGTTATTGACAACTGCAGAAGAAAATCCAGAAGAGATATCGTCCAACATT
>JANVCQ010000008.1:30370577-30384102 GCA_025531925.1 Erythroxylum plowmanianum
AGTATTATTCCAGATGATACAAAAGGAAGATATTCTAGAACGTCAGTCAGTTAGTTAGTTGGAGTTAGTTACAGGACTCAACTAATAACTGTTTCTAGAAGATTCAAGAGGCAGTTTTTCAAGAAGACAATTGGAGATTTAGGCTATAAATACTAGTTCTAGTCAAAGACTAAAATAACATTTTGACATTAGAAAAAAATTCTGTATTCAATGTGCGAAAGAAGTGAGCGAATACATCTGTAACGTAAAGCTCAAAAATATTTTTCTTAGAGCGAGAAAGAAAGGCTAGAGCTTGGAGAGGCTAATATAACAGATAAAGAATACTTCATGAGAGAGACCTGAAGAGGTTCTGCAAGTATAGAAAGAATACTTGTAAAGTTGAAGAGTATAGTGAAATCTCAAACAAACTCTAAGGACTAGACGTAGCCTGAGGTTTGGGGTGAACCAGTATAAAATTGCAGTGTCTATTCTCTAACCCTTATCTTTTAATTTTTTTATTGTTAGACAAGTAGATAATATTACTTACGATTGCATTACTTATCAACTTTAGCAAAATGTTTTAATGATCATTTGAATTTTTGTAAAGAAATTCAAGAAGTCTCAAAAGATTAATATTTTCGAAAAGATTACATAGTTCAACCCCCTTCTTGTGAATTTTACATATCATACCTGATTTCTATATTAACAAGTGATTTACTTCAAGATCCTTAGATTAATTATACCACGACGGAAAAAGAATTGTTAGCTGTAGTTTTTGCTTGCGATAAATTTTGTTTTTACTTGCTAGGTTCAAAAGTGATTATGTATACAAATCACGCAACCCTAAAGTACCTTTTTGCTAAAAAGGATGCCAAGAGTTGGTTGATTAGGAGGATCCTACTCGTACAGGAATTCAATATCATGATCATGGGTAAAAAGGGAGCAGAAAATTTCATTGTTTCCTGGAAAGTTGAAATCTAGATGGAGCGGACCTTTCACAGTAATTAATGCATTCCTAGCTAAAGTTATGGAGATACAAAGTGAGTATGGAGAAACTTTCATGGTGAATGGCCACCGTTGCAAGCCCTACTATGGAGGACAAGTAAGAATATTTCTCAGACCCTGCCTATGACCAGAGAGTGATCAAGTCTTGCTAATGACTTTAAAAACTAGCACGGGTTGTTTTTGTTTATGTTTGTTGGATATTTGTGTTTATATTTTATTTACATTAGTGTTTGTTTTCTTTAATACAGGAAAAGAAGAAGTAAAGTGTGAGTTTTGCAGAATACGCGAGCCACCACCAACACTATCCATTACACTAATACCAAAAACCTTTCTCAAGCCTCTTTATTTATTCATTTATGATTTTTTGTATATATATTATGTGTGGTTTTTGTTTGTTGTGCATCACTTTCATACATTAAGGACAATGTGTTGTTTAAGTGTGGGGGAGTGGTATGCATTTTTTTGTATGTTTTGCATGAATTTTCATATTTTTGGGTTAATATGCCACTTTTTTCTTTTTTGTGTAAATTGTATGACTGTGTGGATTTTTAGTGTTTGGAATTTTATGTGAATTAGCTTAATTTTGAACAATGTTGTTAAACTGGTGAAATGTGTTAACTTAGGAAGTTGGATTATAAGTAGCTTTAATATAAACATGTGTGTTGATTAGGATATGACACTTGGTTTTACACTTAATTTTGTTAATTCACATGTAGTTACTATTAGAAGCTATTAAATTAGTATACAATCTCAGTTTCCCTTTCATGAAAATAACAAGCTAAAAGAAATGAAAAAAGAAAAGAAAAGAGTGTGTGTTAATAATTATTTCGCTGATCTAAAAGGGTTAAGAACAGAGCTAGTATCTGGTTGTGAGCTGTGATCTAGTTGAGTAACTGGGGGCATTCATCACAAATGTTTGTCTTAGCGTCAAAAGGCTAGAATGACGCTCCAACCAAGCCAGCTTAATATATAAAAAACATGGCCTAGTTGAGAAATTAGGGGCATTCATCACCAATGTATGTCATCGCATCAAAAGACTAAGTCAACGTTACAAAAATGAGAAAAAGTGTATGTGTAATAAAATCCCTACTGATATGATAAATTAGTTAAAATTTTCATGAAAGGATAACTTGGGATAGTTAACCATTTAATTGATCGATAATTGTAAATGCACGTCTATTAGTGAAATAAGTTTAAAATTGAGTTGTTTATATCTTGATCGATGTGTATGTTTATATTAAAGTACTAAGGCATAACGGAATAAGTCAATACATTGAACTAGTGATATAACTATTGTTTACGATTAAGTTGATTGACATTGTATGCTTGTATGTTTTTGTGTATTTGTGTTCTTCAGATTATTTGTATTTGATTTTTCTTGAGGACAAGCAAAAGTTTAAGTGTGGGGCAGTTGATAGGTGGCATTTTTACATACTTTTCTCAGGATAATTTTTTAGTTAATTGTAATAAATTGATTGTTTTTAACTTGTTTAGCTTATGTTTTGTCTTAGTTTCATATAATTGCAAGATTATGCATGAATGTATGTGAATATGCATGGATGAGTGTGAATTAGGTCTTTAAGATTAGGTTTTGGATGAATTTTGCATGTCATTCTTGCGCATCTTTTTCTTACATTATGTTAGTATTAATTGCATGTGTTTTAGTAATGATTAAGTGATTAATTGTTTTTAATAGGTTTGAAGGTGGTTTTGAGGGACGGAAGGATAGAAGAACTAAAGAGAAAGCAAGTCAAGTGACATAAAGGAAAGCTAGAATTTTCCTAGGCCGACCCATCACCAATATTAAGCTTTCGCAAGATACAATTCTTATTAGATGCTTTTTGTTTTTAATCCAAGAGAAATAGGAGAAATTTAGTTTCAAATTGGTGAAATAATAGCCCAATTTGGATAAGAAATCAATAAGATATCACGGATTGAAGTCAAGACAAAAAACAGAGTTTTCTAGAAAATTCTAGTTGGCAACTTCCTTCTTCCTACGTCATTTTAAACATTAAATGGGGTATAAAAACTCAATTTTAAACCCTAGAAAACCATATGTTGTGCAAGACATCCAAGGGAGAGAGAAGAATGTATTTTTGAGAGAAAAACCAAGAGAATTCAAGGTGGAATCAAAGGATTTCAAAGAGACACAAAGATGCCACTTAGAATTCCAGCTTTGCCCTTCAACATATAAGCCTTACTTCTCTTTTCTTGCTTCTTTATATTTTGTTGATTGATAAGGATGTATGGATATGTTACAAACATGTTGGATGAGATTTTTATGGATTTATAAGTAGTTATTAGGGTTGTTATTGCCTAAACTATGTAGTACCTCACTTTATTTAATGTTATGGATTAGTTTGATGATGTTTGATGTTTATGGTATATGGCTATCCATACTTAGCTCACATAGAGATACGGAGTTAAGAAATATATAAGTAAGTGCCATAAGAGTGGCCTTACACCAAGAATACTCCATATATCAAGTTAGCTTGCCATTTAGAGAGAGATTTTGAATGGAAAAGTGGCTGCCCAAAAATATGATCATATCCTTTTAATGGTTAAGTGAAAAATGGTAAGTGAGAGCTTACATAATTCATTTACTTCATTTAATAGGGCTTATTTGGTTCAAGTAATGTGAGTGAAAGAACCAGGACATTAGGAAATTTTGGACTAAACATAATGAAAATTGCTAAAGTGAGAGAATACATAGTTAGGTAATGACAATCCTAAGTTGTTAAATTGATACTTTGATACACCATTTTTTAAGTTTGTGTTCTTACTTTTGTGACAACCCTAAAGTGTGTATGTATGACTCTTAATTTTTATATTTTGTATCGTTCAAATCTAATTATTTGAGTTTCCTAAACAAAACAAAATTTGGATCATTTCGATGACTAACCAATCCTTGTAGGACGATACCTATCTATACTGCGATTTCTGATCTATATCTTGCAAGATAAGAGGTTTTAATTTAAAATTTAGAAAATTACCTATCACGACCACACCAAGTTCTAGCTTTGTTCCTCAACTCATAAGCCTTCTATTCTCCTTCTCTTATTTGTTTTTGTTTAGTTATTGTATAGAGAAGACGTATGGACTTGTTTTGAGGATTTTGTTGATGACTGTAATGGATTTCTTAGTAGATTTTAGGATGTTCTTACCATCACTATGTAATAACTCACATTGGTTTAATATATGATTTGCTTTAATGCTTATGATGTGTGGACTTTATATGTCTTGCTTATATATGAGAAATGGAGATAGGAAATTAGTTTGGATGTACCATGAGAGTGGGTAGCCTTGAGAACACTTCATACATCAAGCTAACATGACATTAGAGAGATCTTGGATGTTTGATGGTTGTCTAATAGGTTACTTCATATTTATTTAACAGTTAAGTAAAGTGTGTAGGTTGAGACATCACATACTAAACTTTAATCATTATATGGGGCTTAATTAGTTTGAGTATTGAGAGAGAAAGGACCAATACATTAGAATGCCTAGGACTAAGCATGATTACATTACCAAAATGAGGGATTACATGGTATGAAGTGAATGACCTTAACCTTTATAATTTGATTCTCTAAACTAACTTATGTTCTTTTTTTTGACATTTTGAAGTGTATTTGCAAGCCTTTAAACTGTGAATTTTTGCAATTTCAATCTCTCATTATTTGGTTTACCCAAACAAAAGTCAATTTGAATTATAAGGTGACTAACCAAACCTCGAGAGAATGATACCTTGTTATACTATTTTATACAAGTCGTATACTTACGATATAGTAACTTCAATTAATTTTAACACTTTGAGCTAAACAAGAAGTAGCTATCAGGGGGCCTAAAGCCTGGTTTGGCCCATTTTTATTTTTAAAATTAAAAATAGAAAACAACGTCATTTTATTCAAAATAACATCGTCATTTTATTCAAAAATAACATTTTTTTATTATAACTTTTGTGTTTCAGGCCAAACTAAAAATTTTTTAAAAAAGTTCGGCCTTTATTGTCATCTCTATTTAAGTTATGTTTTATCTATAAAGAATGATAAAATCTTGATCAAAATCGATGCAAAACGACTTTAAAATAACTTTATGATATTTCTTGGCCAAAAGACTCTTCCTTTTTGCATCTCTTTTCTTTAAAATCAAATAAGATAGTTTTTTAGTGAGCTATACGTCTTATAATAGGATCTGCATAACTAGCCTTGTTCTCTTAGAAATTCTCCTAAAATCTACAATACCAACACAAGAATTCTTCATCTATAGGGCAATATAGGGGTATGTAGAGTGCATAGGAGAAATAGAAGTGACCACCTTTGAACGTGGTTCTCAACATAGTGGTGTGTGAGTGTCCTATTCTTATATGCTCCTCCAATTCTTTCAACATTGCTCCAATTTATTAACATTTTCTCCGATTTTATTCCTTTTCCTTGTTTAGGGAGAAATAAATTTTGAAATGATAATAATTCTCAAATTAATGGTCAAATCCTTAAAAAATAATCTAAGATACAAGCAATATAATGTGATAATAGTATTAAAAATAATATATGTCTAACATACATCATCGTATAAGATATATGTATATATATATATATATTACTCGTAAGTTATGATGTGTAATGTTGTAAAATAAAAGTTAAAATATATTTAAAAATTATTAAAAGTTTAGAATGTTTAAAATAATTTACTCTTTTTAGGATAAATATGATTGGTATTATAGTTGAAATTTACTATCTGAACTAAGCACTACAAGAAAATTAGTAATTTTTGATGAAAATTATCAATGGAATACCAAATTACCGACGGAAAATGATTTTTGTAGGTAACATTGTTAGGAAAGATTACAATTTGTGACAGTAAAACTATCCATCAGTAAAAATGGAGGGAAATTATCCCGGTAAATTTTTTTACAGAATATAGCGACGGTAGAAGATTCCCATCGGTAAAGGAGACGGGAATGCTTAGCGAAATAAAAAAATTTTGGGGTTTATCGACAGAAATATTTCCGTCAGTAAATTTTAGAGTAAACATCACCATTTCTTTTGGCTTCAACATTTTTAATATAAAGAAAACGACGTTGTTTAGTTTAACACCAAATGATGTCGTTTTCCTACGTATTTAACCTACCCGAAGACCACCTATTTTTTTTGGCTCTTTCCTCTCCCGCTCTTTTCTTCTTCTTTTTCTCCACAGTCAATGACCTTTTTCTTCTTCATTTGTGTTCTTCTATCTTTCGGTCGAGGTAAGTCATGGAACCTTTTCTTGTTTGTTTTATGCTTCCGCTGTTGGTTGTTTAAGATGTCATGTCACATAGGTAATGACAATTTTTTAAGCCGTTTACGTTGGTTTGGATTATTCGTGATTAGATTTGGAATGTCTTAATGTTAGTGAAGAAAGGAAAAACATGTGAATTTCATAGTTATCTTGAGATGAATTTCTGATGTTTGTAAGGTGTTCGATGAATTACTTGTTACAATTGTGTTAAATGTTGGGAGTGTTTTGCTTATGTTGGTGTATATCACGTTCTATTCACATTATATCGATAATTGATTGTAAGACTTTCGAGTGTTAGTGCTGATAGTGAAATTTGACATTGTGAGAAGTGAATAAGATGTTTAAAAGGGAGTTGATATCATTCTTAATATGTTTTACAGGCAATTGATATGATTAAAATTTTCCCAATTTGTTATGTATCAATCGATTGACCTAGTTTCCACCATAGGGATGGGGGACCAAAGAATTGTTAAAAAATTGGAAATTTGTAATAATCAATTGTTTGTATGGTTTGGCAACAATTGTTATATCTTTAGTTCCTTGATTTTTTGTTGTGAATTGAGGTTTGAGTTCCTTTCAAATATGTCATCTAATCATGTTTAGAATCCCCCTTTGTCCCTTGTGTTTTTATGCGTAGTAGAATTTCATACGAAATATGATTGCAATGGGAAAGTGTGTTCATATGCTTAATTCAAATGCTTTCAAGTCCAACTTCAATTTCCTCTTACCCTTTTTTATGTGGACTTCATATGTAGGAATAAAATTCAATTTTGTTTAGCATTTACATTGTTAAACCGAAGAAAGAAATAATAAATGTTGCTTTCATAATTAAAACATATTTCCTTTTTATGATTAATTTACAAATGTCAAAGATAGTTATTTACTAGTGGACTTTAATTGTTTTAAATTTTATGCACAATAATTATCAATTCACAATATTAATTTAATAACATTTTTTGGTTGATTTGGTTGAGCACTTGAAATTAAATTCAATCTATATAGCACTTGAAATTGCTATATAGATATGCTAATTCATATCAACTACATTATTCATATATATTATAAACTATTTGTTAGTATGTATAAATAATTTAGTTTATATGAGCCATAATAACTATAAAGATCACTATAATGATAATTCTAAAAAAATTTATGATTAATAGTTCATCTTATCATGTCAATATCGTATGGTTAGATGTATCATCTAATTAATAATTGGTTTTGATATATCAATTTCTTGTTATAGTTCGTCTACCTCCTAATAATCGCTTCATATAAACAAGTCTCATATGGTGAGGAGGTTTTAGTAGTAGTTATATCATAGGAAAATTTGATACCGAACAAAGGAGATCAAAAGAGAAATTATTGTTTATTCTTATTTTCAAGACTCTAAGAAATATATACCAATCATGATAGCCATTATCCTACTATATGTAGGGATGCTACTATCCTGGTCCTCTTTGGTTTCCTAGTATGCCTCTTTCTCTGCATTGATGAATAATGATGCTGCTATGAAGCCCTTATAAGGCACTAATTCATGGGAAGTTAAAGAGTATGTCAATAATAACCTAAGCTATTTATTGATGACATGTGTGACTATTTCGATCACAACTAACACTTTGAATTTGTAATCATATGCTTATCTAGCAAGATTTGTCCTAAAAATAAGAATAAGAAATGGAAAATT
Source organism: Erythroxylum plowmanianum (assembly GCA_025531925.1). NCBI lineage: Eukaryota > Viridiplantae > Streptophyta > Magnoliopsida > Malpighiales > Erythroxylaceae > Erythroxylum > Erythroxylum plowmanianum. The sequence continues at coordinate 30,378,523 of JANVCQ010000008.1, forward strand.
TAGAAAACAAGAGGATTTGATGAATTACATTGATTTTTATACATTTATTATATAAGTATTATTACATTATAAATACTTATAAATAAATGCTTATAGAGTTTTTTCCTTTTATTTCAGAAAGAATTTTTTTTGATATTCAGAATTTGACACAGACATTTATAAAGTATGGGAGAGACAAGCACATACATGTTATCGAGACTTTGTTGGTGCGATACACAAAATTGGTGTATGACTAACTTATATTTCTGAATAAATATGGAGTTGTTAGCAGCAGTGTTAGACATCACCTAAGGCAATGTCCATTTCAAAGCATAATTCTACTAATTGACATGGAGGACCAAGGGGAGAGAGTCTTATCTACACTTTACATTTATATTATGATTTTTTTACTTTGATGTATTTCAATTTAATTTGATGTGTGAATTTTGGAATGAAAATACGTATATTATGAAGAATGATAATATTATAAATGTCTGGTGCCATATATGACTATGCCGTTGAGTTATTTTCTTTGTTCAATAGGAGTAGAGGAAATTTTGTCGAAATTTTTATAAATTGTAGTTCACTTATAACATTTTATTTTGATGTAGGAAAAGTCTATGGGTTCGAAGCCTACACCCTGTCAATTCTTTTTGCACACTCACATTAAGAAGCATGACGGTGTAACCTTCGTTAACACCCGATGTAGAGAACTAAATGTATGTGAAATTTATGCTTTAATATTAATGCTTAATAATTATCACTTACTAACATAAACATTGTCTTATGATAGGACCAAATATAATAAAGCATTCAACGACAGTCTCAGCAGTCTGAAGATGTTGATGAGATTCAAACCTATCTTCAAGCATTGGGAGGTAGGGACCATCATGGATATTAAGCTTAAGTTCATTTACGAACATATGCTATTCACTATCCTCTACATGAAGTACAACAACATCTAGTAAGCAGTTCGCACCCAATGAAGTCCATGAGCTTCGGAGCACATTACAGACATTGGCAACTCAGTTGTAAGATTCGATGGAGTATATAGCTTAGCTCCGTAATGAGGTTGATGAGTTAAAGGAGAGGTGTAGCACCTTATTGCAACAATCAGATCATCCCGATCACCAAATGAATAGAGTACTTGTAGTCATTTTATATGAATTACAAATAATTATTATGTACAAAATAATTTTTATTATCAATTAAGATAATTTTTACTTTCTATCATCAATCAACTTTCTTTTTTAACAAATTAAATGTTAAAACAAATCAAAATATTACCAACGAATAACTCATAACTGTTTAAATTATGCATCAATCATAACATCATCAAATAAAATTTAATATAGGGAAATTAAAAATGTTTTTAGTAAATTTACTGACGGAAAAACAAAGTTCGTCTGTAAAATCTATTCTATTTATCGACGAATAACTAATAACCGTCGGTAATGACAACATTAACTTACAGATGGAATAACCAATTCCATTGGTAAATTCTCTTATAGACTTATCTTATCCATCGGTAACTTTACCGACTGAAGATAACACAGAATAATGGTCAGTATATTCATCAACGGTTACACAAAACTTGCGAGTTATTACCTACAGTCATTTCTTCAATGCCTTTGTCCATCGGTAAATTATGTTGCTAGCTCAGCTTTCCGACAGAATGTGTAGATGTTCCATTAGTAATTTCCATCGTTAAGTTTCGTTTTTCTTGTTGTGAAGTACTTGTGAATCCCTTTCTATGAATTTGTTTCAACATGGAACCTCTATAGCTAAATTCAAAGAAAATATGTAATTGAAGCTTGAAAGGCACAAGTAAACTTACTGTAAAAAATGTGATTAAGATTAATATCACATTAAATAACTTATTAAATTTAATGGAGTAGCAAAAATTTTCGATACTGATCTTTTGAGTCTTCACATTTTTTGTTCCATTTGAAGAAACCATAACGAAATCAACTAAAATTATGTACATGATATGTGGAAGAAGAATTTTATCAATTTGTTTTAAATCACTAATTAAGAGAAGTATAAACAACACAACAATAGGAAAAGAGAAATTGAAAAACTAAAAATTAAAGATAATGTGCAAGTGTTATTGAAAGTAATCCAATGTCATAAGATTGTCCTATACAATAAGTATTAGACACCTTACTGCATAGATTGATACCTAGTAACTTGGATTCTGGATGCAAATAGTTTTAAGTCCCCTTAATTTGTCGTTATTAGCTATAAAGGAAACATATAAAGGTTGACTAGAAATAAATATTCTACTATTTTCCTTTAATTTGCAAGGACATTCCTTAGTATCCTACTTCATCTCAAAGCACTTAACAGTTCTCTTGTTGCATTTACAGGCGGTGGAACATGTCAAAAGTTCGAAAAGGATAGAAGATTGAAATCATCACTAGCTTCTAAAAGAGGGAATCTGAATCCAGGAATTAGGGGTAAACCAAACCCTAAGTTACGAGGTCATACCATTGCTTTTCCTCATTACTCATCAACAATTGGAGATCCGTGCCCTTGTCTTGTCAACTATCCCTAGGCCTGTTGCATTGCCGTGCGTTTCAGGAAGATACATTGCTTTGACATCAGGACCCTTTAGACAAGGTTAAGAATTTCATACCTACTGACCGGTACCAGTCAGAATGTATCGTCTAAAAAATGGTACTTAACTGGTAACATCGATATTGGCCATAAATACCGACTGATATCGTAAGTTTCAAAAATTGCAAGAACTAAATTGCAATTTCTGAAAACTTAACCTTAAAAAACTTACCCCCCACCTGATTGCTATCTCTCTCCCTTGACTCTCCCTCGTCTATCACTCACTCTCGCCGTCTCCTCCTTAGCCTCTCACTATCACCGTTGCCATCTCGCCGTTGATGTCTGGCCAGTCTCCTCCTTTCCTTATCTTCCTTGGACCTAGGCTCCTCCCTTAGCGTCAGTTGAAGTCTTGAAGAGGCCATTATCTTTGTCTTCCTCCACATCATAGCATGTCGTCATCATTCGTCGTAGCGAGACCGTACTGCACCATTACATCGTCCGTCGCACCTCAGGCGCATCACCAAGGCACCAACCCGTCAGTGACTCGACATTAACCCGAAGACCTATTTGTTTGGGTGTATGTATTTTCAATTTTTTCATTCTTCATTGCATTTTGATTGTGTTGGATGATGGATTTGTTTATGTTGGTGTTGGATGTTGGATTTTGGATAGAATTGTCATTTATGAAATTTGAACTGAAATTGGATTTGGAATTGGAATGTATAAATTTTTTGGTTTGTGATTTACGGTGGTATTGATGAATGAGATGTTCATGTATTTTATTTAACTATGTTGGTAATTTGGTTATTCAGTGGCGGTGAGGCCGTAAGGTGAGGGTGGTGTTGAATGAGGCTTTAACAATGTTGATATTGATTAATTGATTATTAAAATTGAAAGTTAATAATCAAAATTTAAACCTAAATGTAAAATTGATAATTAAATGTGAAATTAATAATCAAATGTGAAATTGTAAAATTGATAATCAAAATTGGTAAAATTAAAAAAGCTTAAATCATTAATTGACACATCCTTAATATTTATGAAATGGTAATTTATTTTTAATATTTGGGTTTTGAATTTAGGTAAATAATTAGTTGAGTATAAAATTATGCAGTTAGAAATTAATAATAATTTGATTTTAGTTAATGATAATATTTGCCTATTTGGGTAGATAATTAATTGAGTATAAAAGATGTTGAACTTTAATGGAATGGTAATAGATATGTGTAGGGTATCATAAATATTTATAATTGGTAATGTGTGAAAGTACAAACTACAAGGTAGTGATGTAATAAATGTTTCCGAAATAACTTTTTGTTATCAAATTGTGATTTGTGAATATGTTGTATACTTGTAGATTTCAATCATTTATACTTACAATTATTAATGTTGATTAAGAATTGTAAAAGCAACATATATATTTAAGAACAAAATATAAAATGGTATATATAATATTATGGTTTGTTAGAAATGAAAAGAAGATTCAAAGCTTTAAATAAGAAAAAATATTTCCAAAGAAGTTATATCCTTTAACTTGCGATTGTTGGAATTAGACATTGTTGTAAATGGAAATAAAATTATGATTATTTTGTGATTGTTGGGATTGCAAATTGTTAGGAATGCAAGTGAAATTATGAATGCCTTTTTATTGTTGGTATTGAAAATTGTTGAAAATTGTTAGGAATGGAAATAGAATTATGAATGTTTTGTGATTGTTGTAATTTGAAATTGTTGTAAATGGAAGGGAATGGAAATAGAATTATGATTGTTTTGTATTTGTTGAAATTGTAAATTGTTGGAAATGGAAATGAAATTATAATGTTTTGTAATTTTTGGGATTGGAAATTGTTGAAAATTGTTAGGAATGAAAATGAAATTATGAATGTTTTGTTATTGTTGGGATTGGAAATTGTTGGAAATTGTTAGGAATGGAAATAGAATTATGAATGTTTTGTGATTGTTGGAATTAGAAATTGTTGTAAATGGAAATGGAATTATGAATGTTTTGTAATTGTTGGAAATTGTTAGGAATGGAAATGGAATTATGAATATTTTATGATTGTTGGGATTGGAAATTGATAGGAATGGAAATGAAATTATGAATGTTTTGTGATTTTTTGGATTGGAAGTTGTTGTAAATGGAATGGAGTGGAAATAAAATTATGATTGTTTTGTAATTATTGAAATTGCAAATTGTTGTAGTATGTTTTGTTTTGTGTTATTATATATGTTGAATGTTTTGAATTGTTAGCTTTTGACTTATAGTGAATTGTGTTCTATGAAATTGAATTGTATGTAATGTAATCATACAGAATGAGTTATATTATATAAGATGGATATGCATATTGTCATTGTGTATTGAAATTATGTGTTATTTATTTTTATGTGTATAGATAAATGAAAGTAAGTTCAAATACTCCCGATCAACTCACTTCAGGAAGATACAATGATCCAGCTTAGGCTCATGCTAGTACAATTCCCAGTATAAAGAACTATACCATTTGCTTGTTTTGTAACAAGCATTTGAAAGATGGAGGAATCACTCGATTGAAAAAGCATTTAGCTGGGGTTAAAGGAGATATGGAAGCGTGTAAAAAAGTAAGTCATGATATGAAGTGGCAGATGAAAACATTGCTTGATGAACATCAATTTGAGAGATATAGAAGGGAAAGATTGAATTTTAAATTTGGTAGTAGAAGTTCGTTTTCTAGTTTCTGTGGTGATTATAGAAATGTCGAAGGTGGAAATAGTATTGGTAGTAGTGGTAGTAGTGGTACTGGTAGTGGTCCATCTTATGATCATGAAGAATCTGATGTAAGGAAGAGAAGAAGGCAGGTGACTAGTTTCTTTGCATTAAGAACAACTCTTGGAGTCCAACCTTCAATTCGTAGTGCAATGCAATCAAGGAATGAGGCTCACAATATCGATATGGTAGTAGCTAGATGGTGGTATGATATAGGTTTGTCATTCAATGCTTCTCAATCTTATTATTATCAACCTATGATGGATACAATAGCCTCTTATGGTCCAGGATACAAAGGG
>JANVCQ010000008.1:30384892-30396119 GCA_025531925.1 Erythroxylum plowmanianum
CCACCCTATGTTTCTTGGCAGGGACTGAAAGTTTAAGACCTTACCAATGCAAAAGAACAAAAGATGAAGGCGAATAAAGTCTCACTAACATAAGCTTTGTCTTGACCAAGTTCCTGAAATTATACATAGAAAGGCAGTAAATCCATCTCAATCCAATTCTAATATCAAGAAACGATGATGTAGATAATTTACAGAACGTGGTACTCACCGGAAGAAGAAAAAAGCCAGTATCACGAAGCAATGGACCTGGCCTATGCAAGTAATGAATTCCATGAGCAGCTAACCCATGTATGTACTGTCAAATTAACAACCCATTTTATCAGCATCACTTGAACACCCAATCGAAATGAAGAATCCAACACCGAAAAGATGGAAAAGCAACCCGGGAGGCAAACATCTACCCGCGAATCACAGATTCCAAAGATAAACACGAAGAAGGAGAGAGAACCTGAAAAGCGATTCCAACGAGGAGGAGTTTCCAATTCTCTGCTACAAGAGAGATTTCTATGGAGAATTCAGAGCAAAATTTTCTCCACAGCTAAGAATCAAAGCCAAATGAATATAACTATAACAGATTGAACAAGAAAGCGAGGAATTCAAATGAGAAACCTTAGATGCTTCGCGATCAACGTACGCGGACATTGTCGGATAAACTTTGACATTAATTATGAAAAAGTTGACAAATTATTATGTACGTTAGACTTCATTTACATTTTATGATAATCTCCCGATTCTCCCCTCATAAACCGCTAAACGTTGGAATTTGAATTGGTTTGTCGTCTTTCTGCTTCTTTAATATGATGATTTATTATGTCTTAGAATTTGATAATAGTTTTATTAATCAGTGATTACGAGAAAAAGCAGGCCATTTTTTAGATCGTGATAATTAGTTTGGCTTGAAAATGTATGATATGCTTTGTACCCATGCCATGCCATTTCAACTTACACATGCGGTTTGGAAACATCATAATTGAATTCAATTTCAGGTGTTTAGAAATACAAAAAAAAAGATGGGTTGAATTTATGCATGTAATTAAAACTGATCCCTTTTACAAATTAAATTCACTCCTCTAAATATTGGAATTGAATACGTGCAAGTAATTAACTTGTTTTTTCTTGTGTCTTTCTCATACACAAAGTAATGCTCCAACAAGGATATGAGAATTTCTCACCCATTTTTACCTGATAAATAATATTTATATATGATTAATAATTAGATTAATTTTTCTTTATTTTTTATATTTGAAAATTTAAATTTAAATTAATTATGAAATTATTATTGTAAATTTAGAGAAATATGAGATTTTTTTTAAAAATAAAGAATTAATCATGAAAATTTTTTATCAAACTGTATCAATTTATGGACTACATCTTTTTCAATTTTATAATAATAATTTAAAAAAATTCATATTTTTTAGTCAATGGTAAAAATATTATATGAAATAATTGAATTCATTTTGATTGTGTTCCAAACAATGTAATTGAATCCAATTCCAATATTACTGAATTTGTTCCAAACGGTATAAATTAACTTAAATTTAATCTTATTAATATAATTAAATTCAATTCGTTACTGAATTCAATTCAAAAGTTTCCAAACAGCATGAAAACTTTTATTTTTGCTTTCCAAAAATCCACTCCATCCCATATTTCTGAATTCGCCATTTCTCCAATTTGTACATAGTCTTAAGGAAAAGCGATGCCCTTTGCTCACCCTGGAATTCTTTATTGAAGACAAATACCATTCATTTATCATATGCACACTTACAATGAACACAAAGCTCACTCTCTCAGCTACATCTAATGCTGCTTCTGCCAAAAAAGAAACAGAAACTGATACAAAAAACAACGAATCTGAGGCTTATAGATGCTTTTACTTCATAGTGGCCTTCCCGACAGGAATCTATATGTTCATATCCCATTTGACTACTAATACAAATGCCAGGATTTCTGTTGCAGTACACAACCAGTCAACTGAAAGTATACATACTATTACATGGTACTACACTCTTCCCACCGGTGATAGGGGCGGGTATGAGACGTATCTGCCTCCGTCCATTCCATTTGGAGGCATCCTTGTTCCATCATTTTGTGCTAATACTGTTTCCCGACTAGTTTTTCCTTCATTAGACGAGCTAATTTCCGACATCTCATGTAGCTTTTTACCCTCTATAACTGCTATACCAAGTGAGAATGCCTGTAGAATTGAAAATGATGCATTGAACTCAACTGAATAGATCCCTTCCTGGAAAGAAGCCAAGCTAAAGACTGGCTGGTCCTCATCTTCTTCCCCCTGTGGCCAAATGTACAAAGAGATATCAGTTGGCACATGCAGCCATGATAAAATGCATACACAATTGATCTATCCAGGAAATAGAGCAGTACCTGGTACATGAATACAAATTTATCTGCCACACACCCTTTTGGTGGAACCAGTTTATTACCAAACTTATTGGATAGAATCCTAAGTTTGCAGCCTAGATCCCAACCTCCACAGTCACATGATCCACCTGATCTCCATCGCTGGATCAACGAAGAAGGGCCCCCTTTATTCGGTAGACTATGAATTCCACTTGGAAGAATCATTGTTGCATTCATTACGGTTTGACAGCCAAAAAAAGGCAGATTCACTTCATTTTCCAAAGAAGTAGAATGAGATCTTGTCCCTGGCAAATCACTGTACTTAATGCTCTGATGCCCATGCCTGACACTGCTTTTATTGATAACTTTTGGGACCTTGACCACAATGGCAGCAAGCTCATCATTTGGCTGGGAATCGAGCGCTCGTGGCTCTCCTTGTCTCAGGTCCACAGCAAATAAAACAAACTCTCTGGTCAAACTTGAAAACTGTGAATCAGAAACCTTCAGAAGGGCCACAACGTTGTGAATGTATGATGGATCTTTTCCTTTTCCACCTTGAGCTATCCACCTCCCATTTTTTTTCTTGACCTTCTGAATGGAATAAAATGTATAAATGCAGCTGTACCCGTCCTCTCTTGTACTGCTCAACTTCTTCCCTGTGGCAGCAATGATGTCATGTTCATTGTCCACAGCAAATGTGTACAGGGGCTGGCCGTCCTTGATTGCAACTTGTAAAAGAGCTTGAAATTGTGACGACTTGTAGTTCTTGTCCCGAGTTAAATCATTATTTGCCTTCTGAAAACTGGTTGTATCCGATTCTAGCGTCCTTGGCTGTGCAGCACCATTTGAAAATTCTGCATTTCCATCAGATTTACAAGCTCTATCAGTTGGTACCAAATTCCTCCTCGATTGCTCAAGAGAATTATAGTGGTTTTGGGCCTTTGGCTTCCACAATGGGTCAAATAACCTTCTCAAAGGGCTTGACCTGGCTCTGCTAGTACTATTTTGAGCATCAGTAATTGAGGCATCCTGACAAGAGGAATTCTTGGTATCATCTGAAACAGATTTTGGAGACCTATTTGTTGAAGCTGGTTGCAACCCTTCTTTGGAGTTGAAATTTTTGCTTATCTTTCCCATACCAATGCCAAGTCGGCGAAAAGGTGATGTGCTCCTTGGTTTCTCAGAAGCTACTTTAATTGGCTTAGGATCCAGTCCCTTCGAAGGCTCTTTCAAACCTGAAACTGCTGGTACTTGACCTGATCTTTTAACTTCAAAAATGCCACCGAAGTCCAAACCACTTCCCTTTTTCGTTGAATGCTCATGCAGAAAACTGACCTCATCCACATCTGAGCATCTTTTTATGTCTGAATCAAACTTTTGAGGCAGGGGACACGAGTGTGGAACACAAGAACTCAAAGGTAGAAGGTCCACTTCCTCAGGAATGTCTGAAAAGCTCCTTCGACTTTCTTCTGCTGCTGTTTGGCCTACTATTGAATCCGAAAGATGAGGCAATCTGGGGTTACTGATGATGGGGGGATTTCTGGGTTTAAGACAAACTACTGCTTCATTTTTCTGTGCGGCATCTTTGTCAAAAATATCTGCCTCCTGTTCTTGAAATTTTTCCAATCTCTTTAGAAATTTAACATCCTCTTTCTTTGAGTTTGACTTCACGCAATACGCCACTTCATCACTTACCCCATTGGTCGAAGTTCCAGTTTGTGATTTGACCTTTGCAACCACATCTTTTTTCTTGCGCTGTATCTGATAAGTTTCAGGATCCTTTCTAATGAACTGTCCTTTCCCATCAGCTGCATGCCCATGTATACCTTTGGCATCTGGAAACTTTCCGAAACTTTCTTCCCATGATTTCCTGGCATGAGAATGGCTTTCTCTAGGAGATGACATGAGATGAAATTGTAATGAAGGACGACAAATCCTTTGATGAGCAGGAGAGCAACTTCGACCTACACTAGAAATGACAGATGATCCTTCTGTTGAGAAGGATGAGGATGAATGACTACTGGAAAGTGAATGCCGGTGACTCATCTGTGATATGTGCTTCTGGCTATGCCATTTTTCCAGACGACCCCAGTCAAGGACCCCAACATTCAAAACTTTGTCATCGCGTTTGGCACCTCGCTCCAAATAGCTTGGCAAATTCGACATGTACTTGATGAGCTCCTCTTCTTCCACTAACTTTCTATCTAACTTGGAGTAACCTCTCAAGGGTTTTGATGACATATCTCTTAAGGCCGTTGTTTCATGAAGGAAATCAGCAAAGTGAAAACTAACCTTCTCTTGTCTGAAGTTCATGTGTAAATTGGAGCAACGGCGTACTTTGATTATATCAATCTTCTCAGAAATTCCTAAAGTTTGTATGTCCCTTGAATTATTTTCCAGCCTCTCGTTGCCTTCCATAGACCAAGTAAAATCTGATTCAGGTATTTCTCTGGTATTTCCTTTTCAACAGTACACTCCCATCCAAAATACACAGATGTTGGTCATTCTGGCTGGACGGAGAAAACCTAGAGTGAGAAAAACAGTTATTAACCTCACCCTGAACTTGGCAAAATGAAAAGTACAAAGTGACGATAACAGACTACGATTAACTAGAAGAAGGAATTTGATGTCTAGGAATTCCATAGCCCAGAGCTGTAGGACGGTTCAGCATAGACACAAATGCCCACAGCAGAGTGGGGATCCAATACTCTTTTCTTCCCCTTTTTGAATATTGTATTAACAGCTAAATTATAAATTTCACAGCTCTCAAATCCGTAAATGGATGACATCTCTTCAACTTGTATTAGGATGCCAGAGGACAATATACGATAAGATACAGACAAAATTAGCGGCAGAGAACTATGGCAAGCAAATATTGGTGGTCCTAGAAAGTCCAATTTTTGAACAGGTTGAGATAAGGCAAAATCGATTAGTCTTCGTCGAAACCAATTGGCATGTGTCTGCACCTAATGAAAAGGAAAAGATTCCCAGAAATTTAAATCCCAAAAGCTTTACTTTTCAACATCCTAAACAGCATATCCTCTCTGGGCCCTGTAATCGAAAAGAACAACCCAAAAGCAAGTACTTTCTTCCCTTTACTCTCCCCTTCTACTAAATTCAAACAGTAACTACGAATACAATTAGGGAATTGGACTAATCAATACCTATCTTGCTCTCGTCCCAGTTACAATTTTCAAGATTCCAAATTTGGAGCAAAGGAAATGAAGAACTTCCCTAAGCATTTAAGCTTTAAAAGCATAAACTCAAAGGCTTTCAGTAATTGTGACAGTTAACTCTTAGCAAACAAAATTTTCTGTGAAGCCAAGCAAGAAACTTTCCCCAGATTTTCCTGTCAAACAAGTAAAATAGCACATACCCAGTTCAGCAACGGAAATGCAGAATCAAAACATTCCACTGAGAGAACCAGCAGCTTCTCCAGGACGAAATTACACGTGTCGGAGCTCCATGAGTCGTCGAACCCAGAAAAGAAAACGAACCAGAGATCAAGAGAGCAGCAGAAACCAAATATAGCGCAAGTAATCAATGCTTTGCTCTCTTCTACGAACTCCAAAGCACTAACACGCAAAACCAGAGACGGATGGAGAGATTTGCTATGAGAGAGGGATAGAGGGGCAGAGAAGTTCTGGTTGCTGGTTGCAAGTTGTAACTCCGAGTGCTCGCTCGCATGTGTGTGCGCGCCCGCTGCTTGTTACAGTCAGAGAAAGCAAGTGTGTGTGTTGATGTTGAGAGAGCAATCGTTTTCATCGGAGGGCTATTAAAGGGAGAAAAAAGTATTATATCAAGTGGTCGGCATCTTCAGATGGGGAGTAAATGTCATGGCATGACCCTGGGCCCCACTTTGAGACCTTATTCAATTTTGTCCCCATGACGTATTAAAGAGTTTGATATATTAAACCGTGATTTATCACCCTCATAATTCTATCAGATCAGGGTGTGGGGATGGCTAGGGTGGGCGATTCCACCTTATGAGTGCAGAAATTTGACATGTCATTTCATGTCAGGTAACGGGACCCACATTCGGCATATTCCATCTCTGACCGCCTGATTTAACTATTTATCAGCACGACGTCTGATCTTTTAAGGGTCTTTCGATCGAATCATACAGATTTTGGCTGGTTTTCGTGGTAAATAATGAGGCATCATTTTGTCACTGAAATGGAAAAACTGTATAAGATCTTCCTTTCTTAATGGGTCTTTTGATGGAACGCAAAGTTGTTACTTTCAAATACAAAGGGACTAAGGAAAAGTAGGCAGTAACAAAGCAGGGAGATGCAATCAGTACTGGGCAGATCACAAGGGCAAGATCATCTTCCTTGCACTAATAATCGCATCACATATGCGGTAGACCCACCTACTTTAAGGACTTGCATAGTAAAAAAGGCAATTTTGATTTACTTATCATACCGATCCTCCAAGCTTTTCACTTGTCCTTTTTAGCTTTTGTGATCATTGGTCCCCTGATGGTAAATATTAAAATTTTGTTTTACTGGGCGGTGCTCTTATTCCACAGTAATTTTTCAGCTCATTTTTAATTTCAGTTCAATATATGGTTCTATGAACAAACTTGGGATGACGTTTTCCAAAGATAAGAATATGTGAAAGAGAAAGTTATTTAACTTTTGGTGAAAATGAGTAAATCTGAGAAGGATGGGATGGGAAGTGGGAACTGCTCTAATTAACTGGCATCCAATGTCTCACACGTTAAACTAGCGGACTGTATCTATGGTTTAAGCAAGACAAGATCTTCTGTCCAGTATTACTCTGTCTTATTCTGTCTCATTAAATTTTAACTATTTATTTTGTAAGACCCACGCGAGACACACGCGTAATTTACGCAGGACCTATATAAATAAATGACTGAGATTCATTGGACAGAATAAGACACCATAATATTAAACAGGAGATCTAGACTCGGTTTAAACTGCTTGGGGCTATTATGTATCTTATGATACTTGGATTTATCAAACACCATATGCCTTTTAAAAATGTCATTATTGAGGTGCAAAAAGGTCTCGAAGGTATACAAGATGTGAACTAGCCATGTCTACCTTGTATTGCCTTTTTATGTGAGTTTGGAAGCTTGCCGGGTGTGATTACGTCACCCATTATTCCAACCCTAATAATTTAATCCTTCAGATGCCAAAAATATGGCATTGCCGTCTTGTTAAATGGCTACTTGACGACAAAAATATTAAGATTTGTGGACCAATTAAATATTATTAATATAACGTCTTAACTTAATTCTTAAAGTTAACTAAACTAATTAAATCTATCTCAAACTTATAATTTAATATTGTTATAATAAATTATTAGTTTGGATTAGATTTAAGAGTTTGGTGGGGATGTAAACATTTTATTAGCCCGTATATGTTACTAATGTTATTATTTATTTTAAATGCAAGTTGAAGCGAAGAGATATTTTTAGAAAATGAAAAATCATAAGGAATTCCTTTTGGTAATTTTCAAAATTAGGAAGTTGTTTTAAGTGACTTGAATGATATGAACCTCATATCTTTTAGGGTTAATTATAAAAAAATCTCAAATTTTATTCTATTTTGTAATCATAATTTGAACTTTAAAAAATGGTAATTAAATACCCAAATTTTAATTTTTTTAATCTGGCCTGATGTTTGTATTTTTGTTCACGTGGCTACATAACTTTAGGCACGTACGATGACAGGTGGAATGAGATGTACATTGATCGGGTGTTTGATGTGTGTAAGTTTTAGTTAATAACCTCGATAACCTACAAGCGCAAGTTCGTTAGTATAATACCTAAGATGTTGGTCCCACAAGGAGGAATAATGTAATACTAAATAGGAGGGATAATGTAATCCTAAGATCTAAGGCCAAAAAACAATATAAAAAATCAATTGTACAAAACTAAAAATGAGAGAAAGGAAATTTTACCTATCCTTAATACTAACCTAACTGATTATCAATTACCAGATTATTAGTTCTAAACGATTATAGGGTTGATTACTCTCCTTCGAATTTTAACCATTAACCCTAAATCATAAACCCTAATCAGATTATAGAAGTTGCAATCTCTTAATTAACAACTTATCCAAAACTTTAATTAGTTATGAAGTTCTCTAATTAACTACCGGAAACCTATGCAAGATCTCTTTTTGCACAATTTACCGATTTGATTTAATTTTTGTTATATTAAATCACTTAACTCTCGTTAGCCCAATTTAATCATTTTTTATTCAATTCACTCTCTCAGTTTATTATCAAATTATGAACTTCTAGAATTAAACTACAACGAATCCAATAACACATAAAAAATCAAATTTCATTAATTCAAAAATAAAACTCCAAAGGTGAGTTGAGAACATTCTCAACATTCAAAAATCCTATCACCAAATTATTATTCCAATTCTATACAATAATAAAACTAAAAAAAACAGGAAATAAGATTTGAATGGATGATGGGAGGTAGAGACATCGGGAAACTCCTGATCTGGGAAGTACGTTGAGTCAGCTTCTTCTAATCTTCTCTCTCTTCTTCTCTTTCTCGATCTCTCGATGAATTCTCTCTAGGATTTCTCAAAAGTGGCCGAATCAAAAACTCTCTCTGCCTCTTTGTCTTGTTCTTTAAATATTCTCTATGTTCTGAGCAACCCTAGGATTTTTTTCAGGATCCGAAAGGTCTAAAAAAATCTCTCAAAACTTGATATTTTTTAGTATTTGCGCGTCTACCTGACGCAGGCCAAGATCATAGACCACATTTGAGCCTTCTGTCATGATCATGGCATGTAGACCATAATCGTGGGTCATGTCCTGAGCTTCTGTCATGATCGTGGCCTATTGTGTCATGATCATGTATTGTTGTTTTAACCCGAATGTCTCCGAAACTTCTCCGTTCTTCGTTATTGACCTTGAAACACTAATAAACATATCAAAGTACCTCAAAAATATAATATTTAAGGTCAAAGACTTATACTAACTTATAAAACACTTAAAACATAAATAATTAACAAATTAACACAACTCTAACCTAAACATATACTAAATGATTGAATTAACAATTAAATATATATCAAACTAAGCCCTAAAATATGATGCAATTTATGCTTATCATACATATTAGAATTTTATCTAATTAATTATTAATATTAAGGAAAACAAAATTCCAAACCCATCTCAAATTACAAAACCTGGAACCTCAATCTCATTTCATCTTACATGTTCCTATAGATAATTAAGCATGTTGATGTACTTAATCAAAATTAGAACTTTATCTTTGATAGAAAGAAATAACTAAATAGGGATGTCATTACCTGCCAATGGTGAAGAGGAGACAACCGAAGGTAGCGAGGAAGATCCTGGCTTGAAGGTTGGGATGAACGAAGTAAATGGCGTAGAGATTAGCCTCGAAGTCGGAGGGGATAGCGTCGTAGATTGATCATAGAGTTTAGATATCGGGAAAGTTATCGATTCTTTGAACACCAGAGTGAAAGAACATACCATTCCTTAAACATGTTGGGATGTAGTAATCAACATCTAGTTCCTAATTTAAGATAGTTTAGGTTTTTTGTTTTAAATTTTTTTTGTTTTCCTTAATATTAATTATTTAAACAAAAGTCTAACATATATATCTCATTCCACCTGTTATTATAGCCACGTCAGCAACATTAACAAAGATACTAACATAGGCCTAGATTTAAAAAAAAAGGATATTTAATTATTACTTTTTAAAATTTAGACTATAATTATAAAATTGAGGAAAAATTTGAGTGTTTTTTGTAATTAACCCTGTCTTTATCCTAAGTTTTTGTAGATACCTAAAATTTTTAGGTCATTAGGAGTTCTGTACATTAAGAAGGTATAAAAAGACCTTCCATGTTATTTTCAACAATTTTTGTATAGGCTCGTCAAAAATTTTAGGAACTTATTTAAAGCTTACTCGAACATCCAACAACTTAAATAAAAATGGAAGGTAAAACAAGTATATTTCATATTATCTCCATTTACATAAGTTCATAGTTGATGTTGGATCGATCAATAAAGTTCATGTTAAATTATATCAAAGTTTCCATGATTTTATGTTTTAAAGAGAATTTTTTCAATTTGTTTATAAGGAAATTAGAGAAATTAAAAATATTTTTACTTGAATACACAATGTACTTGTTTCTTGAATTAGTTTCTTATAGAAAAAAAAGAGTAAAAATGCATTTTAGTTTTTTTTTTGGAAATATGTTAAGAGTCCGAAAAAAATTAGAAATAGTTAAAGGAAATTGAATGTCCAATATTTGTCTGAAGTTGGATGGATTCCATACATCAAGAAGGAAAGGGATGCAAGCCAATTATTTAGCACGTGTTCTCATGAACATTGAATGACTAATATGTATAGGAAGAAAGTGTATCACGCATGTGCTATAAGGGTTAAAGCCTATGTGTGCGCATTTGGTGTGTGTCTCACATGCTCTTATAAGGGCTAGGGCAACTGCGGTATGTCGCTGCATACATCACATATACCAGTACAATTGGGGCGTATCACCGAACAAATGATACTTGTAATATGCTATTTCGTTTATGATACTTTGTAATGTGCTATATATATATTTTATAGAATATGCTCTATGATACATAAGAGTAATTTAAGAGTTTAAATGTTTTATAGAATATGCTCTATGATGCATAAGAGTAATTTAAGAGTTTAAATGTATTATTGAGGTTATAACAAAGATCATGAATGAACCAAAAATGATTTTAGACTTGATCGGAAATTTTAAATGTTTTATAGAATATGCTCTATGATACATAAGAGTAATTTAAGAGTTTAAATGTATTATTGAGGTTATAACAAAGATCATGAATGAACCAAAAATGATTTTAG
>JANVCQ010000008.1:30444560-30457357 GCA_025531925.1 Erythroxylum plowmanianum
AAAGGGGGAGATTGTTAATTCAAAATGACTTCACAGATATGATTTTGATGAAGAACAAATAATCAAATGAAAAGCAGACGAAGATAGAAAAGCAGATGGAGAAGATAGAAAAACAGACGAAGAATGAAAAGCAGACATAGATAGAAAAGCAGACTTAGAAGATAGAAAAATAGATGAAGAAAGAAAAACAGACGAAGAATGAAAAGCAGACGAACACAAAAAAACAGACGAAGATAGAAAAGCAGACGGAGAAGATAGAAAAACAGACGAAGAATGAAAAGTAGATGAAGACAGAAAAACATAAGAAGAATGAGAAGCAGAGAAAGAATGAAAAGCAGACGAAGATAGAAAAGCAGATGGAGAAGATAGAAAAACACACGAAGAATGAAAAGCAGACGAAGATAGAAAAGCAGACAGAGAAGATAGAAAAATAGATGAAGATAGAAAAACAGATGGAAGCCAAAAGCAGACGAAGAAGATAGAAAAACAAACGAAGAATGAAAAACAAACGAAGATAGAAAAGCAGACGGAAGTCAAAAGTAGACAGAAGCAAATCATGTCTGAATCAAGATTCAGTTCGAGTTAGTTATAGAACACAACTGAATAATCGTTTCTTTAAAGATTCAAGAAGCAGTTATAGGCGTTGACTATAAAAATAAGTCAAAGTCGAAGATTGCTAGCTTAGCTGACTTACGTATACGTGATCGAGAAAAAGTTTACTGAGAATTTATTGTGCAAATAATCAGAGCTATTTTACTATAACAAAGATTGTACATTCCTTTGTAAGAAAGTAGTACAGATAGCCTGCAGAGGCTAAGAGTAAAAGAATACTGAGTGTATAGAGACCTAAAGAGGCTCAAAAAGAATACTTGTAAAACTGTTGAGAGATAGTGAAATCTCAAAAAGACTTCTGAGGACTGGACGTAGCCCACGATTTGGGGTGAACCAGTATAAAAATTACTGTGTTAACATCTCTCTACCCTTATCTCTCTCATTACTCAAAGTTTTATTTTTACTTAGATTTCAAACAAGTTTCCGAGAACTTGATTAACTTTGATTCATAGTAGTTTCTGAGAAAAGAATTTTTGTTTTTAACAAAACGTTTTCTTTTTAAAAGAGTTTTTCAAAAAGGGAAATTTACAATTCAACCCTCCCTTCTTATGCATTCATATATCGTATAATAAGCACTGTAATAATGTGTGATTCACTTCAACTTGTGTGGATTACGTTAAGGGTAAGTAAACTAACAATTCTAAAAGGGGTGCTAAGAGGAGTACAAACCTGTTAGAAATCATACATACAAATATTTATTGTCCAAGTATGGACACAAATAGGCCGAAATACTTTATCACCTTCATAGACAATTATTTGCGATATATGTATCTCTACTTACTTCAGTCTAAGGACGAAGCTTTGGATGACTTTTAAATGTTTAAGGTTGAAGTAGAGAATCAATGTGAA
This sequence comes from Erythroxylum plowmanianum, assembly GCA_025531925.1. Lineage (NCBI taxonomy): Eukaryota > Viridiplantae > Streptophyta > Magnoliopsida > Malpighiales > Erythroxylaceae > Erythroxylum > Erythroxylum plowmanianum. Next base: position 30,446,022 of record JANVCQ010000008.1, read on the forward strand.
AAACCGATTAAAATCATGAGGTCAGATAGAGGTGGAGAGTATTGTGATAGATACACTAAAAGTGGACAAGTGCCTAGTCCTTTTGCAAAGTTTCTTTAGGAACATGAGATTATTGCCTAGTACACCATGCCTGGTTCTCCAGATCAGAATAGTGTGGCAGAAAGAAGAAATCGAACCTTAATGGACATGGTGAGAAGTATGAGGAGTAACACAAAACTTTCTCAATTACTGTGGACTAAAGCTCTAAAGATAACTATGTATATATTAAATCGAGTTCCAGCTAGGGTTGTCTCAAAGACACTTTTTGAGTTATTTAAGGGTTGGAAACTGATTTTGAGGCATATACGCATTTGGGGATGCCCGTCTGAAGTGAGAATTTACAACCCACAAGAGAAGAAGCTAGACCCAAGGACCATTAGTGGGTATTTCATTAGATATGATAAAAGGTCTAAGGGAGTATAGATTCTATTGTCATCTTATAACACTAGAATTGTGGAATCAAGAAATGTAAAATTTCTTGAGAATGACTTGATTAGTGGGAGTGGTCAATTTCAAGACATAGTTTTTGAAAAAGTCTATTATGAAGCTCGACCTTCTAGTTTAAGTGATAGGTTAATTGTCATTCACACCCCTCAAGTTGAAACAGGTGTTGGAGAACCAGTTACTAAAGTCCCATAAGCTGTTAATACCAATCTAGTAGATCAAGTTATAAATGAGGAATAACTAGAAGTTGTTGAGCAACCAGTTGAGCAACAGGTTCTTCGTGAGGATGATGATATAACATTGAGAAGATCTACTAGGGTTAGAACGTTAGCAATACCTAATGATTATATAGTGTATCTACAAGAGTTAGATTACAACATTGGAGCCAAAAATGATCCTGAAACGTTTTCAGGCCATGAGTTCTAAGGAATTAGACTTTTGGTACAATGCTATGAAAGATGAGATAGATTCTATAGCATCTAATCAAGTTTGGGATCTCGTTGAGTTGCCCAATAGTGTGAAAGTCATTGGATGTAAATGGGTATTTAAGACAAAGAAAGACTCACGAGGCAACATTGAGAGACATAAAGCAAGACTTGTTGTCGAAGGGTTCACTAAGAGAAAAGGAATCGACTATACGGAGACATTTTCTCCTTATCTAAGAAAGATTCTCTTTGTGTAATCATAGCATTGGTAGCTCATTTTGATTTTGAGTTACATCAAATGAATATGAAAACGACGTTCCTTAATGGTGAACTAGAGGAAAAGGTTTACATAAAACAACCTGAAGGATTCTCCTCAAGTGATGGTGAGCATTTAGTTTGCAAGTTTGATAAATCCATATATGGATTAAAACAAGTCTCCTGACAGTGATATTTAAAATTATATGAGATTATCACTTCATTCAGTTTTGAAGAGAATATAATGGACTAATGTTTATATTAGAAGGTTAGTAGGAGTAAGACTTGTTTTCTTGTGTTATACATATATGACGTTTTACTTGCAACTAATGATAAAGGTTTGCTATATAAGGTGAAACAATTTCTCAAAAAGAATTCTGATATGAAAGATATGAGTGAGACATCTTATGTCATTGGCATCAAAATCCATAGAGAAAGATCTCGAGAAATTTTGGGTCTATCTCAACAGACCTATATCAATAAAGTTTTAGATAGATTTTGGATGAAAGATTGTGTACCAAATGTAGCACCCATAGTGAAGGGTAATAGATTTGGAAGCCTTATGTATGCTCAGATCTGCACCCAACTTGGCATCACTTATGATGATGGAATGTTAGGTAGATATTAGAGTAATCTAGGTGTTGACTATTGGAAAGTTCCAAAGAAGGTTTTGAGATATCTTCAAGGCACAAAAGACTACATGCTTATGTACAGGCAAACTAAGAACTTGGAAGTAGTTGGATACTCTGATTCAAACTTTGTTGGCTGCATTGATTCAAGGAAATCAACATCTAATTATACTTTCATGCTAGCTGGTAGAGCTATATCTTAGAAAAGTGCAAAGTAGACCCTGATTGCTACTTCCACTATGGAGGTTGAGTTCGTATCATATTTTGAAGCCACCTTGCATGGTGTATAATTGAAGAGTTTCATATATGGACTTAGAGTTGTTGATTCAATTTCTAAGCCATTAACGTTATACTGCGACAACTTAGTTGTGATCTTTATGATTAAAAATAACAAGAGTGGAAGTCGAAGTAAGCATATCGACATTAAATATTTAACCATAAGAGAACGTGTTAAGAAAAGGAAACTTGTTATAGAGTACATTAGCACTGGTTTGATGATTGCGGATCCTTTAACTAAAGGCATGTCACCTAAGCAATTTAAGGATCACATAGTGCAAATAAGACTTGGTTCCATAATGTGATTTTATTGTACATTTGTTGCTTCAATGAAACTCTTATTTAATTTGATGTTTTCTTATATGTTTTTGTGCACACATATATTTAATTGGTTTTGAGAAATATCATCTAATTTGGACCTATAATAAATATATAGTTTATTCATTAAGTTTAAGGGCTAGTAATGAGAAATTTTATATATGTAATACATGGAAGATAATACTTACTATAAGAGAACATATCGTCATGATTCATATATTTAGTTTCTTATTATATTTGGTGTTGGGTTAAATGAACTAAGTGGGAGAATGTATGATTTTTTCAAATCTTCCTACTGTTCCTACTGTTGAGATTATGGTCCATTTAATGTTCAACCCTTATCCACGCAAACGTTAACGCCCATACTTCATCATGTTTCATCCTCTGTGATGGGCAAAGGCGATGAACCAATTTATAAATAGTTTTGGGTCCCTATCCTCTAACAGACGAAAAAGAATTTCAACACCATCTCATCGTCAAAACAGTGGCTAGAAGATTCAAAATATCCGAGACGTTACTGGACATCGATGGAGCAATGGCTAGAGGTATATTTTTCGGTTAAACTTTCGTTGCTAAATACATGAATAACATGCATTCTTCTTCTTTACACTTAAATGATCTCGCGTTTTGGAGATGCATGTTGTTTTTACATCGCTGTCTCCATAGTCTTGATTAGAGATAACGTGTTGTGTCTTCGTGGGCGAATTTTGCAGCCAAGTGGAGGGGTTTCGTATCTTCTTCGTTCCGGAGCATTGTCAAATTTGGATTTTTGCTTACCAATATCTTTGCAGCTTCTGTGTTTCCCTAGTGAAGCGCTGTTCTTCCCTCATCGTCAACCTTTTCAAACTTGTACTCTTCAGGTAGTAAGTTCACAAGGTACTGAACAAACTCTTTACCCACGTCTGCCTGAACGGCCATGTGAAGAGCGGTTCCATCGAAAGCTGTGATGGGGCAAGTTTGGCATCAGGATTTTCGTCAGGAATGATCTTTGTATTCTGCCGATCACGGTTTCTTATATCCTTGTAAAGTGGCACGTAGGAAACGAAGTTCGCATCCATCCCTGGAGACGAATATTTTTGAAAAAATAATCACAAAATAACATATATAGATATCATAGATGTTAAATGTTATAATTTGACAAATATAGTTACACTCTCTTCCACCACAACTTTTTAAATTCTGAGAGTATATCGGTGAAAGTGAAAGTATAAGGACATGCTCAACTTTCTACAACTGGATGAATCCTCTATCTCTGCCCATCCAGAGCCACCTTCCCTTCTAATGCCACTCTACAATGGATGATTAGAGACACCGACAGAGATTGCATGACGTTCTTCTATATATAGGAGGGTATCTATCTCTTGTTTACAGGTAACGTAACTATGTTAGAGTGGGTCGAAGGTCATACAAAACCAAATGTTCACATATTAGTCTCTTCTACAGACTCAATCTCTTCAGCCTTCTCATAACGTCAATAATTCTGCAATTTTATCACCTGAAGAACTGGGCTTGAGCCAAGGACATGTAACATCTGTTAATGCAGAACTTGGTGGATTATCAGGTTCAAAAAGGAAGAAGAGGAGCAGCATACGCTGCGTTTAAATGGAATCCATCCCAAAAACGCAGCCGTGTTATATACAGGAGGACCACTTCTATTTTTAAAGTTCCACGTTATCAAACGGTGAGTTCCACTTTAAATTGTTTTTAAAAACATTCACACCACCCAAAAAGTTTTGCTGACAATATAACAGTTAATTAACGTTAGTCTAATACAGTTAATAGTCAGAATTATTTTAAACGTTTTTCAAATATTAAAATTTATTTTAAACGTTTTGTATACGTTAAAACTTATTTTCAATATTCTAAAACGTTAAAGTTTAATTTAAATATGGTGTATATACCATGACCTCATACGCAGACCGCAGTAACAACCATGGTTTGATACTCCGCCTCCAAAGAAGATCGAGGTATGGACGTTCATTTCTTGGAGACAAGATCCTCTGTCCAGTATTACTCTGTCTTATTCTGTCTCATGAAATCTCAGTCATTTATTTTGCAGGATCCACGTGAGACCCACGCACAATTTACGCGGGACCCATATAAATAAATAGCTAAGATTCATTGGACAGAATAGGACACCATAATATTGGACAGGGGATCTGGACTCCATTTCTTGATATGCCAGCAAAGAGGAGCATCACCATGAAAGGCATAAAAAGCTTTATCTAATAATAGGAGAATATGCCCAATGAATCCGGTGAGTTTCAACTTATTATTTTATATCCTTGCAACTAATCAATTGGATGCAAATTAATATATAACATTATTTTAAATTAATGAAAAGTTTTATTTATCTTTATGTATTAATTTAATTAATATTTTATATTTTAATGCTGAAGATAAAATTTTTAGAATAATTACTATATAATTAAAATTATTATGAGATCATAATTATGAGATTTAATTTACACTTATGTGTTATTCCTAAATGTTCCTAGTTGTAGTTTCATCAAGATTGAATATTGTTGAAATGGTAAAACTAGCACACATTATATTTCTTTCTTATGAAGAAAGTAATTTATATCATAAATTAAAGTATAAAGGTACTTAAACTAATATGTGGATGATTGTTAGAGAATAAGTCATTGAATTGACCCGATTATGAGAATTCTAAATGGAATATTACTTATATATCTATGGATTATCTCATAATGATGGTTGTATAATTGATTATCAAATTTGAGATTACCAAGGTATCTAGTATGAAAATTACTGTATTTTGATACTACTTATGAATTGTCCCAGGATAATTCAATCGGCAATTATTGGATACAGTATGAACCATATGTAGATAGTTGAGTAAGTCAATATAGGATTCGTCAGTCTAAAATAATTACAGAGAATATTCTATTGTTCTTGAGTAGCAATAATTTATGGAATTATCTGACTAGAGTGAATTGAAATTTGAAAAATATTTGAAAAGGAGTTTTCAAATTTTAATTATAAATTAATTATTAATTAGCAAGAACGAACATGATTTGATGATAAGAGTAAACACTGTAACCATACTTTGTCCAATTAAAATATTGAATAACGAAAGGGCTAAATTATACATTATAGCTATGCATAGACAGGTTAAGTCCATCACTTTGACATTCTTGATATTTAGGTAATCATGACATGTTGCTAGACGTCAATTATAATTTATGATTATGAATTATTTAATTGAAGAATTAAATATAAATTAAAATGAGTTTTAATTTATTTAATTCTAATTTTGAATTAGAATTATAATTTATAATCATTGCCAATTTATTAGGAACCTAATGGGTCACATATCAAAGAGCAATTTGTGAAAGAAAAATCAATTTAATTTAAGTTAGACTTAATTATAAAGTTTGAGAAACTTTGGGATCAAATATGACATATTCGATTTTCTTAAAATTAAATTAATTATAATTAGAATTTGATTTTAATTATAATTAAAGAGATTTAATTTTAATAAAAGACTGTTATGATTTTTCTATTTAAAGGGTAGAATTTTTTAAAAGCTAGCACTGTTTTGTCTTCTTCCTCTCAAAGCAGTTTGGGAATTGTTCTGTTGATACCATCAGAGGCTGAACAATTGGATAACTCGTGATTGATCAATTAGGAAAAAATTTCAAAGATTTTTCAATAGAAAGCAAAGAAGGTACGATTTCTAAATCGATTTTTGTTTTATTCAAGTTTAATCAATTATCGGGATCCACTTGGAATCCGTAAAAATTTTTACTTTCCGCTACGCTTGTGATTCAATCACTGTTAGATTCCAACACAACTAGCCTAAATCAGGAAAGGAAAATGCTAAGGCCTAGACGCCCTTTAAGAATCTCAAGACTCCATGAAAAACAATAAGATAAGTTATTTATTTTTTGTTTTTAACATGATTTTATGGCCATATAACTTGAATTTAGATGATTTCTATAGATTTTAATATTTAATGCAACTTATATTTCATTTACAAGCCTTATTTTAGTTCGCTAGTAAAGAAGGAATGAATTTAATAAAGTTAGAATCAAGTTGGAAGAATTTTGGCATGAATTTTGACGAACAAGAAGAACAGAGGATTGTGAAGATGTCTTGGTCGAAATTTCAAAAATTTTTAGATAAAAAGGAGAGAGATATAAGGAATCTAAGGAGAGGATGGTTGGAGAATTAATAAGAGGACGACTAAAGCAATCAATAACAAATTAGAATGAGCCTATTAGGATAGGAACGAGGTAATTTAGGAGACAATGTTCAAGATTTAATCAAGATTTAATCAAGAAACATAAGGACTTCAAGATCCATGAAAATGCTAACACTTATCTCATTTTTTGTTGTCTCTTTATGGACTAAATTGGGATTGATCTAGGTGGGATGAACTGTAGAATCTACTGAGTTTGAATTAATTATTTGATTTAATGCAAGACCCAAGTTTTCTTAAGAATTATCCATGAATCTAATTTTGTGTTTAATTAAAAAAGTGACATAAAACTTTCAGTTTCAAATTTAATAAATAGAAATGAAGAAATCATATGTATGAATATATCATGACATGAATACTGAGATTTGCATAGAATCCTAGAACTGATCATATAAATCTTTTGAGTTAGATCCAAATCTATTAAGTGAATTCATAAAATGAAGTAATGCAGTTTTAGGAGTTTTGATTTGAGAAACTTTCAGTCAATTAACTTAAGGACAGATGTTGTATGTCTTGAGAATAAATATAATTGTAACTTTAAAGTTTCTACCAGCCTAATAAACTAGGGTTAATCATTGAATCAAGTTAAATTCAAGCATAGAAAATGATCTATTGGGATTCTACATCTAGATATTCATTATCAACTGGTTGTTCTACTCTTGCTTATCAATTTAATTTGTTATGCTTTGCTCATTATTTTAGTTTTGTTAAAATTTTAAAATTAATTATTCATTATACTAGATTAGATAATAGAAAGATGATTAGCATTAGTAGTTGTAGTTCTCATGACATCGACACTCGTACTCACTAAACTATAATAATGATAGGTACATTTGCCTTAGTAATTTTGTTTAGTACTTTTTTTATTTCAAATATATACCATGTTTTTGGTTCCCTTAAGGGAAAACTAGAATATTAGAAATGATTTATTATTATTAATAATCAAATTTTTTATTTATTTTATAGCTTCCTTTTTGTTCTTTGTTTTTGTTAGCTAAATTTCAAGATTTAGATATTTAATGTTATAACAACTAAACATAATTTTAAGACGTGAGAGACCTCACACTATGGGGGTCTATACTAGGCTATCACTTATTGAGACATAGTTTAGCGTTAATAGGCTAAGAGTGAAGGCTAATATCTTTAAGATAAAGTCCAACATGATTAAGATAATTCAATAACTTATGTAGCTTGATAGCATACCAGATGAGGATCCTAACACACATATCAACAATTTTAAAGATTTGAGATACTTTCAAGGCTAATGGAGTTTTAAAAGATTCCATTTAAATAAGATTATTTCCGTTTACATTGGGAGATAGAACTAAATCATGATTAAAGTCTTTGCCTAATAGATTTATTACCTCCTACAATGGATTTATGAAGAAGTTTTTAGCCAATTATTTCTCAATATGAACAAAAAGACTTAGGAATAACATCTTCTCCTTTTAACAATCAAGGAATGTGACGTTACAGGCTAGTGAGAGAGATATAAGGAGCTATTAAGAAAGTTTTCGCACCGTGGACTCAACTTAGTACTAAAGGTAAACATTACATAGCAGATTGAGCTATTCAACTATGTAGTTGATTAATTATTCTTCAAATGGGACTACCATCATTAAAAGTCCTAAGGAATTACAATATTTGATTGATAATATAGTAATGACTATTTATCAGTAGGGGTATCTGATATTAAAGCAAAAATGAGGTGTTATCCATATTGGTGATGTGGTGACAACATTAGAGGTGATAAGATCAACAATATGATATTATTAGCTCAATCGAATCAAGTATTATGTTAAGGTATTTATGCTAGTAGGCATCTAATTCATAAACTTCCGGTGCCTAATGACACAAAATAACCTACTAAGTAAGTTGACTTTGTTGGGAACCAATCTTAATATAACCCTTATAATAGTACTTATAATCTGAAGTGGATGAATCATCTAAACTTCTCATGAAAAAATCAAGCTCCACCTATATTTTAGCAATAATAGAAGCAAGAAAATAAAAGTCTTGAGGATCTCTTGATAAAGCTTATCACTACATCCAAAGCTTGCATTCATATAACCGAAGCATCTATAGGAAATCAACAAGATGTTAACATAATATAAAAATTTAGATTGGACAACTTGCTAAGCTTATTTTTGAAAGGCAAACAAGTACTTTGCCTAGAAACATCAAACCAACTTGAGCGAGCAAGTGAATGCAATAAATTTGAGGAGAAACATATGTATAAAACAAGGAATAACTACTATATAAGAGGTGAAGGATGAGGAGAAAAGGAAAGAGAATGAGGTTGGAGCCAAAATAGGTCATGGTTAAAGAGTATCCATTGAGAATTCCATACTTAAGTAGACTTGAGAAAGATAGAAAAGATGTTTGATTTGGTAAGTTCTGGAGCTTCTTAAACAAATACATATTAGCATCTCTTTTATTAAAGCTCTTTAGTAGATGTTGAAGTACACCAAATTCTTAAAGAACCTCCCTTCTGAAAAGGAAAAGCTCGAGGAGTTATAAATGTTGACTTTAATTAAAGATTTGCTCCTCCATCTTATAAAACAATCTACCCCTGAAAAATAAAAAATCTAAAGAGTTTCAATATTACTTGTAATATTGGTACTTTTTAATTAAAAAGGAATTAGTAGATTTAGGAGCTGGAATTAATTTGATATCATATAAGATGTTTAAAAAGTTCGGATAAGGTGAACTTAAACCAATTAGGATGAGCATTCAATTTGTAGATAGATCAATTAAGTGTCTTAAGGGCATTATAAAAGATTAAATTCATATTTTCTATAGATTTTATGGTTTTGGATATATAGGATGATGTAGTGGTTCCATTGATCTTAGGATGACATTTTTAATCCATTTCTAAGTTTATGATAGATATGCATGATTTTGATCCTAAAGTTATGGAATAAATAAGTAAATTTTAAGATATTCGAAGCAATGGGATATTCTGTTGATAAAAATGATACCCGTATATCTATATATGTGAGTGGTACCAAAACATCTTATTCTAGTAAGAAATAATCACGTGGGACAAATTAGAGACTTGCGTATCATACTAGCAGAAGAAGAAGAAATGGTGAGCCTTATTCTAATGGAGCATATGGCATGTTTGAAAGCAAATGAATCCTTGATTAGGAAGAATTATGGGGAGCTACCAAGATAAAGGGTTTAAGTGAGGTTTTCAACTAAAAGACTTATAAAGAAGTGCTTGTTAGGAAGTAACCCAACAATTTAGGTGTTTTTATTTCAATCTAGTAACTTTAAAAATTTTTAGCATTGAATTTTAGTATGATTTTTTTAGTGTGTTTTAAGTTAAAAGTAATTTAAAGCCATGCATTTAAATGTTGTTGATGGATTCAAAACATCATAGAATTTATGAACATGTAACCATAAAGGAAGTCTATGGTGTGGGCATCTCCTTAATAAGTCCTTAAAAATGTCCTATATATCATATAGATTTTTTAACTCAATATGAGCAAAGGAAGATATATCATTCTTCATTTTGGCAGTTTTGACAAGCGAGAAGTACGTCATCAAGAATTTTTTCTTTAGCCATATGTTACCATAATAGATTCCAAATAGTTGTCCTCTTAATTTCTAGATTTTCTTCAACAAATTCAAATGGATTATTTTAGTTCATAAACAAGCTAAGCTCTTAAAATAGCAATAAAATAAAAAGAATTAATTAATTAAAATAAATCAAAAGAAAAGAAAGAAAATGAATATAAAAAATAAGGGATTGATTAATAAAAATTAAGCGTTCTTAATATTTATTCCATAACATTAATGCCAAAAGCTTGGTGTGTTTTGTTTGATCTCCTACCTTATAGATCTTTTTAGGTTAGTGCCCTTATCACTTCTATATTATAGGTTATAAAGTATCATGTGTCAATCCTATAGAGACAATGACTACTAGTATTAACCATTTTCCTATTATAGCATTGACAAATTAATAGAATGGTGATTGATCGTATTTAAATAAATAAATTAAAAATGAATGAACATAATTAAATAACTAGAACAAAGATTAAATCAAGAAACAACCAATAAAGATAACAATACTAGATTAGTGAATCCTTTTAGGAATTCTCTTGCAAATAAGACTTCACACATCAATTTAACCTAAAATTTATTGGACTATAGCAATTCCTCAATTATGGTAATATTTTTCGTTAGATTATTAATAACTAATTTTAGGTTAATTAATCAAAATTTCTTTCTAATTAAAACCCCAATAATTTCATTAACCAATTTATGAGTTCCTCTATTAAATTTAATCCTAATCTAGAAGATTTATGTCATCATATCTTTAGGGTTACTTGTACTCTTTTTAACTATGCTAGATCATTTTATAAAAAGAATTTCTTAATTTAAATATATGAAATTAAACATGAATCAAAATGTTTACACATATCAATTCTAGAATGGTAAAGAATACATAATTGAATCTTAATGAAACTAAAGAATAAATTTAATTAAAATGAAATCAAACTACAAAATCCATTCTAGGGTTCATCATATCTGGGTACCATAATGGTTTAGTTCCTAATCATGGAAAAAATAGCACCAACTCGACAGGAATCCACTCTAAAAATGTCTCCTTGATTGTTCTTTATTTTCTCTACCGCTCTAGCACTACAAGAAATCAGTGTTTTACCGACGGAAATATCCGTCGGTAAACACCAAATATCCGTCGGTGGAATTAATCAC
>JANVCQ010000008.1:30464605-30478468 GCA_025531925.1 Erythroxylum plowmanianum
GTTGTTGAAAATACCGACAAATGCATCTTTGTAATCATCAAGAGATCCTTCATCTTGGTTCGCCATATACGGTAGTTAATACCGTTTAAATTGATCATTTTGCTCGTTTTCACCTCCACTTACCAAATTAAGCCAAATTTGAGAAAACCGACCTCAAATATGGAACTAGGACGTCAAAATCTGGCATAAAAGATATCTTCTAAATTTTCACTACGGTATCGGAATAGTGTCGCCGGACCCCACCAGAATAGTACTGTAGGACTCAATAAATAGTAACTTGTCGGACCCCACTGGAATAGTATCGCGGGATTCGGTAAATAGTACCTCAAATAGTGTCACGGGACCCAGTTACTGTTGCTATGCGTCACCTTGCAAATTAATTAAAACAACATAAACGTATTATTAATACTATTCATCATTTTTACCATTTTATGTCAACTTTTCGAATTGATCACGCCAAAAAATTCGTTGTAATTTTCTCTTTCCAATGATGTGCTTCCTTTCCAAAAATACCTTCAGTGAAAACACAGCTCTGATACCACTTGTTGGGCGCAGCGAGTGTATTTTGTGAAAAGGAAAAATAAAATGAACAAAATGGACACAGAAAATTTAACATGGTTCACCCTTAACTTTGAGCTATGTCCACAGACAAAACTCAAAATATTTCTTCCACTATTATAAATAGTGGCACACAAGGTGTTTCCCAAACTATTTTGTCACTCACCAACCCTTGAGGAATAAATTTCCCAACTTCAGAGCAAAAACAACGCTCTGGTTTCTCTCTGTTTTTCTGTCTGTTTTGTTGTATTTCTTCTAAAGCGGAGAGTGCCTTATATAGGCACTCTACCGCGTGCTTGCAGCTGTCTCTTTTCCTTCTTTTCAATAAATGCTACAGGCGGCTTCCATTTATTCAACAAAAAACAATAAACCATCTGTTCAACAAATACTGCATGTGGCGGCACCGATTTCAGTGCCGCAATGTTGGAATGGAGTCCCTCCATGTAAGAGGGACCCATATCCAACACTTGTTACTAAGCTTAATCTGATTACAAGTTATTCGTTAGGTTATATTTGGTTTGGTGATTATTAATGGAATGAAATATAATATTATTCTATCGTTTAAGAGAATGGTTTATAATGAAATGGAATGGAATAGGATGAAGTGAGAGGGTTTTATATTACATCTCGTTTCATGCTATACAATAAAAATAAATTACCTCTAATTTGAAGAGTTTAGGATAGAATAGAAAATGATATACAACATTTCATTATATTACATTGTAAACTTTTATTCTAAATAAAATTTTATTATATTATATTATGAATAATTTTATAATTCCTAAATAATAATTTTTTAATATTATATTTATTTATATTTTATTAAAAATTTTACGTCCAATCAATCACTGATCAAGTGGAATAGGATGGACAAAATGTTAACAACTTATGTTGTACTGTTGCCCTCTTGTTATTGGCACCAGTTATAATTTTTTACCTTTTACATATTTTTTATTTAAAAAAACGTGATGATGGAAGCAAGTACTAACAACAAATAGGGACAGGATCCTCTGTCCAATATTATGATGTTTTATTATGTCTCATAAATCTCAACCATTCATTTATGCGGGATCCACATAAATGAATGGTTGAGATTCACGAGACAGAATAAGACACCATAAAATTGGACAGAGAATCTGGACTCCAGCAAATAGGGGTTTCTTTTTGTTCAAGAAGAGATGGAAAATGTAGTTTCAAACCTTTAACTCTCTTTTCCAATACGTGACATTGTTTATTCTTTAGACTAATACTAATTTGACAGGATAATACATATTTCTAGCTGAACTCCAAAAGGAACATACACTCTTTCCACGGAGGAAAATTATGGATTGAGTTCTCTAGAAAATGATATCTTGTATGTGACCAACCTTTGTCGCAAATAAAGAAACTTTCAAGCCTATTTAATTAAGTATATCTTACATTGTCACATGCAGCTATCGTCCATGGCCTATTGGCTCCAACAAACCTTGTTTGCCGATGCAAATGACAAAAAGGTTGTCTCTCATGATTCCTGCATAATAATTACGCATATTAGTTGTGTAATTGTAATTTATTAAAGCTGAAGAGGAAATAACAAGTGCTTAAAGGGTTCTATTATGAAATCCCGAAGTTGTCAAAATCAAAATGTTGAATGAAAGTGTAACTAAATCCTTAAGATAATAAAGTAAATTGAACATTTTGTTTCTAAAATAAAAATAAGTTTCTGATTTCAAGTTTTAATTTCTTGATGTTAATTAGAAATTTTTTATCATTAATGTAATAGTCCATTTCTTCACTTAAGAATTAAACTTTTAATGAAGTCATATGAATCATATCATATGAAAATATATAAAGTGTATTTTAATTGTATGCATCATATTCGCATACGTACATAAATCATACTTTAGAGGCATTGTAAACATAATTTATGCACTCAATTGATTTATTTCAAGGTATTAATTAGAAATTTATTATCATTGGTTCCATGATTTGAAGGAAAGGGAAGTCCAAAACAAAGGTTATTTTCCAAAAGAAAAGGAAACAGAAGTCCTAAACTCCTGTAGTCTTTCTTGCTTAAAAATAACATTAACAAATAAAAAAGTGACAAAGTTTGTGCATTCTTCTGTTAGAACTAAGAGAACCTGGAAATAAGTTGTAGGAGAACAAAATGAGACTTCCTTAGTTTTCTGCCCTCCAGTGGAATTGGAAGGGAAGCTCATAGTTGCTCCACCTCTAGAAACCTTACAGGAGGGAGCTAAATCTTGGGAGTCCACTATAGTGGGGTTTTTCATGGACAAAAGACCACCCTTTCCCGTGATTTAGGCTTGGGCTCAAAGGAACTGGAAAGGGAGAGGTTTATTGGAGGTTATGCTCACTGAGGAAGATAATATTATCTTCACCTTCTCTTCTACTACAGAAGCTCAAAAAAATATTGAAGAGGGCCCTTGGCATGTCTCACAACTTCCACTCTTCCTACAAAGATGGCAGCCTAGAATGGAGCTTGAAAAAATTAAGGTTAAGAATATTCCATTATGGGTTAACATTCACAATATTCCATTGGAATATTGGACAACCAAGGGTTTGAGTATGCTAGCTAGCTTCTTGGGAAAACCTTTATGTATGGATGAGAACACAGCAATGAGGAAAAGGGTTGGGTTTGCTCGGATGTGTATAAGTATGGACATTTCCAAAGATTTGAAGGATAGCATTCCTATTTTAAGGTTGGCAAATGAGAACACTCTTAGAGAAGATAGAGTATTGGTTTCTTACCAGTGGAAACCCTCATTGAAAGCTCAAGGAAAGGCATGGAAGCATATTGGGAAAACTTTCACTACTGGTGATTTTTGGGAGGTGACTGGCACAACCAAACCAAACTTGGACAGCATTGAGGAGGAAGGGAAAGCTGGCCATTTTACAGAAACTCCTACCCCAAGCTTTTTGGAAAAATAACCCCTCACAAATGAGGAACCTCACTAAGGCATTCTTGGCCAAAACTTGGATAAGAGCAGGGGAGCAGAAATGATTCCTTTAGGAGATAATAACAACATTCAGATGGAGAAGGAAGTTATAGATCAGGGAATTGGAGACATTACATTAGTAGAAGGGGAACCTAACTCCCAACAGCTGGATCCTATCTCCCAACAGTCAGCTTAACCGAAGTGTGGAACTCTAGAGGATGATCAGATGGCCTTAAGGAAAAGCAATAGGAGCAGTAGGAAAGGCTCCAAGAGTAAAAGGATTAATCCATGACAATGATAGTTTGGAATGTACGTGGAATAAATAATCCCTCTAAATTGAATGCTCTAAGGGATTTTGTCCTGAAGGAGAAGCCTAAGGTTTTTGTCTTTTGGAAACTAAAATTAAGGAGATAAATTTGCACAAATTATCTTGCTTAGGCAGAAAATGGAAAATTATTTCAAACCATCAAAGCCATGTGTATAGGAGAATTATTATTGTCTATGAGGAAGAATTAGTGGAGGTAAATGTCATTGAATCACATCAGCATTACATTCACACATTGATCTACTACAAGATGGAAAATTCTAGAGTGTTTGCCACCTTTGTATATGGGCTTAACCTTGGTTTTCAACGGATTGAACTATGGAATGCCATTAGCCGACTCAAACTCTCCATTAACTCAGCATGGTTAGTTTGTGGTGATTTCAACACCACTCTCTATCATTCTGAAGCTGAAGGCAATTGCAACCTACGCAATTACTCCCCAGATATGTATGAATGTATGCAGCAGGTGGAGTTAACAGATCTGAAATCCGAAGGCCACAAGTTCACTGGATCTAACAAGCAAACTTCTTCTTGGTTTATTAGAAAAAAGATGGACAGGGCATTAGTTAATGTAGATTGGTTGCAATCTTTCCCAAGAAGTATAGCTTCATTTTTGGATCCGAGCATTTCTGATCACACCCCTATTCGGATAGACTACATGTTCAATTCTCTAAAAATCTGCCACCCCTTTAGGTTTAATAACTTCTTGGTTACTAGGGAGGGCTTTTGTGAATCCATTGTTAAGGGTTTAAGACATGTTTGTTTTAGGTCAAAGCAATTCATTTGTCTCCAAAAGCTAAAATCTATCAAGCAGGAATTGAAATCCCTTAATTCTCATCGAGGGCAGAATCTTTCGAAGGCAATTGTTGAAGCTAGAGACAAACTATCTGCTATACAGTCAGCTTTGGCTGCCACCCCTATTGATGACTCTCTAGTTATGGTTGAAAAGGAAGCTTTAAAGGATTACTTACAATTGGTGGATAACCAACATTTCCTATGGCAGCAGAGGTCTAGAGTGTCATGGTTGAAGGATGGGGATAAATGCACCAAATTTTTCTTTAATTCTGTGCAAGCCAGAAAGAATTCAAACAAAATTACCTCCATTTCTTCTGATGATGGGACAATTGTGACAGGACAAGAAGGACTAGCCAAAGATGCCTTTTATTTCTATAAGAAACTCCTAGGCATAGAGGCTTCCTCTTCGGTCACAGGAGATGTTCTTAGGCAGTTTGTTCCTTCATGTATTTCTGAAGACATGTGTGCCTTTCTAGTCAAACCAGTAACTGATCAAGAAATAGAAAGAGTGGTTTTTGCTATGAATGGTTCAAAAGCCCCAGGTCTGGATGGGTTGAATGGTTTTTTCTACCAGAAATCTTGGCCCTTGGTGGGAGGGATAGTTAAAAAAGCTGTGCTTGAATTTTGCCAAAATGGGATATTGCTAAAGGAGATAAACAAAACTTTTATCAGCCTAATCCCTAAACACTCTACTCCATCCTTTTGGACAGACTTCAGACCTATCTCCTGCACAAATTTTCTTTACAAAATTATTGCAAAAATTTTGACAAATAGGTTGAAGGAAGCTATCAAACCCCTTATCAGTGAGAATCAGGGCGCTTTCCTTAAGGATAGGGACATTGGGGATAACATCCTCATAGTACAGGAGCTATTGAAGGGCTACAATCGCAAGACTAGTCCTCATAATTGCACTATCAAAGTGGATTTATAGAAGGCATTTGATAGTGTGAGTTGGAGCTTTCTACTACAAACTATGGAGATTATGGGTTTCCCTTACAGATTCCTTAAGTGGATCCGTGAATGCATAACTACCACAGTCTTTGGAATTCTTATTAATGGGAGTCCTACGGAGATTTTTCAAGGGAAAAAAGGACTTAGGCAAGGGGATCCCTTGTCCCCTTACCTCTTCCTTGTTTGTATGGAGGTGCTTACTCAAATGTTGAAGCATAAGCTGACAAATGGTTCAGGCTTCAAGTTTCATTCAAAATGTAAGAAGATCTCTCTAACAAGTTTGTGTTTTGCAGATGATTTAATCCTCCTTAGCAAGGTGCATGTTCACTCAATCTCCCTATTGATCAATACTATCAACTCTTTCAAGGACATGTCGGGGCTGAATATCAATTTTCAAAAGAGCTACTTTATCCTATCAAAAAGTGCTGGTCATTTAACTAATGCCTTAAAGGCAGTCACTGGAATGGCAATTAAGGAGCCTCCTATCCTTTATTTAAGGATTCCAATCTCTTCTAGAAGACTCAGGTACTGTGAATGCATCCCACTAATTGAAAAAATTAAGAAAAGATTGGGTTCCTGGACAAATAGATCTCTTTCCTTTGGAGGGAAGCTTCAGCTCTTAAAATCAGTCATTTCCTCAATGCACACATACTGGAGCTCTTATCTTTTTCTTTCTAAAGGAATTATCAAAACTATTGAAAAGATGATGAAGAAATTCCTATGGGGGAAAGGGGATGGTGAACATGGGAAAGCTAAGGTTAATTGGAAAAGTGTTTGTCAACCTAAAGCAGTAGGGGGATTGGGGCTGGAGTCAATCACCAAAAAGAACCATCTGCTCATGACTAAACGGATTTGGAGACCTTTCAGTGATAAGCAATCTATGTGGATAAGATGGATTCATGTTTACATATTGAAGGAGAGGAGTTTCTGGGATTTAATTTCCAAAAATAGTTATACTTGGTTCTTCAACCAACTTCTGAAAATGAGGGAGGACGTGCAACAACACATGTCCTGTCGAGTGGGAGATGGGGAAAGATCTTTTTTATGGCATGATAATTGGACTGGACAAGGTGTCTTGTTCCATAACTCATTAGTAAGAAATTTACTGGGAAGATTCCCTAGAAATACTAAGATTAAGGATATCTTAGTAGAAGGAAGATGACTACTATCCATGGATGAAACCAGATTATTATCCATCCCACAGTTTCGTAGGTCTAGAGAAAAGGACACTTTCTTTTGGAAGGGGATTCTAGTCTCAGATATCACATTGTTGGAAGCTAAAAAGCTGATGGAGGGGACATTGACTCGGGTAGATTGGTATCCTATGGTTTGGAACAAGTTTATGAAACCTAAAACCAGTTTCCTGCTATGGTTGGTTATGCTGAATAGACTCAGTACCATGGACAGGCTTCCATTTCTTAACTCCGCTCGGATGTGCCTTTTTTGTAATATAGAGGAAGAAACTAGGACTCACATCCTTTTTGAGTGTGACTACTCTACAGAAATCTGGACTAAGATACTTAGATTAAGTACTACAGTCCAGTTGCCGAACAGACTCCACGAGTTACTACTAGTGCTACCCCACTTATCTACCTCTCAATTTGACAGAGCAGTAATCCTCATCTCAGTGGCCACTTGCTCTCAAGAAATCTGGAGGGAAAGAAACCTATGAAGATTCCAACAGAAGACAACTCCCCTTCCCTCTACCCTACAACTTATCATATCAAGCATCAGAAAGCAACTGATCTCAACCCAGCTGCACTCCAAATGTAGTAGGGAGCTAGCATTCTCTTGGAGAGTCTAGTCTCCAACATGGCAATACAATCCGTAACACAGAGGGAGTTCGAAACTAACCTGTTGGTTATCTAGTAGTCCCCACCTCCGCCTCAGTCCAACGTCGAGCTCAAAGAAGATCATCTAAGTTACGATCCTTTTACCACAGTGAGCATCCATAGCACATCTTCTCCAATCGTCCTCCCTTCTGACTTTTCTGCAAAATCACCATCCATAGTGAACTCTGAGTAATCTCCAGTATCTTCGACCTTAAAGATTTTCATCTTACCGGTGGTACCATCTTCTCATTGCGCGAAGCAGAAGGAACTTGCGAGGGCGTCAGATGCTTCGTGCCCTAGCCCGCTCCCATTCCTCTCCTTCTTGAGCAGCTTTTGGATAATGTCGCGAAAGCCAAGTTTAGTTATGCCCTAATTAGATTTCCCCCCCTTTGACTCAGGTGAAGTTGTTTTGTTAGTCTTTTTATGCCCTTAAGCTGTGTCGTTTCCTATTGTATCCAAACTCTTCCAAGCTATTTAGTTGTGCTTGTAGTGTAAGGTATTATTACCTGGGTTAAGTGGACCATGTATTATTCATATTTATTCAATTCAATTTTCAATTTTCAAAAAAAAAAAAAAACTACGAATGGGTCAAAACTATCAATAAAGAAATGACACTCCTCTTTTCTCTACTCCGGAAATTGATGCACGACAAGTATTCTTATTTGCTTGAACCCTATCCACGAAACTACAAAGGGCACGAGACAAAAATTGCTTCTAGAGAGTGGCATGATCATAGAATTCTTGTTTCTGAAGTTCTAGTAAGTTAGCTACACGGCACGTACATAGCATCATAATTAACTAAAGACTTAGTTGGAATAGGATTTGATCATCCTTGGCCGTTTCAATGTCTATAGTTGAAATTGAAAACCGCACCTGCTCATGCATATATGACACTCGTTTCGGTCCTTTCCTTTTGGGATTACAAAGTAACCCTTTGTTTTGTCAATTCAAGCTAGCCCTAGCCTTCATATTGCATGATCCTGAGATTATGAACGAACCAATTGATTAAATGATGTCCCCTTTCACTATGGCTATAAGCTTATGACGCCGCCAGACGACAGCATTTTGGCCATTTTTAAGCCGTCCAATGCTCCTTAAATTGTCAAATAGTGCTCAAACAAACCATATAGCTAGAATTCCTGAACAAAATACCTTCTGCTTTGATTTGCACTGGATGGACAATCTCTGCCTGGTAGGCAACAATTGTTTTGGAAAAAAAAAAGAGCTTAACACAGTAATGCGAGTATCACTAATTAAAAATAAGGGATATATATTATATATAAATTTGAATCATTCTGAGAGCTAGCCAAAGTACATGTCTTTATCTGATCACGGGCTCAAATACAAGCGTGTCTCAACCCTGGCATGAGATCCTCTGTTACTTTTATTCAGTACCATCCGGTCAAATTTGTGGATAAAACACAATGACATAGGCTTGGAACTGAATAAAAGTAACAAAGGATGTGATCCCCTCAACCCGTGCCATTCCTAAAATATAAAAGTTGAAGTTTCAAGAAAAATATGTTTCCCAACACAGAAGTGGCCCAGAATACCATATCCAACTTCATAAAGTTGTGGAGGATTTATAGTCTCAATCATGAGTTTTTTTTATACCTTTCTAACTATGTAAAGTTAGAAAAAGGATCATCGGTCTCAACCAAGGACACGTCCCAAATCGAGCATAATGTCATTAAAATGTCAAATAGTGTATAATGGCGTTAAAATATCGGTATCTAGTATGATTTGGCCCATTATCATATCTGAGTCCTTATCCGATCAAAAGCCTAATTTTTATTTAACTATTAAAAAATCTAGTTTTATGTTTTGAGTATTTAAGTGCTATTTTTTTCAATTATTGGACATTATGGACTATTAATATAATGTTGAGACTTCTCTCTTTAGTTACAAAGAACTTTAGAACATGCCATATTATTTATTTGGGGCATTCAAATTATGTTAAATATTGGTTGTAATTTTTTATAACATCAGGTCAAGATTCTTCTTATTTCACGATTCTGTATATTCATTGGGTTAAGATTCTGTCTTTAATCTAGTTTTAGCTTTCATGAGGCTTGATTCCAGATCGGTTTGCATTAGTTTCATATTAGAACTTTGGCTTTAAAGTTAAGTTATATCTATCTTTTATTTTTTCTTATTATCTTCTTTATTTCCTTTTTACTCTGGGTTTTGGTTATTGTAGCATAATTATTTGTAATTCATAATTACTGTTCACTCCAATACATATGTAGAGAATTATTATACTCTTTAACAATTGGATTTTATCCTCGTAAAAGAGATCTCTATTAGTCCATGAGCCTAGTTTTTTTTTCTCAACCAAGGGGAGGCATTGAAGGTGGGCCCTTTAGTAGATATAGGAAGCCCCAAATGTAACATTAGAGGAAACTCTCTCTCTGTTCTTGAAATATCAGCTACCCTTCTCTTCATTCTCAAAATATTAACTACCCTTTGAGCTAGGTTAACATCAATAGAGGATAAGATAAAGAAACATTTATCAAGATTCATCTCTAAACCTGATAACTTCTTGAATTGGTGGAGAGTGTCTATTAACAACCTTATTAAGGGTAAATGAGCTTTATAGAAAAGCATAAGATCATCTACAAAACATAAGTTTGTGAGAGAAAACTCCTTACACTTGGAATGGAATCTAAACTTTGAATGCTTAGAACTATTGAAATTGAACAACTGAGCTAGTGTTTCCACACAAATGATAATAAGTAAGGTGAGAGTGGATCATCCTAGCTCAACCCTTTCACTCTCCTAAAGAGGGTAGTGGGCTATCCATTGACCAAGACCTCAAAAGATGTAGAGGTAACACATGCCTTGATCCATTTTAAGTACTTATCTGGAAATATGATAACCTTTCTTCATCAACTGAAATAGGAAGTCTTAGTTGATACTATCAAATGTTTTTAGAAGTCTACTTTAATGGTGTAATTCATAAAAGATCTTTTCCTTATATATCCCCTTAATATCTCTCGAATAATCAAGATATTGTCTCCAATCTTTCTATTTTTCGTAAAAGCCCCTTAATTTCAACTGATTATAGAATCCAATACTGTTTTGAGTTTGTTAGCTAGTAGTTTATTAATGATCTTGTGGAGAAAATTTGTGCAGGATATAGGCTTAAAATATATAAATGACTGGATTAGAGAACTTATGGACAATATTTGTCCTATTGACCTCCTTAAAAAGAGATCCACTTGAGAAGAATTTGTGGATAACTTCCTTAACCATTGACCCAATAGCAGGTCTTTTGATAGAAGTGTCCATTTAATCCATCTAGACTTCATGCCATTCATATGGAAGACTGCATTCTTTATTTCAATATCTAAGATAGGCCTATTACTATTATTTGTTTCCTCCACAAAAATTTTGCTTATAATGAAATAATATAGTGCTTGTTTGGTGTAAATAGTTTCTTTACTACAACCAATAAAGGCTTTAAAGTACTTAACTACTTCTTATTGTAGCTCCCCTGTGCTTTAACCCCCCTGGTAGAGTAATTGTAGAGATTCTTTTGACATTTTTCATAGCCAATAAAGAATTGAAGAATAATTTTGTATGTATTTTTCCCTTCTTGATCCAATTGACCTTAGCTCTTTTTTCGATGATAGATCATGGTTATTTAAATTATGAAGATATTCTTTCAAATGTTGTTTTTCTTTACTCAAGAGCTTAGGATCACTAGGATTAACAACTAATAGCTTCTGGATTAAAGATAACTTCCTTTTTGCCTTATCAATCATCTCTTTAGTACTTGAGCCCTTCTTAGAATTAACTTTCTTCATCTCCTTTTTATCTGACTAAGCTTTTGAACACATATATATTGATTAGTGTCACTAATCTAAAGATCTAATCCTTTACCAGCTACCTCCTAAAAACCTTCCATTTGAACAAGGAAGTTGTTAAATCTAAAATGGGATTTTATGTGATTTTTGAATAATCCCTCCATGTTTACAGGGTATGGTCTGAGAATAAAGGGTCCACGAAAATGGCTTAACTCTTTGGGAAATGTGTCAACCAGTCAAGATTGACTCTTTGCTTGTCCAATTTTTTCTGATGAACCAATTTGTCTCCTACTTATTTCTCCTATAAAGTTGTGGCCTCTAAACTTTATATTAACAAACTTCATATATTCAACACAATCTAGGTAATCAGAACTATAATTTCTTAGGTTGCATTTACCATTAGTCTCAAACCTACACAATGTAGAATTGAGGTTACCACATACCATCCAAGGGCAAGACCAAACATCTTTTTTACTTTTTAGGTTATTCCAAAGACCATTTCTCTAAAAGATAGTGTTGAATTCATACATAAAGGAGATCTAGATAGATACATCACTTTCTATATACCCCCAACCATTGTTCCTTTTGTATTTCGGACATGGAATCCAATGAACACCTGTTTTTTCATTGCCCCTACTCAAAATCTGTTTGGACCCATTGCCTAACCCACTTCCAAATCAACATTCCCAATTACTCTAGCCTTCCTTCTATCCTAGCTTGGTTTCACCAACCTCCTCAACAGAGTTCCATCTTCCCTATCCTTTTATCCACTACGGTCTACCACTTTTGGACCGAAAGGAACTCTAGAGTTTTCAGGGATGTAGCTATCGAGATAGAGAGCTTAAGAGCCAGGATAATCTTCCAAGTTTTGTAGCTTCTCAGTCTAAATGCTTCGAGAGGTAATTAGATCTTTTTATGTACTAACATTGTCATGCAGGTTGTTGTTCCACGGGGGAGAAAACTCCAAATTCTTTCAATGCACTACACTACTAGCTCACGGGCACAACAAATTTTCATCTATGATCCAATCCCATTGCCTTAAGGTAGGTGAGTCAACGGAGGGAAATCCTTTTCCTACAGATGATATAGCTTGCAAGGTATGCGACCGAAGATATTCCTAACAGTGGACAAGGCAAATAGTAGAACTTCCTCACATTCTACTTCTTTAGTTATGGTGATTGTAGCTTAAGTATTTTAAGTTTGGATTATGTGTTTTGATCTTTTTGTGTTGCTAGCTTGTTGTTGGTGCACTTGGTGTCTTGGGTTGTAAAAACCAGCTTTCTACAGCTTCTTGGTGGGAAGTTTGTGGAGGAGAGTAGTGGGTCATGTTTTCACAAGGTTGAGCTAGGTTCCTTATGATTTTGTCCTGACTTTTTCTTTTGGTAGGTGTGGGATTTCTGTTTAGTAAATCCCTTGTTATGTACATAACCTCTTCTTATTCTTTATATCTAAATTTTACTGAATTATAAAAAATGATCATCTTTTAATGTTATATACTTTTGTTAGTATAATTTGATGATATTTATATAATTTTATTTTATACATAAAGTGTCCTACATTTTGAATTAATAATATTTCTCTATGATTTAATTTGATAATAATAACCAAATAATTCATAACCATGATTGCTTATGATAACATGTTTTTGGTTATTTAATATGATCTCAAATTATATACAAAATGCCATAACTACTCAATATTATGGATTATGTAAAAAGTTGAATAATGTTTGGAAATGTTTTTACACATTCGCAGTTAAAAGACTTTATTTATGAAACTAAGAAAATGTGGTTAAAAATATTTTAAAAGTGTAGAATATAACTTTACAAAAAAGGGGTAGTTAAGACTATATATTTATGAATACATAAAATGTAGCTAAAATTGTTAACCTTATTTTTGGTTGCCAATCATCTGGCACCAAATATTTTCGTGCTAATATCGACTTATACTCAATATTTGGTTATGTATTTTTAAAACTTTATCTATAAAAATCATTGCTTAGCCAATACTTTTTGTCTACAATTTTTCAAAACATCGTTTATAATTTTTTGCTATAGGGAATCAATAATGCTTCATGCAATGAAATGAAAACATTACAAATAATTTTAGGTAATGTTTTAGAACAAATTGGGTACATTTTTATTGTAGCCTGTTTTCTAGTTATGGTAATATAAATGGTAAACAATGGTTGGCTTCTTTGTTGATGAGAGGTTGGCCTATCCAATTATAAAGCCTTTAGCATAGGTAAAATGGAAGAAATTGGGTCTATAAAAAGCATTAATTAATGAGCAAGACTTATTTGTTTTCATCTATTAAAAAGATTATAGAGCCTAGACCATATTGTTAAGTCAAAATGACTTCACATATATGATTTTGATGAAGAACAAATAATCAGTAGAAAAGCAGACGAAGCAGAAAAACAGACGGAGAAAGAAAAGCAGACGAAGCAGAAAAGCAGACGGAGAAAGAAAAGCAGATGGAGAAAGAAAAGCAGATGGAAGCCAAAAGCAGACGGAAGCAAATCACGTCTGAATCAGTTCGAGTTAGTTACAGAACTCAACTGAATAACCGTTTCTTTCGAAGATTCAAGAAGCAAGATTCAAGAAGCAGTTATAGACGAAGGCTATAAAAATAAGTCGAAGTCGAAGATTGCAAGC
>JANVCQ010000008.1:30505156-30517945 GCA_025531925.1 Erythroxylum plowmanianum
TCCCATTTGCCCTTCCATTTATACCTTATGTCTTTTATACTTAAGTGTCTTGCCAAAAGCACCCTTGAATATTCTGATGTAACTCTTTCTTTTAGAAAAGTGTTCTTCCTTGTCTTAAGTTTCCAATGAAACCCAAAATCAATCCATTTGGTTCAATGATTCGAAAGATGCACTTCAAACATGTTTGGACTAGTCTTGTCCAAATCAGTATACTATGCACAACTTCTATCCAAAATTTAAACATCCTAGAAACTGAATTAGATTTCAACTTCTTCATACCATTTGTAGCTCCATGTCTCTCATTTATCGTGAAACTAGAATCATTTTATTCAGAGCTCTACCAATCCAGAAATCATCAAAACACTGAAACATGTTTAGTAAAATATCTAATTCCTACTCTTCCAACAAATACCTTTACTTTGATCCAATCTATCTTTTTTTCCAATCAATATCAAAGCTATCAAAATCTATGTAGGTATAGAAAAATGGGTTGAGAAACTAGTGATTCAAGAATCACTTCATTTGGAGGTCGGATAACAAAATTATGGCTGAACAAATCAAACATGGTTTGGTCCTCAATTATATTGAACTTGTCTCGGGATAAGTGGCATAACTTTCACTAGAGATGTTGGATTAAGATCATTTTAGGACGATTTCAAAGAAAACGTTGAGATCTACAACTTTGAAGAAGACCTTGAGAATAGATTTTATCATCTGAAGGGCCAAAATGGACCAGGAAATAGGATTAGATGAAGCCAAAGGAAAAAGCAGATGAATGGAAAAAGACAGAAGAAGTGGGACCTATAGATAATGGATTAAGGTGCTCTTTATATGGTTCGAAAGAGGACTTCAAGATATACAACTTTCATGAAGGCCTTAAAGATAGATTCTATATTTTGAAGGGTCAAAAATGAACCAGAAGATAGGCCAGACGAAAAGACAGAAAAAGCAAGAAGCAGAAGAAGCAAAACATAAAAAAAGCAAAAAGCAAAAGGAGCAAAACACAGAAGAAGCAAAAAGCAGGAGGAGCAAAACACAGAAGAAGACACGTCAACAAAACACAGAAGAAAATGCGTCAGCAAATCACAGAAGAAGCGAAAGACAGAAGGAGCGAAAGACAGACGATACAAAACACAGAAGAAGCGAAAGACAGAAGAAGCAAAATATAGAAGATACAAAACACAGAAGAAGCGAATTACAGAAGAAGCAAAAGACGGAAGATACAAAACACAGAAGAAGCGAAAGACAGAAGAAGCAAAAGATGGAAGATGCAAAACACAGAAGAAGCGAAAGATAGAAGAAGAAAAAGACAAAAGATACAAAACACAGAAGAAGTGAAAGATAAAAGAAACCAAAGACAGAAGATACAAAACACAGAAGAAATGAAAGACAGAAGAAGCAAAAGACATAAGATACAAAACACAGAAGAAGCGAAAGATAGAAGAAACAAAAGACAGAAGATACAAAACACAAAAAAAGCGAAAAGACAGAAGATACATCTTGCTTTACAAGGACCATAACTTTCAGCCTAGAACTCCAAAAATTCCATCTCAAATCAATATCATCCAGAGAAAAATATATAGTCCATGATTAATCATGAACACCAACAACAGAACATACACATATGTACATATTCTTCATCAACTTACTACACAATTCAACTTCATTTTAGCTTTCATTCTACTTCTAACTTTCACCTTAATTCTTCTCACTTCAAAATCTTTTGTCCACTAAAAGCACCAAAGCAAAATGTGAATTTATCCACATTTCTCATTTAATCGTTCTAGTCTTCTAAGAAAAGTTCAGGGTCCAATAGTATATCATATGATGCATGAACATACAATGCATTTCTAATCTCTTAGTAATCTTTCATATTTACTATTTTGGCCTTAACATGAGTAATGGGATGTTACAAGTCTCCCTTCCTTAAAAGAAATTTTGTTCTCAAAATTCTCATTTGATTGCTCAAACAGGTGGGGATATTGTCTCTTCATATGCTCCTCTGTTCCTCCAAAGGACTTTCACCAATGGAATGACTCTGTTCCTCAACTGTTTGATCTAAGGTCCCACAATCTTGATCGGCTCCTCAACATAACTTAAGTCACTAGCAACCTCAATCTCTTAAGCCGGTATCACATGTGTCAGATCAGATTGATATTTTGAAGCATACTCATATGAAACACATTATGCAATTGAGACATTTCATTTGGTAAGGCCAACTTATATGCCAAAGGTCCTATCCTCTTAATGATATCATAAGGATCAATGTTCTTAGGGCTCAACTTGCCCTTTTTACAGAATCTCAATACTCCTCTCCAAGGTGACACTCTTAAAAATACTCTGTCTCCCATACTGTATTCCATGTCTCTCCGATGTTGATCCACATAACTCTTTTGTCTATCTTGGGCTGCTTTAATTTGGTTTCGGATCAACTTCACCTTATCTTCTGTATCTTGTATCAACTCTAGGTCTTCAACGATTCTTAAACCCTCTTCATCCCACTATAATGGCAACTGACATTTTCTACCATATAATGCCTCATATGGTGCCATCCCAATACTACTGTGATAATGATTATTGTATGCAAATTCTATCAGTGCCATATATTCATCCCAAACTCCTTAAAACTCCAATACATATGCTCTAAGCATATCCTCAATAGTCTTGATTGTCTTTTCACTCTGTCCATCTGTCTGAGGATGGAATGTTGTACTAAAGTTCAACTTCGTACTTATAGCAGACTGCAAGTTCTTAAGATCCCTGTCTGATACAATGGACATTGGAACCCCATGTAGTCTCACCACCTCATTCATATATCTCTGGGCCAACTGATCTAGTGAGTTATTTTCTCTCACTGGTAAGAAGTGGGCCGACTTAGTCAACCGGTCCTTTATAACCCATATCGCATCATTTTGTCTTGGAGTCTTAGGCAATCTCATAATGAAGTCCATAGTGATCCATTCCCATTTCCACTCCGAAATGGGCAATGAATGTAGTTTCCTTACTAGAGCCTAGTGCTTAGTCTTAACTTACTGCCATGTCATACACTTAGACACATACTCCGTTACTTGCTTTTTCATTCTGAGCCATTAGAAATTTTGCTTAAGCTTGTTATGCTTCTTGGTAGTATCAGGATGCATAGTATAGGTGGCCATATGTGCTTCTTCAAGAATTTCCTTCCTTAGATTATCCACATTAGGAACACACAGCCTCTGCTTTAACCATAATGTCTCACCCTTAACTCAAACTTGGAATCCAGATTCATCTTCACTTTCTCCATAAGCTTTACCATATCAGGATCTTTTTCGTGGACTTTTCTAATTTTATCATGCAGCATCGGTCTCAACTTCAAAGTAGAAATCAGTGCCTCATCTTGTTTCAGATTCAACTCCACATTCCAATCTCTTAAATGTATCAAGTTAGGTAACTTTGATAACTGAATCTAAGCTACACTGATATTAGACTTTCTGCTCAAAGCATCAGCCATCACTTTAGCTTTACTCGAGTGGTACTCAATCGTGCAGTCATAATCCTTTAATAACTCAATCCATCTCCTCTGTCTCAAGTTCAATTCCTTTTGGCTCAGCAAATACCTCAAACTCTTATGATCTGTATAAATCTGAAAGGTCTCTCCATACAAGTAGTGTCTCAAAATCTTTAGAGCAAAGACAACTGCAGCTAGCTCTGAATCATGTACCGGGTAATTATTCTCATGAGATCTTAATTATCTCGATGCATAGGCAATCACCTTGCCATGCTGCATCAACATACATCCCAATCCTTGATGCAAAGCATCACTATATATCACATATCCTCCAGTCCTTGATGGAATAGTCAACATCGGTGCAGTAGTTAACTGATATTCTAACTCCTCAGAGCTCTTCTAACACTCCTCATTCTATTCGAACACTACATTCTTCCTCAAAAGTTTTTCAGAGAGGATGATATCAGAGAAAACCCCTTGATAAATCTCTGGTAATATTCAGCCAATCTTAGGAAACTTCAGATTTCAAACACATTCCTTGGAGTTTCCCAATTCATCACTACCTCTATCTTCCTTAGATCCACTTGTATGCCTTGTCTAGTCACTACATATCCTAGAAACACTACTTGATCTAGCCAAAATTCACACTTACTGAATTTGACATACAATTGTTTCTCCCTCATAATCTGTAGAATCACTCTCAGATGCTCAGTATGTTCTTCTCTAGTCTTTGAATACACCAAAATATCATCTATGAACACAATTACAAAGTGATCTAGGTAGGGCTAAAATACCTTATTCATCAAGGCCATAAAAGCTGATGGGGCATTGGTCAGCCCAAACGGCATCACTAAAAACTCGAAGTACCCATACCTACTCCTGATTGCACTTTTAGGCACATCAGCCTCTGCTATATTCAACTGATAATACCTAAATCTCAAATATAGATTAGTGAACACCTGAGCTCCCTGTAGTTGATCAAGCAAATCATCAATTCTCGGCAACGAGTACTTGTTCTTCACTGACACCCGATTCAGTTGCCTATAATTGATGCATAACCTCAAAGTCCTATCTTTCTTCTTCACAAACAAGACTAGAGCTCCCCAAGGTGAAACAATGGGTCTAGTAAAACATTTTTCCAACAACTCCTGAAGCTAAGCCTTTAACTCCTTCAACTTTACAAGTGCCATATTATATAGAGGAATAGATATAGGAGCAATACCTAGAATTAGATCAATGGTAAACTCTATTTCTCGATCTAGAGGTAAACCAGGTAGCTTGGAAAGAAACACATCCAGAAATTCCCTAACCACGGGAATGTCTTACACATTCTGCTTAGCTCTAGTATCAATGACGTGGGCCAGATATGCCTCACATCTACCCTGCATCAACCTCAATGCACTCATAAAGGATATCATCTAGGCTGGCACTACTTGACTGATTCCTCTGAATACTGCCCTCTGCTAACCAGGAGATTCTAGTACTACCTCCTTGGTATAACAATTCATGACAACCCTATAAGCAGTGTGTCAATCTATGCCTAAGATAATATCTATCTCTTTCAGCTGCAATATAATCAGATTTGCCTTTAACTCAGCTTGATCAATCCAAATCAAGCACCCTTTGTAGACCTCTCCTATAACTGTAGTACTACCTATTGGTGTACTCATCTCTAATTCATACTGTAATAACTCCCTATCATAATGCAACCTATATGCAAATACGGTGTGATAAAGGAATGCGTAGATCCTAGATCTAGCAATGCAAATGTCTCATGATCATAAATAAGAAACGTACTTGCAATAACATCCGGACAGTCTTGAGCCTCTTGCCTGGTCGTAACATAAACTTGAGCTCGGGATTACGGTCAATTTTCCCGCATCTCAATCCTTATAGAAGGACTCCCAGAGCTCACTTTGCCTCTACCTCGGCCTCTCTGTCTGAACCTACTACCTCAACTTTGTTGGACTGTATCATCACTCCTAAATCTCCACTCATACTAGACTGAGCTCCTCAAGTAGCAAGATAATCTCTAATCTAGTGGTCAAAATAGGTGCAGCTAAGGCAAGCTCCAAACAATTTCCAGCACTCACCACCGTGCCTCTTCCCATAATGCTCACATGGAGGTAACTGACTCCACACTGTACCTCTTCCACTGCTTGATTGTACAAAATCACCCCTCTGTCTAAATCTCGACTGCATTGATCCAGTTGGTGGTCTGAAGGCTCTATTATGGCGCTTACTGAATCTTTTACCAAAACCACTCTGACTCTCACTAGACCTTTTCATTCTGGACCCTTGCCTAGTCTCGACTTGTCTCTCTCTTAGTAGCTGCTCAATTCTGATCAAAGCAGCTCTCAACTCAGTGAAACTACTCAGGTTGGAAATTGCCAACCTTGTTTTGCTCTCTATATTAAGTCCATCCTCAAATCTCCTACACTTGTGTTCTTCTGTAAGGATCAAAGCAGTAGCATAACCCATCATCTCTTTGAACCGAATTTCATATTTTGCCACCGACATCCTACCTTGCTTCAATTCTAGGAACTCTTTCATCTTTCGATCCAAGTAAATCTTGAGCATGTAGTTTTCCCTGAAGGTCCTCAGAAAGTCTTCCCACTTCAGGTGGCAAGGCCTGGTGAAATTGCCTAGGACAATCTTCCACCACTAATAAGTTGGGCCCTGCAGTAAGGACACTACATAGTCGAACCTCTTGTCCGACTCATAGTCTATCTGATAAAAAATTCTCTATGTCCTTTCGAACCATCCTTTGGCCTCAGCAGGGTCTGTGTTGCCATAGACATCCACAGTCCCTTGATTCCGTAGCCTATCATACCTCCTCTCCCTTCTCTCGAGAACTCTCTGAGGCATCTCCTCTGATTGAGGTACTGAGGACTCCCTACTGGATCCTATAGATCCTAGGTCAGTTGGTTCCCCCAATTGATCACCTAGGGTGGATAACAATCAATAACCCCAATCATTATCCACTTTTCTCATGATATTTCATGCTTAACATTTCCTAGGTATCCCTGTGGATGCCAACCATACTCTGATACTACCAAATGTAGCGCCCCCTTATCCTGGGGTACATACCAGAACACCTTTAGGTCATTCCAATACATAACCTATGATAACGGCATGCTACGATCAGTTACAACATTCATTTAATATAACATCATCATTTAAAAAAACATCTTATGGAAAAACAAAATAATTTAAACCAATATCCTCATTTCATTTCTTAAAAACTGAATGTATACATTGGTACTTTTCCTAGATCATATGAAAGTGTATATCATCATATCCTAATAGAAAAGATTTTACATGAAAGAGGAAATACACAAAAATCTAACTAATCTGTCTAAACAGAACTGACTAACCTTTGAGCCATTTCTTCTTGTTCCCAAAGTACAAGGCCAACTGCTTGTCGTGCCTCTCAGTAACTAAGATTGTCTCTCGGTCCTGAAAAATCAATGTTGCAATTTTGGTGACTTTTGCGAACTCAATGAGGTAACCATCATCGATAGTTCAATCAATTTATGCAACACTTCATACATATAACATATATTTCACAACTTTTCATAACTCATCATATATCACATTCTCACTCAAGAGTAGACAATTTAGCATTCCAATCAATCCAACATGCTTAATAAAATGCATATGAATGCTCATGTGACTCTTTTCTGATTATTAAGTTGTTTTCACTGAGTGCCTAAATTATCTCGTATCTATTATAGATATTGGGCTCATTTATACTCTTTAAGCTCGGTTTCACTGGCTATTCAGGTCAAAACTCTCATTATCTGATTATGCATTTCATGTATAGAATGCATCTATCATAATCAATCATTTCATAAAACTTTTAGTTCGTCACATTCACATACAAGTAACACTTCAATATCTCATTCATATATCACAATCATCGAACCTTCATTGTCTGGAATTAACACAATCAAATCATATCCATTCATAATTTAAACATAATATAAAACAAACAATTTATTGAGTGAGACCGTCTAGATTACTCACTAGTCACTATCGAAGCTAATGCCTGGAAGTTTTGGCAATGTCTGGAGGTTGACGTTCCTGTTGCTCCTTTGTATCAAATAACATACACATATATCACAATTTGCATAATTATAAGTGTTTAATAATGCACATGTATGTATATGCAATATGCACAACATATGTCATGATAATCTCAGGTATCACACTATTATCCTCGTGATGTAAACATTCATATTTTCATGCTCACATAAGTATCATTTATACTTCAACATTCTTAGACTGTTTTTATACTGAAATAGTACACTATACTCAAATTCAATCTAGAAATTGAAAGTCTTAAAGACTGTATCAAATTTCAAATTCTTCATGTAGTTTGTAACCCTATTTCTTTGGCTTACTCTAAATCAAAAATCATCTCATTTGGATGACTATGGAATAAGATATAACTGAAATACCCCAAGCATGTTTAGTGAAATCATACCAGTTCATAATACTCCAACATATTCCCTCATTTTCCTTCAATCAATATTTTTTAGTTGAATTTAAAAAACTACCAAATTTTATGGAGAGATAGTAAAGTGTGTTAGGAATCTATTGGTTTAATAAACATTTCATTTGAAGGATCGATGACAAAGTTATGGTCAAAAGAATCAAACATGTTTAGAGATAGAAAACCCTTTAGGTGGCGAAACGTTGGTGAAGTAACATGGTGCAGTCGCACCTCTCCTTGTTGTGATCGCACCCAAGGCTATTCCCAGGGTGTGGTCATACCTTTCCCTATTGTGATTGCACCTGACACTATTCCCAAGGTGCCAGATCACACCTTTCCCTGTCGCGACCGCACTCGACTTCCTCGCGATCGCGACATAGGCTTTTATACATCATGGGCAACATTACTAACTTATAATGATCTTATCTCTCAACTCTGATATCCAAAATTTTCATACTTTATACTTTTTGAAAGATAAAAGCAATATCTACAACTTTTATGTAGACAATTGTGTCAAAATCTTCCTAGATCAATATAGTTGTTTTCCCTGAAATTAGAACACAAAATATACATTCATCCAACAATGTGTTATAACCAGTTCCCAATTTCATGTCAAACTTTGAGACTTTTATAGGCAGAATCTAAATTTTATGTCTTCATGAAAAATGTAGCTATATGTCTCTAGTTTAATCCAAATTAATAATCATATCATTTGGATAATTAGAGGAAAGGTTATGGCTAAAATATAGAAGCATGCTTAGAGACTATGTTGCTGCTCATTTTCCAGATCAACTAACAATTTTGTTTCCAAATCTTACCCTAACAGAACTCATACAAATATTACCTTTTCTACTCCATCTACTCCTCATTCTCAACTCCATTACAACTCATCCATTAACACAAACAGGTCATAAACTCATTTTTGTACTCATCAACTTTTAATTCTCATTAAAACATCATTTTCACAACCAATCCATCTTAAAAACATGTGTAGCATGACTCATAGCTTCTTACTCATCAAGCATATATATAAAAGGAAGAAATTTACATACTCTTCATCAACCATGACATATACATTCACAAAACACCATTTCAAGTCATTAACCTCTAATATC
The DNA here is from genome assembly GCA_025531925.1 of Erythroxylum plowmanianum. Classification (NCBI taxonomy): domain Eukaryota; kingdom Viridiplantae; phylum Streptophyta; class Magnoliopsida; order Malpighiales; family Erythroxylaceae; genus Erythroxylum; species Erythroxylum plowmanianum. The sequence goes on from JANVCQ010000008.1 coordinate 30,514,254, forward strand.
ATCAAAAACCAAATATCATTCATGCATCTTCTTCATGTTCTCTTTTTCACCATTCTCTGCACTTCAATTTTTCTATACATTCTCTATTTTTCTTCTCAACTTATAAATCATTTCTACACTATCTTAAGACATCTAGATCATGAAATATTCGAAATCATACATCAAGAAATTTTTTTTATGTCTTAAACCCATAGTGTTCATCAAAAACAACCATATTTCTTCATGATCATGCAATGACAAATAGGTCACCATTTTTGTTTCATAAACCAACAACTCTAAAGGATTCACACAATACTTACTTGATATTGCTCCAAAATCTTCAAGATTGTTAAAAATCCCTAGCTTCCTATACAACCCACGATCATCATCTTACAAAGATGGTAGGGATAAGTTTATGGTGAGAATGAAAGAGAGAGCAAGGTGAAAGGGAAGCAAGTAAGAGATGAGAGAGCTAAGTTTAGTGTTGGTGGAGATTGGCAACAAAATGACATAAAGAAGAAGAGAACCTATGAAGAAAAAGAAGAGAGTATGACCAAAATCATTAAGTGGTCTTCCAAATTAAAGCATTGTGAGAGACAAAAGCAGGGTCTTTCAATTAAAAGAGTAATAACTTAAGACATGGTTTGGCAAGTGACACTTGTCACTTACCACATGTCCAATTTCTAAAGCATTAAACTAGGTTCTTTCATTTAACTAGTCCCATCAATTCCAATTTCTATTCTAATTGTCTCCCAATTTTCAATGACACTTGTCAAATAATCTCAAAGTCGTTTATCAAAATTTGCATTGCCAATTAACAGTAAATTCTACTACCATTTATCATTTGTCTTGCTACTTGGCAATTTTCCTAGTCCAAATTTACCCAAAATTTTCAGAAATTCCCCAAAATTCACCAAAAATTCTAAATCACTAAACACTCTCCAAATCAGTTTTCCATATATAAAAACCACAATTCTCAATATAATCACATTTATAAACAATTATACCCATAATTATCCATGAATGCATGTACAATTATTTTCATGTGCAGAAGTTCAATATTCACATGCATGTGTATATCTTATGATGCATGAGCATGCAATGCATTTCTAATCTCTTAGTAATCTTTCATATTTACTATTTTAGCCTTAACATAGGTAACGGGATGTTACAATTATAGATTGGATCATATATAGTAGATGGAGTTCCAATTAGGATTATATAATAATCAAGATTTTCTTTGGAAGGTTTTTTTAATGAGATTTAGAAGGAATGGAAATTATGGCTGTTTCAGGTACAGAGGAGACAAAAACAATATATTCTTAATGAAGTTCTTTACTAGTTGAGGGATAACAACTTGATACTTAACCAACAACTAATTCAAGGTTCTTCTTAGTGAGAGTAGAGTCTTTTCCTCTCAGTTTTTATTGGACACTAAAATTGTAGGCTTATGTTTCCTTAGAAGTTTAGATTATATGGTTTTTCACTACTTTCCTTGTAACCATTGACATTTCATTCATTAATTTATAAATTTAATTTCTAAAAACATTACGTAGCTTATTATAGAGGATAGTTAGGCATTTTTCATTCAATGTAATGGTTTATAACTTCTTTAAATTATTTTTGTTCCTTAGAATATCCTTAAGAAAATTAGCATATTAAGGCATCTATAAAAAGCTTAAATAATAAAAATTTAAATATGAAGTTACTTTAAAAGGTTAAGGAATTACTGAGTTTTTCATTCTTTGTTTCTTTTGTTAGCCTTACTAGGTAAGGAATTCTTAATCAATATTCCACTGTTGATTCTTTTAGTTTACTCTCAGCTCCCTATTCACTTTTTGGCTTAGACTCATTTCTTTAGCCTCTTCCTTTTCTTCATTGTTTGATACCTTTCCACTCCTTAAGGTGACCACCAAAGCATGTTTGTTAATGTTATTCACAATATCACTAAGTGGTGTTCCTTAATTCCTTTCTTTAATAACTTTAACCAATTGGCCTACTTGAATTTTTAAGATTTCCATTGAGATTTTATAATTCTACATATGAGAATATGTTCCTAGAATAAGATCTCTAAATATCTTTCAGATCTTGTTTCTTCTTCCTTTGATTTATGTTTAGAAATGATGGTTGGCTGGTATTTGAATTGATTTCTTATTCCAAGAGAAACTTGGATGATATATCCACCCCAAAATGTGCCTAATATTGTAGGAATTTTATTTATTCTTAGAAAATTCCTATGAAGTTTACTTGCTCTAATGATTTAACTATAGATTTCCATCTTAACAATCTACTCCTTGATTTCATCCAAAAAAAATCCATAACTTATAACATTACTTATCCTACATGGCAAGTGTTATCAAGTTTCCTTGTTATTTCTTCCATTTGAACTATCAATATAGTTATAGAATTTGCCTTTTGACTTCTAATTGTTGGACCCCCTTTTCAGAGCCCAACTATCCGAAGTCATAAAACATGAGTGTATCAACATGTAGGGTTATTTCAATGTAATCTCCTTAACCATTAACAGTTAATCTTTTTGCTCTAATACCAAAATTGTTGGGCTCCAATTTCAAAGCCCAAACTAGTTAGGTAATGGAAATTAAAAAAGGATTCTTCAAAAAAATGATATTTCTATGTCTCTAGTTTAATTTTAAACAAGAATCATCTCATTCTGAGCTCTATAGCTTAAGATATGAATAAAATACTAAAGTATGTTCAGTAAAATAATCAATTCACACTCTTCCAACTGATTCCCTCAATTTCTTTCCATCAATTTTTTTTGAATATAAGAATAAGGCTACTGATTTTTGGAAACAGATAGAGAAATGTGTTAGGAATCCATTGCTTCAAGAATCAAGTCATTTGGAGTTCGGATGTCAAAGTTATGGTCAAAAGAATCAAACATGTTCAGATTTAGAAAACCCTTCGGGTGCGATCGTGAGAAATAAAGGTGCAATCGTGAGAATAAAGGTGTGATTGCAAGGAATGAAGGTGCGATTGTGAGGATAAAGGTGAGATCGCTAGGAATGAAGGTGCGATCATGAGGAATGAAGGTGCAATCACAAGAGTGCTTGGTGCAATCACGAGGGTGCTTGGTGCAATCACGAGGGTGCCTGGTGCGATCGCGATCGAAGCTGTCCTGCATATACATCCATTGCAGCATCACTACTTATAATGATCATATCTCTCAACTCCAATATCCAAAATTTTCATACTATATATCGTTGGAAAGCTAGAAAGATATCAAGAAGAAATTTTTGTCTAATTCAGCCTAGATTAATGCAGCTTTTCCCTTGAAGTTAGAAAACAAAGTTTTTGTTAGAACTCGATCTCGAAACCGGATCCCAACCGAAAAAGCGGAAACAAAAACGAAAACGAACGGAAACTTCCGAAAACGAAAAACAAAAGCACAAAGAACGACAGCGAGAGAACGGATGCAATCAAAAGCGGAGGTAGCAAACACGCGCAGAAACAATGAAAGGCAAACGGAAACAAAAACGAATTGCAAGCAAGCGGATCCGACATCCGAAGCGAACATAGAAACCGGTCGCGTTGAAAATCCTTAGACTAAGCCTATCCGAAAAATCCAGTATAAATTTTTTTTTCATTTATTACTTAATACACGCTTATACAAGAAAAAACACTTTCCCACTTGGAACTTTATTCTCAATCAAACCTCAATTCCTATAATTCTTCTTAATCATGCAATTTCG
>JANVCQ010000008.1:30561214-30571720 GCA_025531925.1 Erythroxylum plowmanianum
GTCAACTTCAATCGACTCACATTAATCGCAAGCAAAGTAGTTCGATGACTTACCTCAACCAGTACGCACATGCACTCTGACTGTAAATGACAGAAGGTCAAAAACTGGTGACGCAAACTCCACAGATTCCAAGCGCGATAGAGGATGAGAGAGGGAAGGTGGAGGAACAGGGAAGGCGACAGATTCCACAGATTCCAAGTGCGGGCGGGAGACTGAAGCTCTAACCTCTCTGATTTTCATTTACACAGAAAATGAGACGACATCGTTATGGGGGGCGACAACACGACGTCGTCTCATCTGGTGGGGAAGGGGATAAATTAAATACGTGGACCTAACCTTTCCTGACGTTTAATTCTAACAAACGTCGTGTTTTCTATTTTGGCACGTCTTTCTAGCAAGACGACGTCAAAACTTCTTTTTTTGGCGACGTCTGAATACAACGTCGTAGAATCTACGAATCTTTCATGATGTTTTACCAGACGTCGCGAAATCCTCACACCATTCGCGATGTCTACTTTAAAAATGACGCAAAAAGTATAGTTTTGTTGTAGTGTAGGCACAAAGTTTGCTTTGTCTTAAAATTTTCATTAAAATTTAAATAAATCAAACAAAAAATTTATTATAAACTAAAATTTCAATCAAAATTAAACTGAATCCTAACATTTTAAATTTAAAGAGAAATTCTTATATTTTTATAATTATAATAAAGTTTAAATTAATAGTTTTATATTTTTTCTAAGATGAAGTGACTATGATTAAACAACTGTTGAAAGGAAACCCTAATTTTCCTCCTTGGCCATTGAAAAGCTGAATATTCATGAAGAACTTGGAATAGCTAACAAAAATTATCAGGAGTTGAAGTTATAACTATAGAAAGAAGCTTTGGGATATGTGGCCATCTCGTATGATTAGATGCCAAGTCCTGCAACCAAAGAAATGAATAACAAAAACCCTTGTGAGAATAGAATCGTATTTTTGAGTTCTTGCCCTACATTATCTCCTAGCTTGATCTTAATGGAATTGAAGCAAGCAAAATGGAACCCTGGTAAAACTATTAACATATTGGGAGAAAAATATACAATTATCTAAAAGATCAACCAAATATTAATAACAAGAAAGAACTCTTCAAATTACAATAGTAAAATAATATGAGAATAAGGAACTTTAAAGATGAAACAAACCCCAAATTTAACATGAAAGCCCTCTAGTGTAGACAAAAAAGCCATGGGGCAAATTCACAAATAAATATACTAAACTCAATAAGAATTTAAAGAAAAAGTTGATCTCTCAACCCCAAACAATACGCTGTCTCACAAAATTTTAGAATTGAAATCAAAGTTGATATTACAATTAACAAATTCTTAAACCAATCCTAAGAACATTCAAACAAGGATGAGAATACAATACTATTTATTCTCTCCCTATTTTTCCTCACTTTTGGACGTTGTGGTCATGCTGTCTACAAAAATCTGTCATTTTCTCTTTTATATCACGAAATAAATTTTTCTATAACTTACAAGGTCGTGTAAGTAACCATGTATCTTTCCAGCGTTGCCTCAATAGCAAATATATACAGTTAAAATGAGTTAGACAATCTCTAAACACGATCATGTATCTTTACACTAGCATGTACATGATCGTGTATAAGATCGTGTATGTCTTCACCTCTTCATACTTTCTTCACATGTTTACAGAGACTTACACAATTAATCCACATAGTTGTGTAAGTTAAGACATATGTATGTAGCACTCTACACGGCTGTGTATCTCCCCAAAAGAGATTCTTCCATTTTGTCTTCACTTGTTCGTCATTCCCATGAACTACAAAGTCGTCTTCAATCATTAAAAGTTTCAAAATAGGGATGGACAGTTAATACCCCCCTGCAACCTAAATATGGGGATGACATATTATTCTTCACCATCTACTTAAGATACATCTCAACAAGCATACTACAAACCTCATGCTTGTTTTTGGGAACTACTTTAGTCAGCATATCAGTACTATTCAAATCTGTATGAATCTTCTTCAACATTAATTGTTGCTCTTCAATCACGGACCTCAACCAATGATATCTAGCATCTATATGCTTTATATGGGAATGATATATAATATTTTTACTCAAGTTAATATCATTTTGACTATCACAAAATACCATATAATCTTCTTGTTTCACATCTAACTCTTAAAATGATCATTTTAGCCGAAACATCTTCTTACAAGCTTCCACTGTAGCTGCATATTCTACTTTAGTAGTAGATAAAGCCACATATTTTTGTAGTTTGGATTTCTATGAAACGACTGACCCTGTAAAATTAAATAGAAAACCTGAATTGGATTTTCTACCATCAAGATCTTTAACCGTATCTGCATCTATAAAACCTTCTAGAGTAGCTCACCATTACCAAAACACAAATTCCACTTCGATGTGCCTCTCAAGTATCTCAGAAACCATTTCACTGCTTCCCAAGATTTAAAAAGAATCTGCTCACCATCCCAACAGCTCGATTAATATCTAGCCTTATGCACACCATTTTATACATCAAATACCCTACTATAGATGAGTATGGAATAAAGGGCATACTATATTTCTCCTTTTCTAGTGAGGGACATGCACGCTTACACAACTTGAAGTGTGACACCAATAGCGTGCTAACTAACTTAGCATGCTGCATATTGAATCTTTTTAGCACTCGTTCAATATATGTCTCCTTAGATAACTATAATCGCTTATCCTTCCTGTCTCGATTTGCCTTCATGCCAAAGATCTGCTTTGCAAGTACCAAATCTTTCATATCAAATGATTTGGATGAATTCTCCTTCTTCTTTTAGATTCTACCAATGTCTTGACCCACAATCAACATATAATCAACATAAACAAGAAGAATGATGAAGTTCTCACCTAATAGCTTCTTAAAATACACACACACATCGACGTAAGTTCAGTTGAAACCATGATCTATCATAAAGGAGTCAAACTTTCCATACCATTGCCTTGGAACTTATTTTAAGCCATAAAAACTTTTCTTTAACTTGCAGACCAAATTTTTCTTGCCTTCAACTTTGAAACTTCTAATGTACATCCCATATAAAAAGGTTGTTTTAATATCTAGTTGTTCGAGTTCAAAATCCAAATAGGCTCTTAGATCCAAAATTATTTGAATTGAGGTCATCTTGACTACTGGTGAAAAGATTTCATCAAAGTTAATACCTTTTTTTAAGTTGAATCCTTTCACTACCAACCTCGCCTTGTGTTTTACCAGTTTATTACCATATCTCTTTATCTTGAACATCCACTTGTTTTTCAATGCTTTTTTGTCTTTTAGAAGCTTTACAAGCTTGTATATATTATTCTTCTTCAAGGAATCCATCTCTTCGTTCATAGCTGCGAGCCAGAGATCTTTGCCTTCATAAGATACCACCTTTTGCACATTCTTAGGCTCCCACTCAACTGTAAGTAACAGGTATTCAAAACTTGGATACCTGGTAGAAGGCCATTTCTCCTTTGTTGACCTTTGAGGTTGTGTTTCATCATTTATTGGATCAAATTGCTCCCCCTGCTCATTATCCTCAATGGATTCATCTTTAGTATTGTTTAGATGTGGTTCATATAGCTCATCAATATCAGATTGTATCTAATCACAACCAATGTGTGCTTGGTCACACACTTCAACTTCTTCACCTGTAGACTGCTCAATAATCGAAGGAATTGGTGAAGAGCTAACTATGCCATATGATGAGTTACAGTGTGATCATTTATCTCCACTTAGAAGATCAACACCTCTCTCGTATTCCTAGAACACCACATCCCTACTCCTAACCACCTTTTGCCTTTTTAGGTCATAAAGTTTTAATTCAAAATAATTAACATCATATCTAATGATGTAAGGTATTGAGTTTGAGTCAAGCTTCTTTCTCTGATTCTTAGGTACATATTTGAATACCTTGTAGCCAAAAACTCTAAAATGATAATATGTGGGATCCTTGCCAATCCACGCTCTCTTAAGAATTTCAAAATCCAATTAATCTGAAGTAGCTCGATTGATCAGGAAGACCATAGTTCAAATTGCTTCTACCTAAAATGTCTTTGGCAATATTGACATCCTGATCATGTAAAGAACCTTCTCCATGATGATTTTGGTCATCATCTTAGCAACCTCATTATGTTGTGGAGTCCCTAGTTTAGCTTTCTCAAGTTTAATTTCATGTGATGTACAATATTGTTCAAATAGCTTGAAGTATACTCCCCTTCGTTGTCTGTTTTAAGGCTCTTTAGTTTCCCTTTCTACCATAATATGAAACTTCTTAAAAGTTTCAAACACTTGACCACACCCAAGTCTTTCTCAAAGTGTCATCAATGAATTTAACAAAATATCTTTAACCTCATAATGGCTCATCTTCAATAAGACCATGCATCCCAAGTCTTTCTCAAAGTGTCATCAATGAATTTAACAAAATATCTTTAACCTCATAATGGCTCATCTTCAATAAGACCATATGCATCTAAATGCACCATCTCTAACAACTCCTACTTCCTTATAGATCTTCTCTTGAAAGAAAATCTATACTACTTTATAGTCAAGCAATGATCATAATCATTTAATGGTTGTGAGTTCGTAATTGCGATAAAGGATTTTTTAGCCAACAACTTTAATTTCTTCTCACTCATGTGTCCCAATTGTCGATGCCATAGGTTTGGTCTAGATTCCTTTTCAGTTGTGTATACTTCTCCCCCACCATATACCTTTAAGTGTGTTTTATATAACGAGCAACATAACTATCCTCGACAACCATCATAGCACCTTGGACAGTTTTCACTTTATATCCCCAAAAGTGTATTGAAAAGCTTCTTAATCTAACATATTCGTTGATAGTAAATTTAGCTTTAGGTTAAGGACGTGTCCTACATCTCTCAAGGTCAGTAAGCATCTGACATTTATCTGAACTCAGATATCACCCATACTTACTATCTTGAAGGATCTTTGGTTTCCTATATTAACACTCCCAAAATATACACTCTTGTATTTTAAGAAATACTCCACCTTTGGAACACAATGGTAAGATGCTCCCGTATCGATCAACCATTCAAAACTAGAATTGCTGATATCAAAACATTCAGTAGTTACACAAACTAGGGACACCTCATCATCCTTATTTGAAACAATTATAGTTATACCCCTGTCGTCACCATCATTATGATGATCTTGCTTTTTCTGAACCCTTTTAATATGTCATGTCTTATTGTAATAATGACATGTCTTCACGTCTTTATCACCTCTGGAATTTAAAAAGTTCTTAGACTTGTCATAACCTTTAGGACCCTTATTTTTGTTCCTTCCCCTACTTTTTGTTATAAAATATTGCATGTTGTCAACTCTAATATCCTTTCTTCTGATTTCTTCATTAAAAAAACTCTCCTTGATTCAAAGATAATACACCTTCAGGAGTTGAGTTGCTAATCACCACCATAAAAGTTTCCCAGCTATCCAGTAACGAACTCAATATGAATAAGCCTTGGAAATCATCATCAAGATTGATCTTCATTAGAGTAAGCTTACTGATTATGTATTAGAAATCACTTATATGCTCCAACAGTAATTTCCCAACTTTCAACTTCAAGTTCATAAGCCTCTTAATTAAAGAAGCCTTATTACAAGTAGTCTTCTTTTCATACAAACCTTCTAGCTTCTTCTATAGCTCAAAAAGAACTGTTTCTTAAGGCACATGGTTGAATATACTGATATCAATCCATTGTTTTATAATGCCTAAAGTTTTTTGCTTCTTCTTTTCCCATTCTTTGTTTGACATCTTTTCAGGTTTTAAAGGAACATCATCCTTCACACCTTTATCCACATCAATAAGATCAGAAATATCCTTGCAATACAAAAGGTCCTCCATCATAGGCTTCCATATAGAGTAATTTGATGACATTAACTTGACCATAGACTTGTTTTCACCTTCCATTACGATAACTCTGATACCACTTATTGGGAGACAAATACACAACTCTCTAAATGATCAACCAAATAGCAACGACAGGAAAGAACTCTTCAAACTGCAATAGTAAAATAATATGAGAATAAGAAACTTTAAAGGTGAAACAAACAACAAGATTTAATATGGAAAACCCTCAAGTGTAGAGGGAAAAATATGAGACAAACTGATAAATAAATATACTAAACTCAGTAAGGATTTATAGAAAAAAGTTGACCTCTCACCCCCAAACAACACATTGTTCTACAAAGTTTCAAGATTGAAACTGAAATCAATATCATAATAAGCAAACTCTCAAACCAATTCAAAAACAATCAAACAAGGATGAGAATATAATAATCTTTGACCTCTCTCTATTTTCCTCATTTTTGGACATTGTGGCCGCACTCTCTACAAAAACCTACATCTTTTTCTCTTTCAAATCATGAACTAAATTTTCTATAACTTACATGGTTATGTAAGTAACTTATCTTTCCAACACCACCTTAGTGGCGAACAAACACAGTTACAGAAAGTTACACAATCTCCTTGTGTTCCTTGGATAATGAGTCTATTAACCACCTCTTCTTTGAATGTTCATTCTCAAAATCAGTGTGGTTACACTATCTCAACCACTTTTATATATACATTCCAAACCTACTTAGCCTACAATCCATTCTAAATTGGTTCAATCACCCTTAAAATTTCAAAAGCTTTGATCTCAACATTTTTATCATCCTACTGTCTATTATTGTGTATAACTTATGGTCTGAAAGAAACCTCAGAACCTTCAAAGACACGGTTATAGAAGTAGGAAGCATTAATATTAGAGTGATCTTCCAAGTTATGGAACAACTTTGATCAAAGATTGAGAGAAGGTAATTGTAGAGTTATGTTTTCTTTTAATGTAATGTTTTGCAGGTTGGTTTCAGGTTATGAAAATTTGAGGTAAAGCGGAGATCACGATATCATCTCCCTCTTTGGTAATTTATAACAATGGCGAACCCGGTCATCAGGATAGTGCTCATAAATGTCAAGTTTTACTTGAATGTTTTGGGTGAGTGGGTGTGTGAGTACCGTTGATGGTTCAGGGAAGGTTTTTTTCAAAAAGCCTTAAAGAAGAAGGTTGTAACGTCAAGGAAGATTAGTCTAGGGATAGATTGGATGCAAGCATCAGGGGGATAGGTCTGCACATTCTGCAAAGGACCTTTACTTTTTAGAAAAAGAGCTAACTTCAGTGAAGGAGATCAAGTCAATGGATTCTATCAAGTTATATCGATATCCTTGATGATGAGACGCTACAAGAGTGCAGTGAGTATATATGAAAGGAGCGGGTAAGGTTGTCTCTTAAAACAATATTGAAGGGATGACTGAACTAGGTAGTATTTTGTATTTGGTCTTGTATAGTTTAAGTTCTTATGTCATACATTAATGTTCTTGTATTCAGTTTAGATTTGTATCAAGTCTGTTTGGGTTAGGTTGGTTTTTGATTTAGTCTCAGTGTTAGATTTGGTTTTGGGCAATCTCTAGCTATGTACATAAACCTTTATTTTCTTGATTTATAATATTACTGATTTATCAAAAAAAAATGTTGATTCCTCTTTGTTCTATATGCTGCTGTTTTCTCGTATACCAAGTTTCTTGGATTGAATAGCTTAACTGGATATTTAATTTTAGGCCCTAAATTCCTTCACACAATGGCTCTCATATCGCTAAATCGTAAGACTAAAATCAATAGTAATCCTTAGCGCTTGTCATCTACTTCAAATCTTTCTAACTCTCTATTGGATTATTAAATATGGATTCTTCAAACTATTATTTTAATGCTACTAGGAACTCTGCCCACCTTGGTGATATGTTTGTCAAGTACAACTAGTATCGTAATATAGCACATCGCTACAATGCGCACCTTAATTTCTATTGGGTTTTATCTAACATGAAGAACTAGTTGCATTTGAAAATTTAGTCACATTCAACCTTATTAAACAAAGTAGACATAATATAAAACCTCTATTTAAATTGTTCATATTCATCTCAAGTATCCTTCTATCTTTCTCCACATTGTGACAAATTTGAGTACCATTTTCAATTAACTGCAATATCGTTTTCTTCAATTTTTAATCATCTTTTCACATTAATTTGCTTCCATCTTCCACATCTGTTCCTTAAATTTTCTTCCAATCATTTAATATCTTGGGATCTAATTTTACTCCATTGTCCTCTTTGCTCTATAATCAATGCTTGGGTCCTAAATTGATATAATTCAATTTTATGAATAAAATATTAAAAATTTTAATTTATTGATGCAACAAACTTGTCTGAGGGAGTGAATGAGCTAGAGCGGCACAGAATAGAGGGAGAAAGATGCCAAAATTTCAAATCAGTCGAAAATTGGTTACTATCCCCTCTTCAATAATTGTTATAGCTATTAACACACACTCGATCAACTATTTACACATTATCCGACAATATCATTTTTTGTTTACACCAACCCTTCCTCTTTTTCGATATCATCTTGACACTCTTTAACTCCAGTCTACGTACTCGTCAGTTTCGATATCTTAACAAAATCTTATAATTAAAAAGAATAGCAGTACCATATCTTACCAAAATCTTTTACTTTGCTTTATTTTCTTTTTTTTAATCTTCATTTCCTTTTATTAAATATAAAATGTAAACAATATCAAATATGCATTAGTCTGATATAGATATTTTCTTAATATATTTAAATTCAGAGCAAATTTCCACATTTTTAATATTTTTAATTTCTTTTTTTGGCAGTATAACTTATTAAAGTTTTTTCATGGTAAAAATTAGCTATTCAATAAAATTTTGTACGTATTATGACTAACAAAACATAACGTTAACTTAAGAATCGAAACCCATCATCACTTAGTTTCATCTTATACAAGTCATTTACGTCTATATAAAGGAAAGCGCTGCGACATTCTTTCATAAGCACCTGCTTAGATCTCTTCGAATATTCGTAGATTTGACTGTAGCTTTTGAAGATTACTATCAGCCCAAAGAATATGAGTCTCTCGGCTAAGTTGGAGGTTGGGTATTAGGATATATGTTATATATCTAAGTAATTAGTTTTGATATTCTTTATTAATTGGACCTATAAGATATTAATTGAATGATGATAGTTAACCAATAGTCTTTGTTTGACTTAGATTCAAAGAGCTATTTTGGATAATATGTAAGATTTTACCAAAACCTTACCTACCTCATAGTATGATGATTATATGGTCCATTTAATCATGAACCCTTAACTCACGCACAGTTTGTTACCCATAATACCTGACCCTTCTTCTCTGTGATGGCTAGAGACTAAGAAGGTGTGAAGTGGGTTTAAAACGTTGGTTTGGTCCCTGTCTTCTCCACGCATCTGTTGACACCATCAGTTGTGCTAAGGAAGAGGATAGAAGCTCCAAACTTCACCAAGACATCCAGATCTTCAGTGGAAAGGCAATGGCTGGAGGTATAATTTTCTTGATTTAAGCTTCTGTTGCTATACATATATATATATATATATATATGTGGTTTTATATGCATGGATCTTTACATTAAAGTTGTTGTATAAGATGTATGCGTCTGCTAGGTTTATATTTCAATTGGTATCAGAGCTATAGACTGCCTCTGTCTTGCCTTAGAAACCACCAAAAAGTTTACCTCTGTTTTATTCTGTTATGGTTGAGTTTTTGTCGAATATATACATTTGGGTTGTTGAATTTTTTTGACATTTTGTACCAGCTGGAGATGTTAGAGTCGTGTTGTTGTCATCCATGGAGCACTCAACGTCATCTGGACAATGAAGGATGAGGAGGGACGACGATCGTACGTGAAGCTTCAGACGTTGTCATTCGTGGAGCGTTGCATGGTCGTTCTTTCAATGTCTCGTGCGGTTCGCGACGTCTGCATCGTCCCAACGTCAGCATCCATGCAAACTCCGATGTCCTCTATTGGTTTGGAGAGTTGGGGCTCCGACTAGTTCTAGCCGGGTCATACCGACCCAACTAGAGGTTGAAGACGACCTCGTCTTTTGTTTTTTCTTTTCTTTTTAATAAAAAATAAAAATTATTAATACTAAGTTTGTTAATATTAGTGATAAATTGCATGAATTCAAATCTAACTTATTATGCTATGATTTTAATTATAAAATCATTTTTGGGTCTTAATATTTTATGAAAAATATTAAGTTTTAATTATGTATCTCTTATGATTAGAATTTAAGTTTATGACATGCATATGGTAATTGTTTAATTTTGCACAAATTACATGTGATTAATTGAAATTTTGTGAGTATAAATTTATGATTATTATACATGCAAAACTAGACTAAATATTTTCTGCATTATTATTTGATTTATTTGCATTATTTATTGTAGCATCCCACTCCCGCAGGACCTAAACCCGATATCGTGGGTGATATCCGAGCCCACGCCTCACGAGAGCGGTATGCTAAAGCACTCAATTTTAGTAATCACATTACAATTATGGCATTAACTAACTGGGACCCACTGCACTAAAAA
>JANVCQ010000008.1:30578010-30588238 GCA_025531925.1 Erythroxylum plowmanianum
TCGTCAAGCTTTAATTTGCTCAAGTCCTTGGCTTCTTGTACTGCAGTGACTTTAGGTCTCCATCTTTTGGGCAGACTCCTGAGAATCTTCCTGACATGGCCTTGATTATTGTAGATTCTCCCAAGAGCTTTAAGTCCATTAATGATAGTTTGAAATCGTCCAAACATCTGATCAATAGACTCATCTTCTTTCATGTTAAACAGCTTATACTGATGCACAAGAATGCTGATCTTGGACTCTTTCACTTGGTTTGTGCCTCATGTGCGATGGATAAGGTGTCCCACATCTCCTGCGTAGTTTTGCATCCATGAACTTTATCATATTCACTTCTGCTTAAAACACAACTCAGAAAGAACTTGGCCTTTGAGTTTAGTTGAAATCTCGCTTTGTGATCGGCTAACCATCTGGTATGTGGAATAATATTTCCTTCATCATCTACTGGTACGTATGGTCCATTCTCGATGATGTCCCAAAGATCAACGTGTGTGGATTCGATGAAGAGCCGCATCCTATCCTTCCAATAATGATAGTCCTCACTATTGAACGCAGGAGGTCTTGTGACGGAGGCACCTTCAGCGATAAAAATGTATTATTCAACCATGGATCTTTGTCCTCACTGTGTAAAGGTGGTTCTTGGAAACCGAGATCTGATACCAATTGAAGTAAATCACACGTTAATATAAAACTCACGTACAATATACGAAATACACAAGAAGGGAGGGTTGAATTGTGTAATCTTTTTGTGAATACACAAAACCTTTGATATTTCTTGAACAAGAAAACTTTTTCAAGTATTAAATGAATATCAAATAGTTACGTAGTTAAATCGCAAATAACTTCTATATACTTGTATAAGAACGAGAGAAATTAAAAATGAAGAGTTAGAAGGTAGACACTGCGATTTTTATACTGGTTCACCCCAAACCTTGGGCTACGTCCAGTCCGCAGAATCCTTCTGAGTTTTCACTATACTTCATCAAATTTACAAGTATTTTTTCCTTCCTTCCAGAGCCTCTTCAGGTCACTTACACTGAGTATTCTTTCTTCTATCTTAGCCTCTCCAGGCTCTTAATCTTTTCTCTCTCTCACTAGAAAGATATTGTGAGCTTTTTGTTAAAGTAGAGTTCGCTCTCTTGTATCACACTTTGAATATAGAATTTTTGTAAGTAATAACTTGGAAACTAAAAGATTAAAAGTTATTTAGTCTTCGACTACGACTAATATTTATAGGTTAAGTCTCCAACCGCTTTTTGTTTCTTGATAACTGCTTGTTGCTTGTTGCTTCTTGTTTCTTGCTTCTTGCAGAAACCATTATTCAGTTGAGTTTTGTAACTAACTAAAACTGCTTCTTCTATGTTTTCGAACTTCTTCTATGTTTCGCCAACTTCTTTTATGTTTTCACCGCTTCTTTTGTGTTTCGCCACTTCTTCTGTGTTTTCGAACTTCTTCTATGTTTTCAAACTTCCTCTGTGTTTTCGCCACTTCTTCTGTGTTTTCAAACTTCTTCTGTGTTTTTGTCACTTCTTATGTGTTTCACCACTTCTTTTGTGTTTTCAAACTTCTTCTGTGTTTTCGAACTTCTTCTGTGTTTTGCCACTTCTTCTATATTTTGCCACTTCTTTTGTATTTTCGAACTTCTTCTGTATTTTCACCACTTCTTTTGTGTTTCACCACTTCTTTTGTGTTTTTGTCACTTCTTCTGTGTTTTGCCACTTCTTTTGTGTTTGAGCCACTTCTTCTATGTTTTGACTGCATGCTTAACACACTCATCAAAACAGTTCATTTATTTCAAACATTATTATTTGATTATCAACAAAATTATTATTCATAAAGTCTTTTTAACTTAACAATAACTACATTTTCTTAAAGAAAATGTCGCTGTTGGCTGAGTCAACATTTTCGTTTAATTATTTCATGTGCGTGTGAAAACGTCGTTAGGGACCTAAAGTAAATTTAAAAGCCCAACTAACCTCGCTGCTCTCTTTTTAGTCTCCCAACTTTCGTGTCGTTTTGATTCTCTTCGCCTCCTTCCTGACAACTTAATGTTTGCTTCGCTTATCGCTGTTAAAGTTTGCAGGTTGCTGTCGGTGGTGTCGCCGGAGTCAGCCTCAGACGTCTACGATTGCTGAATAATTAAATTGTACCACCCACTGACCATTCTTAAGTCAATTTCTACTTTACTTTTGTCATTTCGTACTTTAGTTTTTCTTCTTTCAAGCCGTTTTATTCTTTGTTTTAATGATGAGAGGGGCTTTTCGTTTCAACAATGTAGCTATAAAAAATAATTGCCTTGTGTTTGAGAAACTAGATTTTCGTAGAAATTGATTATCAGTTGTGTGGATTATAGCGGCAATGTTTTATTTTTTCAGCTCAGGATCCATGTATTACTTTGTCGTTAATTTGAATTAGATCTAAGAATTTACTCATGACTCTCGAATTGTTAGAGTGGACTGACGATTGGGCTTTCTGTTGTTCTGCTACCTGCCAGCTACTGTTGGAGGAGCAGAGTACCTCAAGTACAAAGACCCAAATAGCTGTTGGGTTTGTGAATCAAAGACTTGATGAACTGAATGACTCTAGCCGAAAGATTGGTTAAATGGTCAAATGACTCTGGCCGAAAAGATTGGTCAAATGGTGCAAATCGAGCATAGTGTTACAACTACAGATGCCTTCTCTTCTGCCCACCAACATCACCACCGAGCAGATCCAAAAGGTATAGTTTTGGGTGCGTATTTGCTCACTTATCTTTAACTATTTGCTTATTTGTTTGTATACCTGTAAAGTTGTATATTATGTAGTGGAAACTTGGGAGTTTTGAGCTTCTTGATGATTATTCTGCAAGGAAGAAGTATTTTGTAAAGTTGTATTTGTATATTTGCTTATCTTGTTTCAAATTTGGCTTGCTTTTGGTGTAGTTTGATGGAATTAATTTCTTCCGTTTCCAACTTTTATAAGTTATTGATTATGTAATATCTGTTTCTTGGCTGTAGGAAATTGGGCATTCTTTTTCTGAAGCTATAGTCTGATTTTTACTAGCAACACATGCACTTACCAGTTGTGTTCTGTTAAAGTCAGAAACGATACCAACATCATGAATGTACAAACTTCCGTGTATCATTTTGGTTGCAATATTATTTTCATCTTGATTGATTTTGGCTTAGAAAAACATATTGCAAAGAAAGGATTGATTAGTATAATACGATTTCCTATGCATACTTCATATTCATTTACTTGCAAATGTTCTCATGATTTATCTACCATTTACAGGAATGTTTTTCTCACCTTCTTTTAAGTTAGCTTTCAGATTCTGGTGACAGTGGACCACCTAAAAACATCAGTGCGTGGATAAAATTTATCACTGCATATTGTCATGCAAGGTAACTTAGAGATGTAAACATTTGAATGCCAGCTTTTGCTGCTTTTATAAAATGTTGTTCTTAGTAAAAAGCTCTTTAATAAGGTTTTGTGTATTTACTATTGGCAGGAGTAAGCAACCAACCTTTTCAACGTCAGAAGCTGAGGAGTTAGTAAAGATCATTATTTTTCTATATTTAGATACTCAGCTCCAAGGACTACTGATACAGTTGTATGAATGCGTGCAATCTGTTATTAGTTGCTTCACAGATGAGTAGTGGAGTACTAGCTGTGTAAACATAGCAAAATCTCTTACTTGCAGGTAATTACGATTTAGTTATGCCATTACACACCTTTTCATCTTGTTCTATGTGTTCTTCTACACTAGGAGTGCTACTCTTTGTATTTTGTTCACAAGGGAGCTCAGTTTGCTTCAGGTTTGAATTTGATAGGTTTTGCTTCCAATTTGTTTGTATCATAACCTTTTGTTGAACATAAATGTTATGCGCATGTAAAGTTGGAAGGACGTAAGCATAGTTCAAGGGATAAATGCCATTTGACCCTTATACTTTAATTCTTTCCTATTTCATTCCTAAAATTATTTAAACAATACAATTGCAGTTCTCAGTATTCACTTCAGCTGATATGTCAATCTCAATTAATGGTCCAATTTTTGTCATGTCAGCTGGATTCCTAGCAGAGTTGACCCAAAGGAATTTGTTGAAAACATCTAGAATCTTTGTCTTGGAAATAAACAAAGCTTTCCACTGCCAACCTCAAGACTCCTCTAGTGCTTTTAGTTCATATTACATAAATATCCCTTAATTACTCTTCAGCTTTCTCTCATCTTATTCATGTTATTGCCCAAGTTCAGACTCCCCAGGGAGTTATTCATGTTTGGAGGAGGATATGCTTGGTTCTTTTTTTTCAAGTGTTACTTACCCATGTTAGTTGATTTCTGATGATATACTTTGTAATTTTATATAAATAATTTATAAATTATCAAGCTACAAGAAATTTTAAAATTAATTTCAAAATGTTAAGGACATTTGTGTAAGAGGTCATGGGTGTTCGTAACATACCCTGATTTACATGATAAAAGGAACTTGTGCCCATAGCATGGAGTTCATTAACTCTATTTATATTATTCTTTACAAGGTTTCTAATTTTTAGCTTTACGTATACATGTTATGGTTGTTGGTGGACTCGTGATATATTCTGGATTAAGAGTAGTATCAATTTATATTTATTAGACCACTCTTCAAAGAAACTTCCAACTATATCTTGATTAAGTATAATGGAATTGTATTCTTTGTGTAGTTGGGAAGGTTGAATCAATTTTTTTTATAATTATTATTTACACGATGGAAAAATAATATAGTTATACAATCTAATTACTATGAAGGGTAATTAAAGGGGAAAAGGAGTAATTTAGTAGATAAGGGTGAATGGATGACTGAGTGAGAGTTGAGGCTAACTCATGCAGTCTGGGGGCATCTAAGAGAAAGAGAGAATCTTTGGTGGGCCTCACGAATTAAATGTATTTGCTGTGTTTTACTTTATCCCTATTTCTGTAGATGTGTGCTTATCCTTCCCAGTTCATAGTTGTTGATCGTAAGAAGTACTTTTTGAGTAAGTGGATCATATGTCGTCATAAAACAAAAGTACACTCACTCGTCGGTTTTAGAAGTTGAAACCGTGTCATGTCATATGTCATATCCCTCTTTGTTTTTCAAGAAAGAGGAAGCATTTCTTTGATGAGTCCACAGTGTTGACTAATAAGTAGGACATGCAACTTGATCAACATGGATTACACCCTTATCTTGGTGGTACATTTAATTAACACTTACTTTGTCTTGTTGTAGGTTTATGAAGATGGCATTAAAAGGTTGTCATGATTTGCTGCAGAAGAGAAGGGAGACTCCTTCTGCTTTGGGTATATGGAAGTTGAAGAATTACTTAAGAAAGGAACAGGTCTTCCTTCAACCTTTAATAACTGGTCAGCTGGTCTTTTTCGATTTTCATATTTTCTTTCTCTGCTGGCCTAAGGTTGTGAAATTCATAAGAAGAATATTGGTGTTTGTCTCTCTTTAGGTCTTTGTGTAGATATATGCAATCTTTATCAGAAGGGCTCTATTTCTTCAGGACCTCATTTGACACTTGAACCAGTAGCAATTGAACGAGTAGCAGCAGAACGTATGGATTAAAGATCTCTTGCAGCATGTTCTAGTCGTGTAACTGGAACCATTCTAGAGCCTTTAATTGCAGAGTCTCTTGGTGTAGAACCTGAATCCAACATAGAAATTGAACGCCTTCAACATGATGAAGCTTACCTTGGCAATGATAAATTGCTTGAACTTTTTCCTTCTGCAGAAAGATTAATGCGTTCTTCCATCAAAAGAAATGACTTCACCCTTGATTTAGCAAACAATATAGGATTAGAAACAGCAACTTAGGCAGAAAGCACCAATGTCATGTTGATATATTATATACTTATAATGTATTGTTTATATTAATTACTGTATTACGACATATTTCGGAATTGCAATAAAATAATACATTGTCTGCTATTATGTTTATATTAATTACTGTATTATGACATGTTTCAGAATTGCAATAAAATAATACATTGTCTACTATTATGCAATTACTGTATTATGACTTTCATATTAAAAATTGAAGAATTATTAAATAAATAAAATTTATAAATAATATTGAATAGTTATTAAAAAAAAGATTAACAATTTTATTTTAAAATATAATTATTAAAATTAAAAATTATTAAATTAATATGATTTTGAAAAAATGGAAAAATAATACAAAAAATACAAATAATAATAAAAACGTCGTGGAAGACATTCTGCGACATTTCTAAAAACGTCGCAGAAGACATTTCTTGACGTTTCAAAAAAACGTCGCGAAAGACATTCACATTCTGCAACGTTTTAAAAACTTCACGGACTATTAGACAATCCGCGATGTTTTTTAAAAACATTGTGGATTGTCCATACTTTTATTGACGTTTTAATAAACGTCGCGGAATGTCAGGGTTTTTCGTGAGAAACCTTTTACCTACAATACATTCCGCGACGTTTTTTAAAACATCGCAAATGGTATTTTGTGACGTTTTTAAAAAGTCACAAAAGGGGTTGTTTTCTTGTAGTGTATTTATCAAACATTATTTTATTGAAATGAGTGGGTTTACTTTGCCGCATTAGCAATGGGGCAAGTATTTTAATTAAATTAAAGAATTTTTTATTTTAATATTAACTTTGGGACTCACCACTTACATTAAATGTTAAACAAATTTTAACCTACCATTTTTGTCAAAAAAACCCTACCATTTTTGTTAAACAAAGGAATTAAATGTTTTGTTTGCCTTTTTGTCTGATATCCCTCCGACCCTCCCTCATTTTGTAACGATTGATGTCCTCTTCACTGTAATCCCTCCAATCTATTAGCCTCGAAAAATTTCTTTATTTTATTAAGCATGATTTAAAGAATTTTGAGGTCTTGATAGATAAATTTATGTTGAAATCAATTAGCATGTTAATGTTAATGAGACTATATGGCATGGGTTAATTTAATTGAAGTGTTAGGGTGGTAAGAATGTATAAGGGGCATTGTGGGAAATTCACTTAAGTTGTAAAGACATAAGGCTTTAAGTGAAGGGCAAGTTGGACATTTTAGCTTCATTAGGAGTATAAAAAGGAAGAAAGAAGACTTGTCTTCCATTTAGAAGAGAGAGAAAACGAAATTGAAGAGGGAGGGGAGAGAATTTCGTGAGTTTGGAGAGAAAGGGAGAGTTTTGCTAGGTTTTAATTTTTCTTAACCTTCAAGAGGGATTTTGAGAGTGAGCAAGAAGGGAAAAAGAAAGAGGAAGGCAAAAGCTTCAATTTTGAGCCAAGAAAATCATTATTTGGTGAAGATTTAAGGTAAGTGTATGATTAATATTTTGGATTTTGGAAGGGGTTTTGGTTCAAAGATCTTAAGAAATACATGGGTGTAAGTATTCTAGGATCAATTTCAAGCATTTGATTCTTTGGGTTTTTCAATTTGGATGTCTATTGATTTGGGATTTTTGTAAATGTTGAAGAAAACCAAGTGAGGCAAGAGGAGCAAGAATAGAGGCTTTTTGGGCAAGGTTTGCAAGCAAGGAATTAAGGTGGGTTTCATTCTTATAATTGAGTTAATGAGCCATAAATGTTTTTCAATTAAATAGAATTTAATGATTTTCCAACTACCCTATGAATGTGTATTTATTGCTCTCTAAATGCTTGAGAATGTGTCATATGTGGTTGTTTGTGAATTTTGGGAATGAATCCAAATTGCTTCTCAATTGTTGTAATTGTTGCTTTTGAATGAGTTGAGAAATGACTTTTATGCTTGGTATAGGAATGTGGTTGTTGAATTGTGAAATGATGATGGGCATGCATATGAAATAGGTCATGTTCATGAAAGACAAGTTTTTCTAAATGTTTCCATTTGGGCAATCTATTTTCAAGTCATGAATATGTGTTATGTGGTTTTGTGATAGTCCCTCAAGAATGTCACGTGCACGTTGACCAAGTTATAGGCTTCTCCCGCTTGCCCGCTAGTGGCACAGAGCTCCTTTATGGACTCCCTTAAGTTTACAACTACACAGGACCATTATATGGTAGTGCGTCATGTTTATGGATCTACCCAAACTATTTGTGATGTGCTTAAGTGTTTATGGTTGTGACAAGTTTGATGAATGCATGATTCATGATGTTTTATAAATTGCTTGATAAGTTGTGAATTTGGGAAATATATGTTACATGGATGTTTCAATGGAAAATTTTATAACCGAAATAAGTATTTCAATGGTTTTTGCTTGTTTCTCAGTTATAAGCATGTTATCCACGAGCTTTAAGCTCACCCCCTCCCATTCCGTCCCATCTCCAGGTGAGGAGCACGAGATCGAGTGATTGAGCATAAAGGCATTACTCCGGACTTGGTTTATTTCGTATTTTAAGTTAATTTTTGTAAAACAATGCTTTAGTCGCATTTTGAGCGATTCCAGTTTTTGTAAAGTTTGTATTTTGGATTATGATGTAAGTGGCTTGAAATGCCCACTAAAGCGTTCTAAAACTCTTATTTTGATATGAATGAACTGCTTATGCATTATGGTTGTTTGTGGCATTTCAAGTCTTTGCTTGAGAAAAATGTAAGTTTTCATAGGGATAGGATTTGTGTTCTAGTTTTGGCAGAAAAACTGCACTAATCAAGGATGAATTTGATCAAGTTGTCTTCATATAAGTTGTAGCTTGTCCTCATAGCTTTCCAACGATATAAAGTATGTGATTTTTGGATGTCGGAGTTGAGAGATATGAGTATTTGAGTAGGTGATGTTGCATAGGATGTGTATCCCGATCAATTAGAGTATAGGAAGTGATTTCGCACTAGAAAGAATTGAATTTGGCAAGATTATGAGTAAAAGGGATGATAGGATGGGTTTGAGACCCTTTGGAGGGGTCTTGGAAAGTGGAAATTTAGTTTCACCCGAAGGTTACACGGCCTACCCGTGTAAAATCACACGGGCCGTGTGTTTCTGGCGCAGGAGCACATTCCACCCAAAGGTTACACGGCCTATCTGTGTAAAATCACATGGGCCGTGTCCAAAAAATAGAATCTCATTTTTGAGTCTTCATAAAAGTTGTATATCTATGAGTCTTCTTTCTAACAAACTAAAAACGAAGTCAATCTGACACCTATAGTGGAAGTTATGGCATTTGAGCCAACGGATGTACAATTCGAGTAAGGACATGAACATGTTGGATTCGTTTGGCCATAACTTCTCCGTCCGACCTCCGATTGAGGTGATTCTTGAAGCGATGGATTCCTAATACATTTTTCTACCTTTAAACAAAATTTTATAACCATTGGTATTAAATTCAGAAAGATTGATGGAAAGGAATTGAGGGGTCGGTTGGGAGAGCATGGTTGGGCCATGAACATACTTTGGTTTCTTGATCATATCTTCTTCTATAGAACTCCGATTGAGTTGATTCTTTCTCCAAAATAAACTAGAGACTAAAAGCTACCATTTTGATGAAGTCAATAGTGATTTTTGTGAATTGGTTGTGTGGGATCGCCTTTGTGGCTTGAGATGTTATATGAGCAATGTGGAACCGTTGACGGCTAATTAGGGTAAATTGACACAACCCTACAAGTAAACCCACTCATGCTTTAGGACTCAAGGATAGTTGGGCTCCGGAAATGGGGCCCAACACAATCCCTAAGCTATCAACAGACAATCTTATTCAGATTTTGTTCAGTAACGCAGAAAGCAAAACAACAGTTTTCTTAAAAAGTAGTAGGAGACTTTGGTAGTCAATTTTCAATAGGCATTTCAAATTATAACATATAAGAAAAAGGAAACTATTCAAGCCTTGAATAGGTTTGCTTCCAAATCACTTTGATGTGGGAAAAATAATGCAAGATCAAATCTAAGCGCAACGAAAATAATATAAAATTTTTCCACAGAATCAACTTTAACATAATTAAATTAGAAACAAAAAACAAGAAATTGACAAAGTTATACTAACATTTTTCGATTTCTTGTTACAATTTCCCGTTTCTTCGAAACTGTAAATTCCATGAGCCGTTCAATCACCTGGCCTCTAATGGTATCCACATATCTATTTAGAGAAAACTCAAATCGAATTTTAGAGGAAAAATGTAAGAAGTGCTAGCATCCATTTTTCTAATTTTTTTCTTTTATATGAAAATCTTATTTTTCATATCCTTGGATTTTATTAAAATTACAATTAAAATCAAACTTTAATTATAATTATTAATAAATCCTTATAAGATCAAATATCACATATTGACCCTTAAAGTTTCTAAAACT
>JANVCQ010000008.1:30588338-30599787 GCA_025531925.1 Erythroxylum plowmanianum
ACACCTGAAATAATTTCTTAATCAATTCTATACATTTTATTATTATCAAAACATAAAAGGATTTAATTTGTCAACCAGCATTGGTCCAACAAAGCTATGCTTTTTCAAGTTGAGAAGCACATATAAAGATTTTATCCAAGATGTCCATTTTCATCCAATTATCTTTACATATAAGTTTAACTTTATTAATAAGTTGAAATTAGGAAAATTTTGAAAACCAAACAATTCAAAATAATGAAACCTATAAATTTAGCTAAGCTAATACTTATATACTAAAAGGGGGTGTTTGAAGTTTAAAACAATTCAAGTTAAATCTAGGAATCAAAGAACAAAGCATAAATCCAACCTAATATTTACAAATGAACACTTGATATAAGCGCAGCAAACTAACCAACTAGCTTCTACTTTTCTTCCTTCAATTTTTAGAATCAAACCATCTCAATCCCACTCAAAGCGCATTATGAACTAAGAGATACCCAACCACTGATAATTTATTCGAAGAACAATTAAATTATAGTTCATACAATGCATTATGAATTAATTATTTAAGCCTCACATTCACGTAATCAAGGATGTCCTAACCATATAAAGAACATAAATCATAAATCAAAGAATTCATCCTTATATAAGTATTAGATTAAATCAGTAAGAAGTCAATGGATTCATAAAATTAATAATCCAAATATAATTAAAATTAACAATTAAAATCAACTTAAGTATAGGAAACCATAAATAAAGGGAATGAGGGTTCCAAGAAAAACTAATTGAAATGTTCTAATTTTAGACCCCGGATTAGCCCTTTTAAGATCTAAAAAATCCCTACACTAACTTTGAACCAACTCAAAATGGGTGTTGATTCCCTATCAACCCAGACACTCTTTAATACAACTCATAGCCTCATCCACCTTGTATGGATAGCAAAGCCTCTCCGGACTTGTCACTATTGTGCGGACTGCATGCTCATCCTTCCCTCCACTGCTCCTCCATTTTTATAGCCTCTGAAACATCTCCAAAAGTCACACATTGCTAGATATTTGATGATTTTTATTCTTATCTCTTCCATTTCAAACAGATTGGGATGAGTTTTTGTTTATCTCTTCCATTTTAAAGAGATTTGATGGAGATAATGTCGGGTGGGTGAGTCTCTTTCTTCCACTCAACGTTGCTTGTTCTGTTGTTGGTATTTTTGTCCTTTGGCTATTGCATTTTAGCGGTCTTCCTCTCCGTTGCGTGTCGCTTCTACATTTGTCTCTAGCTACTAGCATGTTGCGTTTTCTCTCTATTGCTGCATTTTATTTCCTTTTCTACTATGCTGCATTTTCCTTTTGGTGACAGGGATGACAGTCTTGACCCGATCGAGCCATGAGCCTGGCTCGGAATAGGCCTTTCCTAACCTAGCTTAGCCTGTGGTCTGAAGAAAATATGCAAAACGATAAAATGTATAGACGGGCTGGCCCAACCAGGCCTGATCAATGGTCAGTTGGACCATGTATGCAGCCACGGGCCACTAGTTTATGGGTCGGGCCTAGCTGGGCCAGGTGCAACCCAAGATCGACTTAGCACATTGTCATCCCTACTTGGTGATTTGTTTTGGTTCCTATCTTCCCTTCAGACTGCGTTGCGCTTTTTTGCTCTATATTGTGCGTTAAGTTTGGCTTCCCCAGAGTCTACGTTTGCGTTTCGCATCACTTGCTTGATGTATTTTGGCTTTTTCTCTGCTGCTTATTCTTCCAACGTGTTGCATCATTTTGATCTTTTATCCTGCATTTTGTTATTGCTTTTTAGTGCTTGTCTTGGCTACCACATGTTGCTCGCACTTGGTTACTACTATGTCATTTTGGAGGTGTCTAATGAGCTTCCTTTTTTGCTATTGTTTCATCTGCTTTTCCTCTGCTTCTTTGAACTGGGATGCTTCTTTGTTTTGGTGGGTTGTTTACCTTAATTTTGGACATTTTTTTGCCTTAATTTTATTTTGAGTCAGATTTTCTTCAAGATTCGTTTCTTTAAGTCCACCAAGCTTACAAGAAAATTTTTAGTACAATTTATACTCTTTTTAGAAATAAAATATAAAATTAAATAACTTAAATAATTAATAAGAAAATGCAATAATTTAGTTCAAATTTCTTATATAAATAATATAACATAGGATAATTTCTACTTGTTAGTATCACTGCCCTCAATTTTGATCAATAAGGCATCGATATTAAATGCCCATTCATCACTAAACTTGAATTCATGTACCTTTTATTGTAAAGCTTCATATATCTACCTATTGTGATTACTACTAGTTCAATTTTCTAATAACCCCCTCCTTCTTAATTAAGCTTTGATGAATGAAAATATATAAGCCACCCGAATTAATTAGAATATGAATTAATTTTCCATCAAAGACCTCCATAACTTTCATTTGTCAAAATTAAGCAACTAGAGTGCCTATCATGCCTTGCATTGATATGGTGAGTGGTTGATCTTTAACTTCTTCTCCTCCTTCTACCTTCCTTCACCTTCATCAACCTCATGTACCAAATCTATATATATAGAATTGCCTATTTTTGCAGTTATTTCCCAGTGAGAATTTCTGTTTGCACCAAAATCAAAAGCCTTTAGTTTTAAGCTCATCAATTTCTCAACTACTTGTTTTAGAAGGCTTCATCTCCTTACTCGCCAATGAAGGCTTTGATTAAAGACCATGCTGAAATTTTGGTGCTTGTGATATGTACTATTCTCTTATAGGGTGTTTAGTTCACCTGTCGGGATAGATAAGGAATGAAATGGTTTTTCTTAAGAATAGAGTAGATGAGGAATGGAATGAAATGTGTATTACTCAGTTTGGTTTATTCATAATAATTTCTAGTGATAATGTGTACAAATGTTTGGTTTGAAAACTTAACTAATAAAAAGATCAAAATAACCATTATAGTCTCCACTAACTATATTATTATTATTATTATTATGATCATCATCATCATCATCATCATTAATCTTCTTCTTCTTCTTCTTCTTCTTCTTCTTCTTCTTCTTCTTCTTCTTCTTCTTCTTATTATTATTATTATTATTATTATTATTATTATTATTATTATTATTATTATTATTATTATTTTAAGAAAACTAATAATAATAAGAAGAAGAAAATGAATAATAATAACAACAACAACAACAAGAAGAAGAAGAAGAAGAGGAAGAAATGTTATTTTTACCTATTCCACATTTAATAGGTAAAGATAGGAGAAGTATCTTTAACTATTCCTCAAAGTACAGAATAACTAAACCTATGATTAGTTATTCAGCATGTTATTTTCTAATCGAACAAAGGAATAACTATTCATCAAAAATACATTAGTAATAAAATAGCTATTCTACTCAACTAAGATGCCGTTAATTGCTCACCTGTCTGGTTGATCTATTGCAAAATAATGTTGATTCCTCTTTGTTATATACGCTATTGATTCCTCGTGTACCAACTACAAGCTCCCTGGATTGAATAGCTTGACTAAATATTTAATTTCAGCCCCAAATTCCTTCACACAACATATGGCTCTCATGTCACTAACTCGTTGACTAAAATCAATTTTGCATAGTAATCCTTCACGCTTGTACCGACCGGTATGAAACGGAATTCATAACAATGACTAGTATCGTAATATAGTGCATTGCTACAATGCGCACCTTAAGTTCCATTGGGTTTTATCTAACATAAAGAATTAAACGCATTTGAAAATTTAGCCTCATTCATCCTTATTAAACAATTTAAATTGTTTGTATTCATCTCAAGTATCATTCTATCTTTCTCCACATTGTGACGAATTTGAGTAACATTTTCAAGTATTTGCAATATCATTTTCTTCAATTTTTAATCATCTTTTCACATTAATTTGCTTCCGTCTTCCACATGTGTGTTCCTTAAATTTTCTTCCAATTATTTAATATCTTGGGATCTAATTTTACTCCATTGTCTTCTTTTGTCAATAATCAATGCTTGGGTCATAAATTGATATAATTCAATATTATGAACAAACTATTAAAAGTTTTAATTTATTGATGCAACTAACTTGTCTGTGGGAGTGAATGAGCCAGAGCGGCACAGAACATAGGGAGAAAGATGGCAAAATTTCAAATCAGTCGAAAATTGGTTACTATCCCCTGTTCAATAATTGTTATAGGTGGAGCGACACAGAACAGAGGGAGTAAGATGCCAAAATATCAAATCAGTCGAAAATTGGTTACTATCCCCTCTTCAATAATTGTTATAGCTGTTAACACAGTCTATCAACTATTTACACATTTCAAATCAGTCGAAATTGGTTACTATTCCCTCTTCAATAATTGTTGTAGAGAATAACACACACTCTATCAACTATCTCTTCAATAATTGTTGTAGCTGATAAGACACTCTATCAACTATTTAAAACGTTATCCGACGATATCATTTTCATCTTGACACACAGTCTATTCTCTTCTTCATCGTATTCTGCGTACCCGTCAGCTTCGATATCTTTACAAAATCTTATAATTGAAAACAACAGCAGTACCATATCTTACCAAAACCTTTTACTTTGCCTTATTTTCTTTTTTTTTTTTTTTTTATCTTCGTTTCCTTTTATTACATATAAAATGTAAACAAATATCAGATATGCATTAGTCTGATATAGATATTTTTCTTTGAATTCAGAGCAATTTTCCACATTTTTTATATTTTTAATTTCTTTTCCTGGATTTATAATTTATTCAAGTTTTTTCCTGGTAAAAAGTTAGCTATTCAATAAATTTTATTACGTCTTATGAGTAACAAAACATAACGTCAAATTAAGATAGTTTCATCTTATACATGTCATTTACGTCTATATAAAGGAAAGCGCTGCGATGTTCTTTCATAAGAGCCCGATTAGATCTCTTCTAATATTCATAGACTTGACTGTTGCTTTTGGAGATTATTATCAGCCCAAGGAACATGAGTCTCTTGGGTAAGTTGGAGGCTGATGTAGAGATCAAAGCTCCAGCCGACAAATTTCACGAGGTCTTCAGTTGCAGACCACATCATGTGAATACCATGAGCCCTGACAAGATTCATGGTGTTGATCTTCACCAAGGCGATTGGGGTAAAGAGGGGACCATCATCACCTGGAATTATACTCATGGTATGCGTACCCTCTGCTTAAGATCATTTTAATAAGAATCAATCAAGCTCAATCTCGGGAACACTCCTCTCTATGGTTTTGCTATAACGATATGTTAATTGTAATCAACTAGGGCTGAAAAGGATCCTCTTTTCAGTGATAGGTTCTAAGCTCCACATATATATGCCCGGCTTAATATACTAACTTGAACTACTAATATGTGTATAGCTGATCTACCAAGGGCAAGGAAAAACTATAGTGACAAGTTATTGGACAATATACATATATATGGTATACTATTAGAAAGGCCTAACTTACCCGCAAAAATTAGCTCAAAAGGAGGAGGTTTGTACACTATTATAAATTGTTGAATGCTCTCATAATTGTCTGATCTGTGATTCCTGACACACTCTCCTCAGTTCAGAGTAGGAATGAACATCTGATGGATATTGTTGGGTAAAGTGACATAACCAGGAATCGCCCTAAACTATCGAAACAAACTGGCTCCGATATCATGTTAGAAAGACCTAACTCACCTCTAAAAAGCTAACTCAAGAGGGGAAGGTTTGTATATTATTATAAATTGTTGAATACTCTCATATTTGTCCGATATGAGATTCCTGACATATACACAGTTACAAACTCTCGGATATTCTTCTCTTTTTTTATTGCTTGCATCCAAGAGCTTGAAGTCTCTACTCTCTACCAAGATTTATTTATCAACTTAAGAAATCATCATAATAAGGACGATAGCTACGCAGCAAGCTTTTCACGTTAGGATTTTCCTACTGTTTTTCCTCCGTCGAAATTTGAGACGAAGAAACACTGCTGGAGTAAATACTAGATAACTAAATTTACTCTCAAGTACAAGGAAATGAACAAACTTAAGTAAACATTTCATCTACATAAATTGTTGATCGAAAGCATTGATAAATCATGTTTGGTTAAGTGCTCGGTTTCGGTGAATTGATGATGTTTCTATTTGTACATATGGTTAAGTCCCTTTCTTGTGTCATTCCTCGATGACAGTCTTCAATGTTAATGACTGACAAGTTTTCATGAATCGTTAAAGATGGGGTTAAAAAAACTGCAAAGCAGATAGTAGAAGCCATAGACGATAAGAACAATTCAACCACCTTCAGAGTGATAGACGGGGATCTTATGAAGGAGTACAAGGACTTCAAAGCCATAGTTCAAGCCACTCCCCAACCCAGTGGTGATGGAAGCGTGGTCCATTGGACTTTTATATACGAGAAGCTGAACCCTCAGATCCCAGATCCTGCCACATTGCTCGAGTTTGCAGTCCATTTGAGCAAGGATATTGATGCTCACCTCACTCAGACTCAAGCTCAGACGTAAAACAGTACTATATAAAAATATGCTTTTCCCTTGTACCAAAAATAATAAAACTATATATATACGTGTGCGTATATAAAACTGAGTTGTAATGTGGTTGGCAGACTTCCTAATTATGTAAGAGTGCGCGAGATTCAAGAAAATAATATGTATTTGGGTCCTTTCTGTTATGATGCATATAATGTATATGTGCCTTTATGACATTGGGTGATTCCTTTGATTATTGGTGTTGGCTTCAAGTTTATATTAAGTTTATTTTGTCCTAATGTTTTCATTAAAATTTAAATAAATCAAGTACAAAAGTTTATTTTAAACTAAAGTTTCAATCAAAAATAAATTAAATCGTAATATTTTTAATTTTAAAATAAATTCTTATGTTTTAAAATTATAATAAAGTGTACATTAATAGGAATTTTAATTCTATCAATTAATTGCTAATTTAATTTTTTTAAGGCCAAATGACTCTAATTAAACTTTTGTTAAAAACAAACCCTAATTTTCTTCCTTAATCATCTAAACCCTTAATATTCTTGAAAAACTTGGAACAAGCAACAAAATCATTGGGGATTTGAAGATTTGAGATACATGGCTATCCCATCTGATCAAATGCCAAGTCCTACAATCAAAGCAAACGAAAATCCTAATGAGAATAGAGTGATATTTTTGAGTTCCTATCTTACATTATCTCATGACTTGATCATAATGGAATTGAAGTAAGCAAAATGGAACCTTGGTAAAACTGTTAACAATCTTGGGGTTATTGAAACTAATGTTGAGCCCTTGAATAAGAAAAATGAAGAAAGTGAAATCATTTCTAGCAAAAATCCAGGAGAGATTTGCAGGGGTGTTGTCTCTAAAGGATGAGTTAAAGCAATCTAGAGTCAAACCAATTATTGTTGATAGTATGTAGTCCAAGTAAAAGGTAGTTCAACTGAGGAGAAAAAGGAAAATTTCTAGACAGTGTCTGCTAATAATGACAAAAACCAAGAAAAATATAAGAAATGTTGAACTGAGGTTGCATGCAGCCCAGAAGATGGAGGAAGCAGCAAGAGCAACGAAAGTTGTTGCCCTTCCTGAAATCAATGCTCTTTTTAGTTATGGCCTATAAGAGATCATCAGGATGTATCTTGCTGCATCCTGAGAAGCTAGCCTCTTTTGAAATACAATCACCTCTAATCCCAAATGCTTAAAAAGATGAGGTGCTTTCTTCTAAAATGAAAACATAAAATTTGACAAAGAGAAGATGTATAAGTGGAACTGTTGAGTGTCCAACCTTATTTTGAGATATTAGATAATGTAGTGGATAAGATTACATTAGATAGGCATCATCTCTAAAAGATAAAGATCATGTGGGATGATCATCTGAAGATAGTAAAGATCTTCGTAGATAAGGATGTATCATTTATAGTTAAACATAATCTTAGTAGTGATGTAGATAAATTCTATCAGATAGAATCCTATTTAGATGAGGGTATTATCTTATTGGATAATATGATGTAATCTTATTAGGATAAGATGTGATATATTTAGTTCAGTTCAAATAGGATTTTGAATTGTAAGCTACATAAGCCTATAAATAGCTCATTAGAGCCTTGCTCCATACATGAATAGAAAAGATAGTGAGTGTTGTCGCAACATCCAAAAGTGAGAAAAAAATAGAGAGAGAACAAAGAGAGTTAGATTATCATCCTTGTTTGATTGTTTTTGGGATTAGTTTGAGGGTTTGTTAATTGTGATATCAACTTTGGTTTCAATTTTGAAACTTTGTGAAATAATGTGTTGGTGCCCCCGGGCGGTGAGAGATCAACTTTTTTCTGTAAATCCTTATTGAGTTTAATGAATTTATTTGTTGGTTTGCCCCGTGGTTTTTTTCTCTACATTGGAGGATTTTTCACGTTAAATCTTGGTATTTGTTTCATCATTTAGTTTCTTATTCTCGTATTGTTCTGCTACTACAATTTGAAAAGTTATTTCTTGTTATTGATATTTAGTTAACTTTTTAGAGAGTTGTGTTAACTTTTTCCCAACAAGTGATATCAGAGTCATCGTAATAGAAGGTGGAAGCAGCTTTGTGGTCAAGTTAATGTCATCAAATTGCTCGATTTGGAGGCCCATAATGGAGGACCTTTTGTATTATAGGAATCTCTTTGATCCTGTTGACATGGACAGAAGTGTGAAAGATGATGTTCCTTCAAAACCTGATAAGATGCTAGACAAAGAATGGGAAAAGATGAAGTGAAAAACTCTAGGCACTATAAGACAATGGATTGATATCAACACATTCAATCATGTTTCTCAAGAAATAGTTCCTTTTGAGCTATGGAAAAAGCTAGAAGGTCTGTATGAAAGGAAGACTACTTACAACAAGGCCTTTCTAATTAAGAAGCTTGTGAACTTGAAGTTAAAGGTTGGAAAATTAGTGTCAGAGCATCTAAGTGATTTCTAAGATAAAATCAACAGGCTGACTATAATTAAGATCATTCTTGATGATGAGTTCCAAGTTCTATTCTTGTTGAGTTCTTTACTAGATAGCTGGCCAACACTAGTGGTGACGATTAGCAACTCAGCTCCTAAATGTGTGCTCATTTTGGGTGTAATGAAAGAGAGTATGTTTAATGAAGAAATCATAAGAAAGAAGATTGAAGTTGACAACGTACTGACTTTCGTGACATAAAGCAGGGGAAAGAATAAGAGTAAGGGTCCCAATGATCTTGGCAAGCTCAAAAACATTTCAAAGTCTAAAGGTGACAAAAAGTGAAGACGTGCCACTGTTGCAATGAGCTAGGACACATTAACAGGTTTTGCTATAAATGGTAAAGGGATCGAAAAAAGGAAGCTCATCAGGATGATGACGATGATGAGAGTACAACTGTAACTATTTCAAGTATAGATGATGAGATGACACTAGTTTGTGCAACTAGTGAATGCTTTCATGTCAACAATGTTGGTTCAGAATGGCTAATTGTCATAGGAGCATCTTATCATTGTGTTATAAAGAAAGAGTACTTCTCAAGCTACAAGAGCGGAGATTTTGGGAGTGTTAGGATGGAAAATCAAAGCTCCGCCAAGATAGTCGATATGGGTGATATCTAAGTTCAAAAAAATGTTAGATGCTTACTGACTTTGAGAGATTTATGGCACATCCCTAATCTAAGGCTGAATTAGATCAAGAAGAATTTAAGCACACTTTTAGGGATAGGAAGTGGAAGTTGTCCAGAAGTGCAATGACGGTAGCCCGAAGAGAGTTTTGTTGTTCATTGTACAAGACACACTTAAAGGTGTATAGTGGTAGAGAACTATACACAGCCAAAAAGGAATCTTCACGGAATCTATGGCATCGACAATTGAGACATATGAGTGAGAAGGGATTAAAGTTGCTGGCTGAAAAATCTCTTATCCCATTTAAGATTTTTTGAGACATGGTTGATGTAAAATTATCAAGTATACAGTACAATATACTAATGGATTATTTTGACATTTTTCAAAAAATTCAAGAACTATTTCATAAATTTAAAAAATTGCTCAAAACAGCACCTAATATTGACTAATATTGATACAGTACTATATCAGAACTCAATTTGGTATCAAGTTCGGTACGATATCATAACTTGCCTATATATAAGTGTGAAAGTTACCTGTGTGTGATTTCAATTTTTTTTCATAAATTGGTTGGGTTGAGAGTTTTAACTGGGAGAAAA
This sequence comes from Erythroxylum plowmanianum, assembly GCA_025531925.1. Lineage (NCBI taxonomy): Eukaryota > Viridiplantae > Streptophyta > Magnoliopsida > Malpighiales > Erythroxylaceae > Erythroxylum > Erythroxylum plowmanianum. Next base: position 30,598,507 of record JANVCQ010000008.1, read on the forward strand.
AGAAACAAGTGAAGTCTAGATAGATAGGCAAATAAAATATCTAATAAAAAATTGAGACATATGCTTATAGTAAATACTCAATGACAAAGAAAAACTTAGGCTATTTGATTCAATTTTTGAATTTGAATTTTTTGTTTTTGTTTTTAAATTCAGTAAAAAAAGTTAAAATAAATTTATTAATAATTTATTAATAAATATTATATAAGAGATTAAAATAAATTTATTTAACGATAGATTTACGTCAAACGGTTACTGCCCACGTCGAAATCAACTTGATAGGTTTACGTCCTAAGGGCATACCTGATACACTTGAACGACTCAAAAATAAAGTAGGCAAATCCAACGGGAAAGCTGCACTTATTTTCTAAACTGCAAAATTTTTGTTAATGAAGGCAAAGGTACAGGACTTTCAACGTATGTGCATTTTTATACTATTATATGGATTGATCAAAAACTAATTTGCTAATGAAGTATAATGAGTTATAGTAACTAATTATAATTATTTAATATTAATATTATTATAATTGATCACAAAATAATGTTATTTTAAAATTTTAAAAAGTTGACAATTATTTCGAAATATATTTTAAAATATCCTTAAACTAGATAAATTTTAAACTTTTAAAATATTTGCTTATGAAGTATTCTTTAAATATCTACAAGCATAAATTTAGTTTTTAATAATAAAAATATTTTAATAAATACATTTTAGTTTATAAATAAAATTTACACATTTTTTCTTATATAATTATTTATTAAAATAAAATATAATAAATTTGTTACTTAATATTGTATAAGATAATTAAAATAGAATTATTTACTTAGTTAATTCATAAAATAATTTATCTCTAAATTTTATTTAATATTTAGTTATTGTTAATAATAACAATTTAATTATATTAATATTAACAATTGAACATATATTCATATTGCCAAACATAAGAATAACAACCTAATTATCACAATGCAAAGACAATGGAAGTAGTAAAAAAGTACCAAAATTCTTTAAATAGATCATGTGACAAACAGTGGTGACCTTATTTCTACATGTAGCCTCAACAGGAAAATCAGGAATAATCTTTTGCTTCTTGGTCTTTTATAGCATTAGTGCCCCTTTTAAGAAATATGCAAAGGAGAGTTATGGTGGTAGATGGAAAGAAGAGGCCTTTAGAAGAATACCCTTTGAGGTACCCTGGAAGATATGTACACTACAACAAAAATACACATTTCGCGTCGTCTTCATTTCAGACGTCGCGAATTGTAGGGGGCTTTGGCGACGTC
>JANVCQ010000008.1:30599887-30614754 GCA_025531925.1 Erythroxylum plowmanianum
TCCCTTCCTCGTGACGCGCGCGTCCAGATGTCACTCAGGACGTCGGACTCGTGTCGCACCAGGGAGGGGTTCCAACAGAAGGTGAGTATAGAACATCTCACATTAACAATTCTATCATCAAACTGCTATTTCCAATTTTATACAATAATAAAAAATAGAAAATAACAGGAAATATGATTCTAAAAAGAGACGGGAGGCAACAACGTCGAAAACTTCTGATCCGAGAAGTATGTCGATGTCAACTTCTTCTCCACTTCTCTCTTCTTTCTTCTCTTTCTCAATCTCTCAACAATTCTCTCTAGAGTTTCTTTCCAAAAGCTCCCTCTTTCTATTCTTGTTGTTCTATTTATGTTCTTTTGTGTTTACGGTTGAAACATGAAGTTTGGAAGTAGTTGCGCATCTGCCTGACGCAGGTCACAACCATGGCCCTGCAGGCCATGACCGTGGCCTATGCTAAGCCTTTTTGCCACGATTGCGGGGCATACAATTGACTCCAATTTGCTTTGAAACTTCTCCATTCTTTGATTTTTACCCTGAAATACTAACAAATACATTAAGGTACCTAAAAAATATTATATTTAAGCTCAAAGGATTGTTCTAACCCACAAAACACTTAAAACACGAATAATTAACAAACTAACATGATCCTAACCTAAACACATACTAAATGATCGGATTAATGGATAAACATATATCAAACTATGCCCTAAAACACGATATAATTTACACTTATCAATATTTCTAGTTATTGTCTATTCAATAAGTTTTGTTTAGGTTGTTCATACTATGTAGTATTAGGATCTAAATTGGTTGAATTGAAAATTTTAGTCTGGAGAACAATAAAAAAAAAAACATCAGGTGGACTCTATACAGGCATGGAGGTGACCAATATGTGATTTCTTTTTTTTTTTCATAAATTGATTGGATTGCTAGTTTTAATTGGGAGAAAAACAACAAGTGAAGTCTAAATAGATAGGCAAATAAAATGTCTAACACAAAGTGAGACATAAGCATTTAGTAAATAATTGGTGATAAAGAAAAACTTAGGCCTGATTGTTTTTATTTTTATTTTTATTTTTATTTTTTGTTTCTATTTTTTAAAATTAGTAAAAAATTTGTTTATATGAGTTTTTAGTTTTACTTCCTTCTGGTTTTAAAAATTATGAAAACTAGATTTTTATTTTTATTTTTATTTTTGTTCCTTTAAATTTTAATTAATTTATTACCAATTAAATATATATTATTTAATTATTTTATATATTCATTTTTAATAAGAATTATGAATAATTTAATTTTACTTAATAATTTGATTTATTTTGAATTAAATTTAATAAATATAATTTAATTTAAAATTTTCTTGAAAATATTTAAATTTAAAATAAACTTTGATTTAATAATTAAAATATATGTGATATAAAATAATTTTTAAATTATAATTTTGTTAATAATTTGTTAATAAATTTTATATAAGAAATTAAAGAATTTTATTTAATTAAAAATAATTTATCTTTGAGATTTATTTAATATGTAATTATTATCCATGATAAAAATATAAGACATTAATAACTAAACAAAATTTTATTTTTATTTAAAAAATAGAAAATGGAAAGTGAAAATTAAAAACCAAACAACAACAACAATATCCACTATAAATCCTGCTGATAAGCGGGATCTAGTAAAGTTTAGTACTCGCTCCTATCTAAAATAAGTATCGTTTTAGAGAGATTTTAATTACTCAAAATAAGTGTCGTTCACGATTTTTCATGCATGTTTATAATTTTATTTCCAAAATTACCTTTTAAATTCTCTCACATCCTAATTATACAGATTACATTTTCAAGGCAATTCAATATGCAATTAATAAGAGTATATCAAACATTTCACTAACTTTCTTAATAAGTGTGCATATCTCTAAAACGACACTTATTTTGGATAGGAGGGAGTAATACGCAGCCTTGTTCTTAACTAGTAAAAAGACTGTTTCTAAATAACCTATATGAAGAGAAAAATAAAATAAAATAATAAATTAAATTAAATAGAAAAAATAAAAATCAGTAAAACAATAATAATAATGATAATAAGAAAATTAATGCTAATTATGATAACAATAATAATGCAAAAATAATAAGAAAATTTAATAAAAATAATAAAAATAAACAACAACAACAACAATAATAATAAATCAAACTAAGTGGGTAAAAAAGAAAAAGCTAAGAGGTAATCAAATTCTATTTACAAGTTTAGGTAACCACAAAAAAGAATAATTAAAAGACTTATATGAAATTCAAGTATCTCTCTACGGTATAGGAATATAAGCCAAACGAAAACACGAGACTTCAGTCTTTAATGTACAATCTGTATTCATATCTAAAGTCAACAGCAAATATATACATTATATATATATATATATAAGTCCTACTAGGTGATCTAGACGTTCAAAATAACCCTTTGATTTCTGGTCAGATCCTCCGCTTTCAGAGGATCTCTTTAATCAATCCCAGCTACATGTGATGGGTCAAAAATATATGGGATAGAAAAAACATGATATTGATAGATGAAAGTTCATGGAAGAGAGTTAAAACTGGCTAAACAACCAGAGATATATAGACGATACCTATTAGGATTACGTCTTAACGGTTTATGTGGTGAAGTTAATTAACGGGTAAAAAATATAGTAGCGAAATCCAATGGGAAAGCTGCACTTATTTTCTAAATTGAAAAATTTTTGTTAATGAAGGCAAAGGTACAGAACTTTCAATATATATGCATTTTTATGCTATTATATGGATTGATCAAAAACTAAAATTTGCTAATGAAGTATAATGAGTTATATTAACTACTACTACTATTAATAATAATACAAAATCATTAAATAAAATTATTTTAAAAAATTACAATTGTTTAGAAATATATTTTAACTTTAAAATATCCTTAAACTTGATAAATTTTAAACTTTTAAAATATTTATTTACGAAATATTTTAAAATATCTATAAGCATAAATTTAGTTTTAATAATAAAAATATATTAATAAATGAATATTAGTTTATAAATAAAATTAACATATTTTTACTTATATAATTATTTATTAAAATATAATATAATAAAATTATTAATTGATATACGATAAGATATTAAAATAGAATTATTTACTTAATTAATTCATAAAATAATTTATCACAAAAATTTATTTAATATTTAATTATTTCTAGTAATAAAATTTTAACTATATTAATATTAACAATTGAACATAAATTCATATTGCCAAACATATGAATAACAAACTAATTGTCACAATGCAAAGAAAATGGAAGTTGTAAAAAGCACCAAAATCCTTTAAATAGACATGAGATCTAGAGTAACTCTCAGTCAGTGGTGACCTTGTTTCTACATTTAGCCTCGACAGAAAAATCATAAATAATCTTTTGCTTCTTGGCTTTTTATAGCATTAATGCCCTTTTTAAGAAATATGCAAAAGAGAGTTTACATTGGTGGATGGAAAGAAGAGGCCTTTAAAAGAATAACCTTTTGAGGTACCTCAGAAGACATGTAGCTGCCTTTTAATGAGATTCCTTTAGTTTAGATATAACCTAGGACACCTCGTGGATAACAAAAAAAAAAAAAGATTAAGATGGACTAAGGAAACAAGCCCAATAAGTAAACAACTAAAAGGACATATAAGAAAATGACCTCATTGGTAGCTAATAAATTCAAAAAAGTTACAATGCCATGGCTACATACATTATAGGAAGGAAGGAAGGAGTCATAAGGTGTAATAAGAACAAAAAAAAAGTTCTACAATTCAGCATTACCACAAGTAAGTAGTTATGTATCTAATTCAGTTGAATCCCCATTTAATGGTCATAGTCCTTAAGATTTTGAATTCTTCGACGTCAATTAGGAAGTCCTCTTTTATCATGGACAAAACATTAAAGTTGAAAGTATTCAAATTTATTTGCTTAAACCTAAATTTCTATGGTTCCGTTCTTTATAGACCTTATAAATTCCTATACAAAAAGCTAGTTTTAAAAGAATGTGAAAGTGAAGCATTGGAGAACTTAGATGTGATATTTTCGTAAACTTATTCTCTGGAAGGAAGTTAGAAGCCACCTGTATTCTTGTCTAGAGTTCTTTGGTATAAGCACATTGAAAGAGTAGATGGTCCTTTGTTTCCAGTTCAAGACTACATAGGTTATAATGGGGACTAGTAGTTTGATCAAGTTTTCAACTTATCTAGTGTGATTAGCCTACTTCTAATGGTTAGCTACTTGATAAAAACTTTTCTTGGATTATTTCCCTTAAACTAAATCAAACCATTCAACCTTAGTAGTGGTTTGTTTGAATAATTCAAAAGCTAATTTGTCGGTGAAAATACCTGAGGAATGTTTGGTGCATATTGCTTTGTCCTTCACATTGTCTCTTAGATTGTAATTAGGAATAGCTTCTTGCAGGCATTCAAAACCTCTATACCTGATGTGCCACTCATCATCTTTTATCATCTCCTTTACTTTAGCACTGAGTTTTATCATATATCTAAGATGAAAAATACCAAGAATCAGATACAAGGGACATGTATTACTCAAGTTATCAAGCTATAAGAAGGTTTGTTTGTCATTGCTAACTATGCATTTAAATAATCTACAAAGCATTTTCTTTAGTTTTTTAAACCTTTAATTATAAAAAAGGACGTAGATTTGATCAATTTATGAATTTTAATTAATTCAAGTCAATATGATGAGAATGTATATAAAAGGGATTTCAAAAAAGGATTTTGAAGGGGACATGAAATAAAATAAAATAAGGTGATTCAGAAAAAAATAAAATGTGAATAATAAAATTTGTTTTTATAAAAACTATAATTATCTAAAGTGAAAGATTTATAATAAATTTTTTAAAATAGAACTGATCAAAATAATAGAAAGGTCTTAATGGGCTAAAATGGAAAGAAACTTAATTAGAGAAAACTCAAACTGAATTGAGAAACTAAAGAAACTCATATGCACATTGGTCTTGAATTGAGCTTTTAGGCCTAAAAGAGAGGTTGAGAGGAAAAGAAAATTATTTAAGGCTTATGGCCCAAAGAGTTATGGCTTATTAAAAATAAAGAGATTAATAAGTCGAAATGAGCCCATAGGCTCGAAACTAACTTAAGTTTTTTATTGGTTTTACTGATATTTAGATTGAGCTTTTGGAGAAATGGATTCTAGTTTTTTATTTCTTTCTTTTTTTGAAAAATTGGATCTGGCTTTCAACTTTTATTGATTACCAGTGCCTTTTTATAGTCCATCTTAATTAACATCTTTCTCTGTAAACCCATTTTTATTGAATAGCACAATCGCATATCAAGATAAAAACAAATAGTAAAGCTTCATTTTTATTAATTTAATGCTTAAGCTTTTGAGTTGGGAAAATGTCCACCAAAGACATAGTATAATTTATTTTCAAATTATGTATGAGCTCGAACCTGTTCAAAATGAAGCTTAAATGGATTTTTTCCCCCTAACTTATGCATTTATATGAAAATGTGATTTTAATTAACTAGAGGTAAAAAAAAAAGATAAAATAAATGAACAACACAACAATTCACATTATGATACAGACAAGAAAATTAATGCAACAAGTTTAAAGTTTGATGACCAATTTAAGTTATATTTTCTATTGATCTTCTTCATTAACCTTAATGATGGTTGAATCACACTTTTTTTCTCAATTTCTAAACTCTGACTTTCATTGACATTCACTATAAGGACAAATAAAATAGAGAAAATAAAAAAGATAATAAACATAAAAGAAATTGGTTTGATATATAAAAATAACAAATTGAAGAAAATTATCTTTTCTATATACTTTGAGATTATATCAATATATAAGTTACACCTTTATTACTATATAAAAGTACCTTATCTCACGTAACCAGATAATTAAAAGCACACCAATGTAATTAAATATCATGAAGAATCTTTCTTGTCTCTTCCAATTGTGCCATTTTCTTCAACTTCACTAGTGCTATAGTACATAACCTAACGAAGCATGTAAGTATAGTAATACATAAGATAAAAGGGTTGTTACAACATACTTTTTAATTATTTTTTAATTGCATTTTTTACATGATTCTACAACATCTCCGTTTAAGTTCCTCACATCTACCCGTTTAAGCATCATATTGCTATAACTTGTACCTAAGGAAGCTTTATGCATTTCAATTTCAGCATCAATTAACATGACAATTAACAAACAAATTTCATCTTCATCAATTGCGTCTTGGGTTCCTAGTGTAAGATAGTTGGTTAAATCTTGTAAGTTAAATGATCCATAAATTACCATTTTATTTAATTTAAAATCTTTTGAAAGCAGGACTAAGAGTTATATTACCTCGTGTTTTCAAATTTGAACAATCTCCCTAATGAAGCTTAGTTTAAAAGATGACATATAGTCACATTAATGCCAACACAAAAATTAGACGATCGGTAGTTAATGATGGCATTTTAAGCTCAATACATTTTGATCAAATTCATGTTGAATGCTTTTTGGACTGTAATCATATCTAGGGGCCTAGTCCAAAGTTCGGTTTGAGTGGCCTAAACTCCTTTCTCAAAATGATATTGTTTTAGTTTAATTTCTCAAAATGACATCATTCCGAGATGTCCGGAAGTCATTTCGATACATAACCTATGATAAGGGCGAGCTACGTTTGATTACTATACTCATTTCACATGGCATGGTATCATAAGTTCCTTATAAAGCATCATAAGAAAATTATACTATTTTTTTAAAACTCACTCTTTCCTTATTTCATTACATAAAACTGAAAGTCTACATTGTCTTTCCAACCTTTACTACATGTACATCATCCAACCCTAATACAAAAGTTTTACTTGAAAAAGGAAAATATACACGATCTAACTAATCTATCCAAAAATTTCAGTTGATCGACCTTTGAGCCATGTCTTCTCTTGCCAATCACAATCTACATAGCTGGTAGAGCCTCTAAGTAGCTAGAGTCGTCTCTTGATCCTGAAAAGACAACGTTGTAATTTTGGTGAGTTTTGCGAACTCAATAAGGTAACCATCATTGACAGTTCACTCAATTCATGCATCATAACAATTCACTGAACATATAATCACATAGTACACTTTACATAAATTTCACATTTTCACTTAAGCATAGGCATTTCATTTCAACAAATATATTTACAATGTGCATATGAGATGCTCATGAGACACTTTCTAATTATTACATTGTTGTGACCGAGTGTCTGAATTGTCCCGTATCCATTTTGAATACCGGGCTCATTAATAACTGTCCCTTATCCGCTTATGGGATACAGGGCTCATTTTGCATAGTGAGCCTTAGGCTCTTAATTACTTTTGAGCTCGAGGCTCATTTTCACTCGTTGAGCTTTTCGCTCTGATCGGTGGCTACTTTGGTCACAACTGCCCTTATTTGATTACGTTTTCATATATGGACTGTATGTACCACAATCACTCACATTATAAAGAACATAGGTCTTCACATTCATATTCAAGTAGCAGTTCAATATCTCAATCTACAATCACATTCATCGGATCTTCTGTCCGGAATCCACAATTAAACACATTCAAGTAGCACTTCAATATCTCTATCTACAATCACATTCATCGGACCTTTTGTCTGAAATCCACAATTAAACACATTCAAATAGCACTTCAATATCTCAATCTACAATCACATTCATCGGACCTTCTGTCCAGAATCCACAATTAAACACATTCAATTATCATTCAAAGCATAAGTTAAGCAAACAAGTAATTAAGTGAGACCATCTAGTTTACTCACAAGTTGCTCCCAAAGCTATTGTCTCGAAGTCCCGACAACGTCTAAAAGATGGTGCTCAATTCGATCCTTTATATTAAACAACATACACATATATCACAATATGCACAATTATAATTGTTCAATAATGCACATGTATGAAATGAATTATATACAATGCATGTTCATGATAATACCGGGTATTTTTCCATCAATTTCATCACAAAATCAATCTCATATCAAAACCCATCTAACTATAATTTATACTTAGATTTATGCCTCACTAAACTATTAAAATCTCTATTCCTTTCTCATTGACTCACTTCAAAATTGTTTTTCCAAGTCACACTTTCAAGTCTACTATTCACATTCAATTAGAAAGTGAAAATGATGTAATTTCATCATACTCTCTTCTAGAAAAATGTTCCTCTATGTCTTATCTTTCCATTTACGCCAAAATCACTAAATTTGGTTCAGTACTTTGGAAGATATACCTCAAATATTATCGGGTTATCCATATTCAAAAATAGTGTACTATATACAACTTCCATCCAGAAATTAAATATCATAGAGAAAGAATAAAGATTCTACTTCTTGAGAAAATTTGTAGGCCTACATCTCTAGTTTACTCCAAATAAAAATTCATCTTATTTGGAATCCTACAAGTCAAGATATCACCAAAATACTGAAGCATATTCAATAAAAATATCTAACTCATACTCTTCCCGCCGATCCCCTCATTTTGATTCAATCAATCTTTTTCAAATAAAAATCAAAAGCTATAAATTTTTGTGTAAAGATATAGAAATGTGTTAGAAATGCAATGCTTCAAAAATCAGGTCATTTGGAGGTCGGACGAAAAAGATATGACCAAAAGAGTGAGAGGTATTCAAATCTGGTGGAGAGGTGTGGAGTCGCGATCGCGACTTCCCCGCACCCACGCGTCGTGATCGCTATTTTTGCCCACCCACACAATGTTGCGATTGTGCTTTGTCGTGATCGCGACTTTCTTCTCTTCTCTATTCTTCCTCCAACCTGTCTTAGTAAAAAGGGCATAACTTTTACTACAAATATCGGATTAAGGTGATTCAAAAACCATTTTGAAGAGGACTTCTAGACCTACAATTCCAACACATCTCTATAACAATTTATGGATCATTAAGGATCATTCACAATTACAAAAACAAGAAATTTACTTAGATTTTTCACCATCCATGTCACACACACACAACTCACATAATCAAGTCATTAATCCCACATTTCTCATCATTCTTGTTTCATTTTAACAATACCCATAACATTTAAAGCATAAATTACTTGATTTAGCTCCAAACTCTTCAAAATCTCACTCAACCCCCCAAACATCCCACATTCTTCATTTTCTAAAGGTGGTAGGGTTGGATTCTTAAATGAAAGCAGGACTAAGAGTTATATTACCTTGTGTTTTCAAATTTGAACAATCTCCCTAATGAAGCTTAGTTTAAAAGATGACATATAGTCACATTAATGCCAATACAAAAATTAGACGATCGGTAGCTAATGATGGCATTTTAAGCTCAATACATTTTGATCAAATTCATGTTGAATGTTTTCTGGACTATAATCATATCTAGGGGCCTAGTCCAAAATCCGATTTGAGTGGCCTAAACTCCTTTCTCAAAATGATATTGTTTTAGTTTAACTTCTCAAAATGACATCATTTTAATATTTAAATATAAAATATTCAAGCTTAATGTCTTTTAGGGGGGCTCTTGTAGGGTTCCTTGCAACTTTGGTATATTAACAAATATAACATACCACTCCTATAGAGCATATGCCTGACAAACTGAAGGATGTTTGAGAACATATTCTACGAGAATGGCCCGTTAAGACAATCAAATAAATTCATTTCACATTTTAATCCATCGCGGATATCATAAAATGTTCCAATAATCATTTTGTTGAATTTTTATTCACAAACATATAAAGTCTCAAACGACATTACACTTCTAAAATTCACATGTGTACAATATTTAAGAGAAACAATTCTTTGATACAAAATAACTAATGACAATTGTAGGTACAACTGATCCCGACTTGGACCCATATACAAATGTAGAAGCTACTTCAACTAGACAAGCTAGATCATTTTTTAATCTAAAAATCAACGTTGCAATTTTGATGAGTTTGCAAACTTAGTGAGTGAACCATCATTGATGTTTTTACTCAAGTCAGAAACACAGAGGCAAATCATATCCTAATCCAATAAGTATTTCATAACATTCAATATTGATTATCACATCACATTTTGCCACACTCAATCAAGTACATCTAGATAATCATATTTTCATAAGCATATCAGATAAGCTAACATTTCATATCACAACACATCCTCATTTATTCTTCAATTGTATTTCAATCAATTCAGTAATTCATTTCAATTTAAATATAAGATACATATAAGAATGTATATTCAAATGTACATGTGTCTCCATTCATTATTACTTTGTTGTGACCGAGCGCTTCTTTACTGTCCCATATCCGTTTTAGATACCAAGCTCATTTCATATACTATCCCATACCTATTGTGGATATCGCGCTCATTGATAACTGAGTCTATGGCTTTTGGGCACATTTTTTAGCTTTGAGCTCTTTTTCACGTTGGTTACTCCGATCACAACTCCTTTATCTGATCATATGTTTCAATGTGATGCATCGTTTCATATGCCATATTTCATTACCTTTCATTCATGTGTGATCCTATCACATGTATCAATTTCATCGGATCTAAGTCTGACAATTCATATCCAATTATTCACATAGTTCATATTCGTTCTTGCATTTCACAATCAATTACTCTCACGTTTCATATTTATTCCGGCATTTCACATCCATTTGTGCACATATTCCATTTTCAACATACAAGTCATACAAAAGCACATATAATTGAGTTACACATCTAGGTTAACTCACAGAACCCTCCAGATAAGCTATTGCCTTGACGATCCGATAATGTCTGGGCATGATGATCTACTTGTGCTTCTTTAATCATGCAATACACACATGTAGTTTACACATTAATAAGTTTTCAATCATGTGATTATTCAATCATTCACTTGTATATATATCATGTTTCAATGCATGCTCAATTGACCTTCCGGGTATGTATTAATATACAAAGGTCTTGACTGTACTTATACGCTTTCAAATCATTCAAACTTTATAGCTTGTATAATACCATTTTGCAATTAGGTTTGCCTTAAGTAAGTTCAATTACTTTAAATTCATTAGTCATACATTCATCAATCTAGCGTTATATATATTCACGCAATTTCCCAATTCTCATTCAATCATACCTAATTCATTACTTTTATATCCTTTGAATCATATTTACATTCATAAGAACATCTTTATAACATTAACAACTCATTCTTCCCACATTCATATACATTGATGTCAAACAATCCATTCCTCAAATTATAACATCAATTAACATCCTAAACTTATGAAACCTTTAACTAATTAATAGAACAACAATTTATGTTCATTTTAAGCCCCAATCAAGTCCAAATGCACCTAAGTAAAGTAACTTATCCTTAGTCGGTTCAAATATCTCACAAAATCAAACTTTTCTCACTTCAAGACATTGGCCATGATTGTGGGAAGGAGCTTATACAGCTCCCACGATCGTGTCTGAAGGTGCATTGTCTAATTTCCATCAAATTTTCCAGATTCTTACATCTTTATACCAAATTCAAAATATCTTCATCAGAGTCTATTAATTATACCTTAATTATTCTTCAATTCCTCATCAATTTTATATCCAGTTCCAACTTAAAATCATTCAATTAGTAGCTCATAAACTCTGGTCTTTCATGCCTTAAAAATCAAAACAGAAACTTTCATTCACTCATATACATGTAGTCCTATTTTTTCCCATTTCAAGAGCACTACACTAGCACCTTTCTTTTGCATAAATTCACCTTCATTGTATTTCAAATCCCAATCTAATTCAACCATAAAACAACCTATAGCCTACAATTTTTATACATCAAGAACAATAAATAAAAGTATTCAAATTCAAGTATCATTTTCTAGCACAATTCATCATCAACATCATATACAATCCATCCCAATTCAATCATCATAACCCTTCTATTACAATATGCCATAACAATTAATCTTTTATTTACTTGTCTAACTCAAATTATCTCAATTCATGAAGCTAACTTAGCTCTCCATGTATGCAAAATCATCACCAATTCAAGGTAGAAATAAGTTGGTTTTTGGCTAGGATAAAAGACCACCACAAGAATTATAATATTATGGTTCTATAGCTATCTTGTGAAGGATAAAAACATTGATTTGGTGTAGCAATTTAGCAAGACTTAAACCAAAATACAGAGATGAGATAGAAGCAAGTTTCAGTGGAGAGAGTGAAGAAGGAAGAGAAATGAACTCAGTAAAAACTTTTCAAGCATTTGCTTAATTCAACTAGGTGCAAGGTGTCATTATCTTATATTAAAAATTGTCCTTAGGCATGTACTCCATTTATCACATACATATGCTACCATATATCACTTAGGTACTTAGTCCATTTGTCACATAATACAATTTGTCAATTAATTAGCTATGCCATTTTTCATTTAATTTTCTATGCCAAATGTCACTAATTCATAGGCTTAGTCATCCTAGTTTTCCATGTAACAACTCATCTTGCTACTTGAAATTTTTCCTAGTCTAAATGTACATTTTAATTCATCAATCTGTTAATTGTAACAATTAGTTCTATGTTACTAAGTATAATCCATTAGTTCTTGACATTAGTAAACCAAAGTACAAGATATTGGATATTCAAATCACATTCATTTTTAGTTTCTTACCCTGAAATATGTCAATTGGGTGCAATTTGCCTGAATCACAACTTATGTGTGTATGCTAATATGATGCATATGAGTACAATCATAAAATCATATGTACTCATATGCATCATATCATAAATGTACCAAATTCATTCTATATGATGCCACTCATGTGACTTAGTAGTTTAACACTTTAAATCCTTTAATAATGTAAGAGACGGAATACTACAACTCTCCTCCTTTAAGACATTTCTTACTCAAAATTCTTAACTAACGGAATCATCAAAAGGGGGTAATGTTGTCTCATGTTCTCATTAGTTTCCCATGTAGCTTCTTAACTATTTTTCAACAATTACTCAATTCCTCAGATTTTTCAACTTTTTAATCTGATATCTGATCATTTTTAATAGTTTCTCCACATAATTCAAATTGCGAATGAAACATGTATCGAATTTGACTTGTATCTCGTGAGCATACTAATATGATATACATTATAGATCTAATTCCTTTTAGCATTAGCAATAGTGTCATCCCAAATTCAAGAATCCAATGACATAATTTGGATACTTTATTACAGACAAATGCATGCTCTCTATATATTATATTCAGCCTCTCGTTCCTGAGTATCATATCTCACATAATTAGAATGTTCTATATACTAAAGCTAGGTGAAGCAATAGGCATGCACTTTTACTCTTATGCCTTGGTACGTACCATCAAGATCATTGCATCTTATCTAGAAATTTATTTTCGAAAAGTCACCAATTAAGATCTTAAGCTGATGATACCTTAATCTAAATTGATTTTGAATAACATTTGAGTATTCTATAACTATACAAAAGTTACCTATTCTTAGTAGTCACCATTCATATAATTCCATATTTCCACTGAGCTACTCTTATTCCTCTCATAATTTTACTTATGGGGGCTAGGACTTAAGAGCATTCAATATGTCATAGATCACTCCCTGTACCATACCCAAGCATATAATACATATGTACTCTGTAGGATCATTTTCTAAGGCAACCACATTATTAGATGTACATTCACAATAACTGATTAACTTAATCCTGATCACTTCTACATATATCGTTATCATTTATTTCATGTTACTTAAGTATGTTCTTAATCAATTTAGAAATATAAGATACGTAACCATCATGAAATTTTAATATCAAACCAAATGTTATAACCTTATACTAAATCACAAACTTTCAACATGATACCTAAACAACCATTCTAGTTCCAAGTTCAACATCTTAAGGTAATAGAAATTTTGGTTTTCTTTCAACTTTGCTTACACACTTTAAATCCCATCACTTTTACTTAGATCTCTATTCTTTTCTCCGTGAAATCCTTGAAAATATATTTACTTCCACATCAATTTAAAGGTATACATCCATAACATAATACTAATATCATATTCTTTGATACAACCACCAATACAAATACCCTGGCTTTATATCCAACATATCGAACCATATAGTATCTCCTATATTAGGATATTAACAAACTTTCATTTTCTCACACTCTGACAGTTCATCATTCATCTCTTTGTTTCTAATTGTTCAGACTTTTAATGAATGTTCTCACATGTATCTTATTTAAATGAAACTAAGACTGGGGATTAGTTGCCACAGCATGCCTAATTGAAAGTTACTCAGAAATGACGGTGTATAACACATTTGAGATGTATGTAACTTGACATACACTATGAAAACGCCCTTATAAGATGCTAAACCTTGGCTCTGATACCAAAAAGTAACATACCACTCCCATAGAGCACATGCTCGACATACTGAAGGATGTTTGAGAACATACTCTATGAGAATGACATGTTAAGATAGTTAAATCAATTCATTTCACATTTTAATCCGTCGTACATATCATAATTTATTCAAATAATCATTTTGTTGCATTTTTATTCACAAATATATAAAGTCTCAAATGACATTACACTTTTAAAATTCACATATACATCATACAACAGTTAAGAGATACAATTATTTGATACAAAATAACTAATGACAATGGTAGATACAATTGATCCCGACTCTTACCTATATCCAAATGTAGAAGGTACTTCAACTAAACTACCTAAATGTAGCATCCCACTCCCGCAGGACCCGAACCCGACATCGAAGGTGATATCCGAGTTCGCGTCACACGAAAATGGTATGCTAGAGCACTCAATTACAGTATTTACCCATCGCATATACAAAAATCTATAACCAA
>JANVCQ010000008.1:30614854-30625511 GCA_025531925.1 Erythroxylum plowmanianum
ACACTTTAATGTGTTTATTATCAAATTTGAATCAATTTAAATTCTTTTAATTATATATCATCATTTAATTTTCTGATAGCACAAATTATATATATATACAAATTAATTTTGTATGTGCAGATTAGTGAAAACTCTTACATATTATAAGACTAGTTAACAAATGTCTTCAAACCTATTACCGACGGAATCCCAAAGACCGTTGGTGAAAACAAAATGCATTTACCGACGGAAACTATTATACCGTCGGTGAAAACAACATGAATTTACCGACGAAAACTGTTATACCGTCGGTAGTAAAACGCGATTTACCGACGGTTTACGACAATCTGTACCGTCGATAGTTTTCACCGACGGACTGTACACCGTCGATCACGTTATGTAAGCCGTTGTAATTCACCGACGAAAATTTTCAAAATTTCCGTTAGAAACTATACCGACGAAACATAAACCGTCGCAAAATTTACTGTGTTCCGTCGTTAATACACCGACGGTTATGTTAACCAACGTCCGTCAATATGTAGTACCAACGGCCATTTTAATGACGGTATTAGGCGACAAAGAATTCCGTCAGAATTTATAATTGCCGACATAACTATTCCGTCGGCAAACGACTTATTTCTTGTAGTGAGGTACCCTAGAAGAATACCCTTTGAGCGGCTTTCGAATGCGATTCCCTGGGTTTAAATATAATTGGTCAAGATGGATCGAGAATGCAAGCTAGCCGTATATGTAAACAACTAAGAGGACACATAAGAAAATGACCTCACTGGTAGCTAATAAATTCAAAACAGTTGCAATACCAAGTCCAGATACAATAGGAAGGAAGGAATCATAAGGTGCAATAAAAGGAAAAAAAAATTCTATAATTCATCATTATCACAAGTAACTAGTTATCTCTCTTATTTAGATGAACTCGTTTCTAATGGCTATAGTCCTCAAGATTTTGGATTCTTTGAACTCGATTAGGAAGTCCTCTTTTATCATGGACAAAACATTAAATTTGAAAGTATGCAAATTTGTTTGCTTAAACCTAAATCTTCTATGGTTCCTTTCTTTATAGACCTTATAAACTCCTATGCATAAAGCTAGTTTTAGAAGAAAGTGATTGTCCCTTGGAAGTGAAGCATTGGAAACCTTGGATACGATATTTTCCCAAAATTC
This sequence comes from Erythroxylum plowmanianum, assembly GCA_025531925.1. Lineage (NCBI taxonomy): Eukaryota > Viridiplantae > Streptophyta > Magnoliopsida > Malpighiales > Erythroxylaceae > Erythroxylum > Erythroxylum plowmanianum. The sequence goes on from JANVCQ010000008.1 coordinate 30,616,016, forward strand.
TTCTCCATAAGGAAACTTAGAAGCTATCTGTATTCTAGTCTAAATTTCTTTGGTGTATGCACATTGAAAGAAGAGAGGGTCCTTTGTTTCCAGTTCAAGACTACATAGGTTACAATGGGGGCTAATAGTTGATTTAGTTTTCACCTTATCTAGTGTAATTAGCCTACTTCCAATGGCTAGCTACTTGATAAACGCTATTCTTGGATTGTTACCCTTAAACTAAATCAAACCATGCAACCTTAGGAGTAGTTTGTTTGAATATCTGAGGAATGTTTGGTGCATATTGGTTTGTCCTTCACATTCTCTCCCAGATTGTAATTAGGGATAGCCTTTGCAGGCATTCAAAACCTCTGTACCTAATGTGCCATTCATCATCCTTTATCAACTCCTTTATTTTAGCATTGAGTTTCATCATATATCTAAGATGAAAAATATCAAGATCAAAAATCATATACAAGGGACCTTTATTACTCTAGTTATCAAACTATAAGAAGGTTTGTTTGTCATGGCTAGCTATGCATTTAAATTCTCTACAAAGCATTTTCTTTTGTTAAACCTTTAATTCTAAAAAAAAGATGTACATTTGCTCAATATTTGTATTTTAATTAATTCAAGTAAATATGACGAAAATGTATATTAAAAGGGGTTTAAAAAAGATTTAAAGGGGATTTGAAATAAATAAAATAAAATAAAATGAGGTGATTTAGAAAAATAAAATGTGATTAATGAATTTTGTTTTTATAAAGAATATAATTATCTAGACCGAAAGATTTAACGATAAACTTTCTAAACTATAATTAATCAAAATAATAAAAGGGTCTTAATGGTTTAAAGTGAAAAGACACTTACAATAAAAATAAACTCACACTAAATTGAGAAACTAAACAAACTAATAAGCCCATTGGTCATGGTTTGGAATTTCGTACCGTACCGTTCCGACCCGAAGTTGGTACCAGATTTTAAATTTTGTTACCGGATTTAAATACCGGTCGGTACCGGCCCATTTCGACTGTACCGGCCGGTATTCAAAATACCGGTCAAATACTGACTGATACTGAAAATTTTAAAAAATTGGGGAACTTTTTTGCAAAATTTTTAAAAATTTTCAAAATTTCAAATTTTGATTATCAGTGCCTTTTAAAGTCCATCTTAATTCCTCTTTCTCTATAATCTCATTTTTATTGAATAACACAATCACATATAAAGATAAAAACAAATAAGAAAGGCTCATTTTTCTTAATTTAATGCTTAAACTTTTAAGTTGGGAAATTTCCACCAAAGCCATACTCTAATTTATTTCAAATTATGATATAAAGTCAAACTTGTTCAAACTGAAGCTCAAATGGATTTTTTTTCCTAACTTATGCATTTATATGAAAATGTAATTTAAATTAACTAGAGATCAAAAGAATATGATAAAATAAATGAACAACACAACAATTCACACTATGACACAGATAAGAAAACTAATGCAATAGGTTTAAAGTTTAATGACTACTTTAAGCTGCATTTGCATTCGTTCTTCTTCATTAACCTCATTGATGGTTGAATTCCACTTTTTTTTAATCTTTAAACTTCAACTTTTATTGACATTCACTATAAAGCCAAAGAAAATAGAAAAAATAAAAATAACATAATAAACTTAAGGGAAATTGGTTACTAATTTTGATACATAAATAACAAAAAGGAGAGAATTATCTTTTCTATATACTTTGAGATTGTCTCATTATATAAGCTACATTTTTTTAATAAACTAGAGATGGTACCCTGGAGGGGATGGTTACCCTTATTTATTTAATAATAAAGGTGTATGTAACATATATGAGGGGGACATAAATCTTACCTCATAAAGTAAAATTATAGTAGTGCAAGTAGTAACGAATAACAAATAAAAAAATTAATGGGGTTTAAAGGAACTAGTGAAACCATCTAATGTAAGAAAAATGTTCTTTATCTAAAGCAAAAAGTCCTATAATATGTCATGATAGGTCTTCAATATTGTTAAATTCCACTGATATTTTTGTTGAGCTTGCTAGTCTTGCGAGAGCATCAATAATGGAATTGGTTTCTCTTTAGATATACGTGAAGTTAAATTCAAAAATTGTAGAGATGTAGAAATTTCGTATATAAGATCTTTATATTTCTATGGACATGCCATTTTTCCTTTCACCATTTGAGCCAAAAGTAAAGAATCTGATTCAGTATATAACCTTCGAACCCCTTTTACATGACAATGTTGAAGCGCCACTTTAAGAGACATCAATTTAGAATATAAACTTGTTCCATATTGAACATATCTGGATCCTGCGAAATTAAAACCACCATTGGAGTCTCTAACAACATATCCAATTCTGCAAACACCTAGATTACCAAGATTTGATCCATCGATATTTAATTTCAGTCAAGAAAAAGGAGGACCATTTCATATTAGAACTTTTCCTAGTAGTGGTTTTTTAGGTATTAAGCTACAAATCAAACCTATTGAGATAAGAAGTTTATCTTTTATTGTACACATCCTGAAAGGTTTAACGATACTAGCATGACACTATTGTTTATTAACAAGTTGTATCACCGAACTTGCCATAGATTTTTGACCACACTTGGAATGCTATATTGCAAGAAAAAAAGACATGGTCAATATCTTCAAGATTCTCACAAAAACAACATTTAGAGACCATTGAGAATCCCAAACGTTTGAGAGTTTCTTGTAGTTGGAGCAAACTATTTAACATTCACTAAAAAAAAATAGATATCTTCAGTGGTATTATAGCATTCCATACATGTCACAATTGATGTTTTTAGTCAAACCTCATTTTGATCTTCTCATGAGCTAATTTAAAGGTGAAAGGTCCAGAAGATGTTGACATCCCTATAAGCTAATCTCGTCCTTCCCCAAAGACTGGTTGAAAAGTTATTAAATATTCAAAAATTTCTGAAGATAACAAATGTTTAACACTATTAAGATTAACATGAACATTATTGAAAAAGTATATTAATGTAAAATCGTATGGTAGCTCATCTAGTTCTTCATAATATTAGTGTAACATACCTTTGCCTTACCAATTATCCCACCAAAAAGAATTTGATCCATCCATTATTATGATATTAGTATGAGCTATAAAATGATCAGAAGTTTGCCTAAGGAGTTTCCAAGGCCAACTTTTCTTTATTCCTTATGGTTGAGTCTTTAATGTTTTTGCCCAAAGAGAATTGCCTTGATGTAACTTACAGCATAATTTACAAGTGGCTACTTGATCCAAATCAGTTAATGAAGAAAAACCTAGTCCATTTTCATCTTTTGTAAGAGCAAGGCTCCTTCAATTATGCCAATGTCTTATATTCCTTTCTTTTGTATGTCCCCAAAAAAATCTAGCAAATTGTTGTTCTATTTGGTGAATGACTATTTTGGGCAACTGAAAGTAGAAATATCATATAATGGAATTGCAAATAAGGCATGTTTAATGAGAATCATTCAACCGGTTGGAGAAAGAAGTTTCTGATACCAACCATTTAATCTTAAATCAATGTTATCTATTATGTGTTAAAAATAGGATAGTTTTGGTCTGCCCTTAAATAACATGCAGCTTAAGCACTTCAAAGGCAACTGGCCCTTTTAAATATTGGTGATAGTCGTGTTTAAATGTGAGTGAGATTGGTTCATACGTTTTGAAGCAATATAAAAACTTTTGGTCATATTGATTTTTTGTCCACTTACTTCCTCATATTTATATAGAAAATTAATCAAAGTAGTAAGAGATTGTCAATGCCCTTTGGTGAATATAACTTTGTCATCGGCAAAGCTTAAGTGCATGATAGGAATGCTACCTTCATAATGGATACTACTTTATCGTTCCTTTTGCTACCAAGGCATTCAAACCTCTAGAAAGTGTTTCAAATACCAGTATAAATAAATAAGATGATATGGGATCACCTTGTTTAATACATCTTGCTGCTTTGAATTGGTCACTAGCTTACCGTTGATGAAAACTAAAAACCAATCTCCTTTTAAGTTATTTAAAATTAAGTTTTCGAAATGATCATTAAACCCTAGCTTCCTTAGTAGTTTTTCCAAGAAAAACCATGAAACTCTATCAAAGGATTTCATTATATCCAGTTTAAAAACCACATTATGACCTCTTCTTCTTTTATCAATTAATTGAATGATTTCTTGTGCCAACAATAGATTATTCGATATATCTCAGCCAGATAAAAATGTTGTTTGTTTGGCAGAAATTAATTTAGGTAAGAAAGGCTTTATTCTCTTAGCCAAAACCTTGGTTAGTAATTTATTGGCGAAAATGCATAGGTTAATAGGGGAAATCAGAAAATGTGGTAGGATTATCTTTCTTTGGAAGCAATGTTATTATTGTTGATCCCATTCCACGAGGGACAGGTATGCCTAAGAAAAAATTTTGAACTATTGCGTATACGTCTAAAGCAACAATATCCTACTAATAAAGAAAAATATCCAGAGAAACCATCAAAACCAGCTACACTGTTAGAATTAAGATCAAGACCATAACCTTTACTTCCTCCAAATTGATTGGTTTTGATAACATAATATTGTCATCATTTGAAATCAGTTTTAGAGTCCATTTTAAAAAAATTTGAACATGTTGAATATCTACTTATGCTAATCAACTGCTGTTGCATTTCCAGCCATACACCTTCATCATTTTTCATTTTATTAATTCGCAATTATGTATGCTTAGTTGCTGTATAGGCATGAAATTTTCTTTGAATTAAAGTCTCCTTCTTTAAGCCATCTTATTCTTAATTTTTGTTTTCAAAAAAGCTCTTCCTCAAATAATGCCTTCCTATATTCAACATGTACTTTCTTCATTTGAATATGATCTTTAGTTGATGGATTTTCATAAAAAAATTCTTCCACTTCTTTATATTTTTTTTGTTGTTTCTGTATTGGGCTTTACATCCTCGAAATGATTCGAATTCCATTGCTTTAAACAGCATTTTAATCTTATGAGCTTTTTCATTAGTCCAAACATCTCATAGCTTCCCATTTATTACTTCTAATTTTCTTCAACTAAGCTTAAGAAATCAGTTCTATCTATCCACATTTTTTAGAACTTAAAACTGTTTTCTTTATGCTGTAATGTTAGCCAATTAAATTCATATATTAGAGGACGATGGTCAAACGTAGCCCTACTAAGGACTTTCACTTTACTATCCGAGAATCTTGTGATCCTTAGAATGTTGTAGAGGATATGATCAAGCTGCTTCCATACACACCCTTGAGGTCTAATTCCCATCTCTGTATGTAAAGAGCCCTCAAATGGAAGATCGTAAGTTGCTATCGTATGGAGAAAATTTTTGAAATCGTCATTGGTGTAGAGTAGAATTCCTCTATATTCATCAATATTAGACATAACATTAAAATCACCTCCGAACATCCATAATTTGTCATTCACATCTTTTGCAATAATTTCTAAGTTTGACTAAAGGATAGTTCTATCTCTTCTACTACATTTGACATATATCGTTGTTATATATTGTAGCACCCCACTCTCATAGGACACATCCCAATGTCCTGCGAGAGTGGAGGAAAAATAAAAGTTTCCAATATGTATTGGATGAACTACCAATTAATGGATTCAAAAGCCTTATGAAAATCTATTTGAATTGCATAAAATTTTAGTCCATTGTTTTTATGATAATTGATAAATGTATAATTGATCATATTTACACCTCATGTTTTATGGATTTTTGCTTGATATTTTGGTGGTAACTTATCTATTATAGGTGTAATAGCCCGTTTTCCATATTGAGGGTTAGAGCCTTAGATTGTTGCATATGGCCATATCATTGACAATTCATGAATTGCATTTCATTCACGTGCATATCATTAGCATACACCCATGAATTATGAATTAGTACACATTGCAAAGATAATATATGCACTCAATTGACATATTCTGGGGCATGAAAGGTTTAAAACAATCATGATGTCTTGAACTTTTGTTTGGTGGACTATTATTAGTAAACTTAGAATTTATTGTTACAACTAGAAAATTGATGAATTAAAATGTACATTTAGTCTAGAAAAAAAAGCCAAGTGGTAAGAAAAATTGACATATAGAAAATGAGGATGACTAAGCGTATGAATAAGTGACATTTGGCATAAAGAAATGAGTAACATTGGGCATAGGTAGTTAATTGATAAATGATAGCAATGAATGAGTGGAAAATGGAATAATAACTAGGTGACATTTGGTGGCTTATGAAGAGGATAAGTGGCTAACATGCTTAAGGACACATGTTAATGTACGATAATTACACCTAGCACTTAGTTAAACTAAACAAATGCTGGAAAAGTTTCTACTATGTTTCATCTTCACACTCTCTCTACTGAAACCTACATTTATCTCATAGCTCTGCATTTTTGGTTTAAGTCTTGCTAAATGGCTACACCAAAATCCATGCTTTTACCCTCATAAAGTTAGGTAAAGAATCAGAACATAGTTGTTCTTGTTATAGTCTTTGATCCTAGCCAAAAACCATCCAATTTCCACCTTGAATTTGTGATGATTTTGCATGCATGTAGAGCTAAATTGAGGTGGAAATTTGAGGTAGGAAAGTAAGTAAAAGATTGATTTTTATGGCATGTTATAATAGAAGGGTTATGATGATTGTATTGGGATGAATTGTATATGATGTTGATGATGAATTATGCTGGAAATTGATACTTGAACTTAGATACTTTTATGCCTTGTTTTTTATGTATAAAAACCATAGGTTATAGGTTGTTTCATGGATGAATTGGATTAGGATATGAGGTATAATGAAGGTGAATTTATGTTAAAGAAAGGTGTTAATATAGTTTGTTGAACTGAGAGCTGCATTGTAACACCCGCATACCCTTAGGAGGATATGCAGATGTTACACAAAATAGAACCAAAATAATCCAAAACATACTAAACATTCCCTATATGCATTTCCAGAAAAATCAAGCAAACGTACATTACATGTCATTAGATGTTATTTTATAAGTAGAACATATCATACATATTGTGCTTAATATAATACATGTTATAAATTTAAAAGACAACCTGTATTAAGGTTTTTACATACCATTTACATCAAAATACACTATGGCTAATTACATTGAAATACAAATCAAAAGTAAATTGAACATTTTCAAAACAAAACATATTCTTCTTTGTCCACTATAGTTATCTTTGTCCCAGTCTTTAACCTTCTTATCAGAACCTACACAGAGGCAAAACTACCATGCTAGCCATTAGTGGGGAAATAACTAAATAAGATATAATTTGGTGACTGTTAGTAACAGTCGTCTATCATTCACATGTATAGAATTCAACATTTAATTATTCAAATTAAAGAACAATCCAATATTATTTGCATCAAAACAAAATATAACATATCATAACAGGATATACTTGCTTCAAAACAAAACTTACAAGTATCCAAATAGAATACCATAATATCAAAACAGAACTTGATTGTGTCAGAACATAACTTGATTATATCAAAACAAAATTTAGTTATTTCAGAACAGAGCTTGATTATATCAAAACTGAGCATGTAATATAATACAAAACAAATTATTCTGCTAATATTTTTTTATAGAAGTAGGTAACAGGATCAGAACAGAAGATACCCATGTTTGGTATTTGAAATAGAAGAGATTTAAGTCTCTGAAACAGAAGACACAGAAGTGTTTGAAATTAGAAGACACCAAAGTGTCTAGTTATAGAAGACACTTTAGTGTCTGGTTATGGAAGACACCTTAGTGTCTGCTTACAGGAGCAATTGTAGACTGTTCTATGCATGCCTATTTACCTATGACTAGGACTTGGCAGTATGAAAACAAGCCATTTTAGATTTCAAAATCTCGTGCAATATATGTAATGCACAACATATGTCTTTATTCTATTTTTCTCAAATTAAACATATACATGCACATCCGAACAAGCTTAACATACCTTATGAGTATAAACATTTGCAACAATGTACCATTAAATACATTATGTATTTACAAATTACATATAATTACATAAATTCCCAATTCACAAACAATCATATTCAATTCACATCACATAAATCCTTTGAAACACATTTGTATTCATAAGGACACATTCATCCTTGAACACACCATACATTTCAGCATTAGACAGATATTCATTTAGTACACATTCATGAAGTAATTACCTTAATTAACAATCCATAACTAAATTAACTTTTAATCAATTAATCTATCCTCAATTTAAGTTTAATTCACACTTTAAACAAGTCCAGTTAAGTCCTAATGTACCAAATAAAAAACCTAAACTTATATAGTTCAACAATTACATAAAACCAAGTTTTTCACCTTCCTAATCATTTCCCATGACCGTGGGAATGTGCCTTACAAATCCCTTCACTCACCTTTAAACTGCTTCTAAAACTTGACTCCTTGATACACATTCAACACCCTTCACCATAGTTCATCAATTCCACTTTAATTCTACCTTATTCATGTTTTAATACCTCATCAAATTCATGTCCAAACTAATTCAAAAATCATTCATTTAGCATCTCACAATCCATGATCTTTCAAGTATCAACATCCAAAGCAAAAGCTATCAAACAAGTATCATATTCCATACCTTAATTCATCATCAATTTAATACATATTCTATCCAATTCAAGCATCAAATAATTCATATTATTGCATGCAATCAAGTTTAGCATTCCCTTACCTTCTTAACTTCAAAGAACAACTCCAAAGAACCAGCCAATCCAACCTTTCTAAGCAATCAACACACTTCAAAGTAGATGTAGGATGATCTTAACACTAAGATGATAACAGCATAGAAGGTAGTATAAAGTAGCTTTTTTAATACAGTCTCATGCAAGGATTCTTAAGTGTTGATGACCCAAAATCAAGCAAAAAATTTAGGAAGTGCGAGTGAGAGAGTTTCGGTGGAGAGAGTGCAAGATGGTGAAGAATGAGCAAAACAAAAATTAGTCCATCAGAAACTTATCTCATCCAATGCTAGGTGTCATCAAATTGTAATAACATAAGTCACTATGCTTGTTCTTCATTTATCCCATATAAGAGCTGCCAAATGTCACTAGTATATTAGGCCATTTGTCTCTCACTTATTGTTGCCACTTGTCAATTTATTAACTATGCCATTTGTTAATGCCTTAGTTATGCCAAATGTCACTAACTTATAGGCTTAGTCATTTTAATTTTCCATGTACCAACTTGACTCGTCACTTGACAATTGTCCTAATCCAAGCGTACATTTTAATACCTCAATTCTCTAATAGTGTTAATTAATTCCAATTCACTAAGTTTGATCCATTAAATGAAAATTCAAGTCATATGCAATTCTCAATCATATCATAACTTTTAACACCTATCATACATGTACTTTTATGAACATGTAACATTCCAACTAAAGCATAATTTGGGGCCTTATATGCATCAATTCAAATTGAGTAGTTACTAAAGATATGTAAGGAGAGT
>JANVCQ010000008.1:30640541-30651838 GCA_025531925.1 Erythroxylum plowmanianum
GACTGATCAGATGTAGTTGAAGGTGATGAGACAAATGAGTTGAGATTTGAGAGTTTAATGAAGTCAATTTGGTAGCTAAATAGTTATGTTCTGGACATTTCTAGTTTGCAAAATGCAGAATTTCAAGTCTTCCATAAAGGAAAATTTTGTGTTCTAACTTTAGGGCAAAATATGGATTGATCTAGGATGAACATGACAAGTTGACTTCATGGAAGTTGTAGCTTGTCTTTCTAGCTTTCTTACGGTACATAGTATGGAACTTTTGGATATCGGAGACAAAAGTTATGGTCCTTATAAGTGGAGATGCTCAGGACTATAGAACGTATCGTTTGGTGATGACGTATCGTTTGGTGATGACGTATCGTCTGGTGAGGATGCATCGTCTTGTGAGGACGTATCATCTGGTGAAGACATATCGTCTGGTGATGGCGTATCGTCTAGTGATGATGTGTCGTCTGGTAACGATGCATCGTCTTGTGAGGACGTATCATCTGGTGATGACACTTTGTCTGGTGAGGATGTATCCTCTGGTGATGACGCTTCTTTTGGTGAGGACGTATCATCTAATGAGGATGCTTCATCTAGTGAGGTGAAGAATCTTCGTCTGGTGAGGATGCTTCATCTGGTGATGGCGTATCGTCTGATGACGTCATATTGTCTAGTGATGATGTCATATCGTCTGGTATACTGTTCATTTGATCCTATCGTTTGGTCCCATTTTGACCCTGTCGATGATCGAATTTGTCTTCGAGGTCTTCATGAAAGATGTAGATATTGAAGTCCTCTTTCGAGCCCTTTAAGAATGACCTTAATATGATATCCCTAGAGCAAGTTATGCCCTTGTCCCGAACTAGTTTCATTATGATTAAGGACGGAACCTTTGATCCCTTCGGCCCAATCTTTGTTATCTGACCTCTAAACGAAGTGATCCTTGAGACAATAGATTCCTCACACATTGTGCTATCTCTCCACAAAAATTGGCAGCATTTCAAATTGATGGGAAAAAGGTTTTGATTGAAGGAAAGGGAATGAATATGTTGGAATAGTACAAACTGGTGTTATTTTACTGAACATGCTTCGGCATTTTGAAGATATCTGGATCTGTAGGGTTCCAACTGAAATGATTTTTGATGTGGACTAAACTAGAGACGTAGGTTTACAAATTATATGAAGAGGTCGAATTCTAATTCAACCTCTAATATGTTCAATATCTAGATGGAAGTTAAGTATAGAATATTTGCTTCAGTATAAGAAAGATAGAAAAATAGGACCCGATACTTATGGTATCAGAGAATGAAGATGAATCGAGGATGACTAATGAGGGTTAATTGGAATAAGCATGCATGGTAACAAGCACAGGCTCACATTTAGGACATCCCAGTTGGGCTACGGAAGTGAGTTCCAACAGAAGCTAAAGATCTATCAAGCATGTCTTTGGTAGAATTAGTAAATGCACTACAGCTACAAGAACAAAGGAGGATGATGAGAGAAGAAGGAACCATTGAAGGTGTTCTGCTAGCAAAAGAAAAAAAACTTAGGAGGAGATAAAAACAAAAGTTTCAACAAAATCGATAACAATAGCAGAAACAATGATGATTCATATCCACCATGCCCACATTGCAAAAAACAAATGACCCACAAAGAAAATGTTGGTTGAGGCCTAATATCAAATGCAGAAAATGTGGACAAATTGGGCACATGGAGAAGATTTGCAAGTCACAAAATGAAGAGGCAAAAGCAGTACATCAAGAGGATGAATTATTTTGACATTAAAACTCTACAACTTCTAAGGCAAGGAGGAGTTTGTTGGAAAATCCCTTAGGTTGCAGATTCTTACGAAATAAATGGTCAAATTAATCAGATCTTAGGCAAATTTGTTTATGATATTTAGTGCTTAATTTTAGGAATGCGTTTAGAGATATTATTGTGATCTTTAGCAAATATCTAAGATTTTTTGTTACATTCCAGCTCTATATAATGAGCTATATTTCTATCAATAAATGAGATGGTGTTCTACAGTAAAACCTTTTCTTTTCTTCTTTTTTATTTATGTATTATGCTTCAACTCTATAAAAACAACAAAAATAGACTTTCCAAACTAGAGCCCTATTTACTTCAGAGCCACATTTAGTCTCCTTCATGATGAGGTCACTATATCACCGTAACTTCCAGCCTCTGTTAAATATAAGTTGCTTTCTAATTCACTGGAGAAGCTCAAGTTGAACATGTTCCCTAGAGCTTTCCACAACCTGAAAACACTTGGCCTTTTTTCCCATAAATTTTGTGAAGGCACGAGTCAAAGGCTATCATAAATACGATCATATCTCCATTCGAAATTTTTCTATCAACTGTAACCAAATTAGGAACTATGAGTAGTTAAGATATCAAAAGAGAATTTGTTACTAAAGATGAGGTGGACCAAAGTTTTAGGGTTTTCTTTACATAAGATAACAATTAGCATTAAGGTTGAGAAAGTGTAATCAATCTAGAATTGCTACTATGTTTGTAGCTATCAACCACATGAAAAAAGAAACTTTGGGGTAACCAGAACCGACAACTTTGCACCAATTTTGGTTGTCCCCTACCTCCGAGTATTTCTCTATAAGACTGTTTGTAAATTTGCTAAATGAGTTCTAAGCCAAAATAGGATTCATTCCTCTCATGGTTAGGATTATAACTTGACAATATGTGTTCAAGTTCAGTTGAAAATTTTGTCTAATGGCGGTTTGAACCGGTCCATACTTTCATTTTAAAGTAACTTAGAAAAACTATTCATGATTGTATGAGATATCTGAGTGTTGTAAAAAGGCACAATATTGCCCCAGTTATTAAAAAACAAAGAAATTAAATCGTTATTTCTCACATTACTTGATATTTAAGGATAAAATCGCCCTAAACTTTAGCAAGTGAGATAAGAACCACAAGAAAGTGGGCATTTTGTTGATTTTCCATAGACTTTTTCCTTTTAAGAAATAAATGTGATTACACCTAACCCATTATGAGTCCTTATTCTCCAAATATTCAAATTCTCATGCTCGTAAAGACTTTGTTGCCTAGAATAATGGTGGTTCCAAGTCCCTCTTCTTTCATTGGCTTGCAAACTTCTTTCCAACTATCCTTGACATTATACTTTCCATTATTACCTCTAGCCTATATAAATCTTCTTAACAATTTTTCTATTGTTTTGGTTAGACCCATAGAAGGGAAAATTTGTGATAACCAATGTATATAGAGACACTTTAACACAAACTTAATCAATTATAACCTCCTTATAAATGATAAGGATTTATTACACCAATTACTTAATCACCTTTAAATCTTCTCAATCAAAGGAAGACACCCTCAAAATTGAAGCCTCTTGATGGATATAGGAAAACTAAGGTATGTGAACACACTCTCTAAATTAAATCCTCCTGGTGGATATAGGCAAACCAAGGTACATGAAAGGGTGATGCTTAACTTGAAGTCTAGAGATGATTGAAAGCTATAAACAAGATGTTGAATATTAGTGCTAATGATCTTAAGACTTTTTTAATTAATAGTCAAACTAGAAAGCTTTATAAATGTGTAAATAGATGTCATCAGGATAATTATATGTTTATCATATGATTGAAAATAGGAATAAATCATCAGTAAATACAAGGTTAAACAAACCTAGCTTCTTGCATCTGCTATGATATTTAAAACTTGGAACTAACCTTATATTATGCAACACCATCCTATAAAGCGCTTCCATAAATAAGATGAATGAGTATGGAGAAATATGGCCACTATGCCTAAGACCCCTTCCTCCCTGAAACAAGTGTGTTGGCTCATTATTGGTTAACCACAACAAATGATGCAGTTAAGAAGCACAATATAATCTAATTCCCAAATTTTTTAGGAAATTTTACCTAAAGAATGAGCTCTCAAATAATGAAGTAACATGCTTTACAGAAATCAACCTTAATGACATAATTTCTAAGAGAATTTTCTCTAGTATAACTCTTGAATAATTCTTCAAATTGTAGTGCAATGTCTCTAACTAGTCTTTCTACTATGAAAGCACCTTTAGTAACACTAATTAGGGGTTTCAACACTATTTTCAATCTAGTTGCTAATAGTTTAGCAATAATCTTGTATAAAAAATTGCAACAAAAGATTCACTTATACTCTTTAAGAGAGATTAAGTTGAGAAATTTAGAAATGGGCATATAAACTTCTTGTTAATCTCCTCAAGCAATTTTCCCTTCTAAAAGGAGTCAATAATTACATCAGCCATCATATTATTGATCAAAGATCAAGCTTTTAAACTAAGAATCTATTTAGGCTATTAGGACTAGGATTCCTATCAAGCTTTAATTAAAAAATAATTTTTTCAATATCTTATGCATTAAGGTGACAACTTAATACTTCTAGATCTTCTTTCAAATAATTGGTTGTTGATAAAGGAGTTAAGCATCTAAATAGAGGAGCTACATAAGGTAAGAATCCTATGGAGTTATTAAAGAATGACAAAGCCTCATTTTAAGTTCTTTTTAAGAAGTAACCAAGAAACCATTTTGATTGATTAAGAAATAGACCCTGTTGGAGTTCCACTTTTCCATTATTGAATTATGAAAAAAAATTTAGTGCTTTATTTCCAACTTTAAGTTGTTACAATTTAGATCTTTGTTTGAGCATTAACTTATGGTTTAGAAAAACTTTGGTGTACGGGCACAATGGTATCTTTCCTTCTTTAGCAAAGCAGGATCTCTTTCATGTTTATAAACCTTATGAACCTTAAGCAACTTATCTATATTAGTTAAGAAATTCAAGTCTTCTACTTCTCTTTTAATTTAACTCCTTGATTTCTTTTTAATCAAGCCTACTTTTTCAATATAGACAAAAGCTTTGTGGTGTATAACATGTGACATACCTATTAAAATATCTTTATTAAACCCCTCTTCCTCATCCAGAAATTTATGAAACTAGAGGAAAAATTCCTCTTGCACTTGCAAAATATGTTCCACATGATGACTAGGGAATGACTGAAAACATAGGATTTGAAAAGGAAGCTTTACACTCAGAAAACTTAGATAACCACCATTTATTCACTAGGGCCTTGTCCAGCTTTTTCCAAATATGTCATTTTGTCATTTGCTTTGTTGTTGCAAGTGGAAAAACAACCGTCAAACTTCAGGTTGTTACTCTCATCTTCTCATCACACTCTCTTTATAGAATTTGTACAACTTGTCTCCTCCACCATAGTTTCTTCTTGAAAAGGGTTAACTATGTTTAACATAGAATAATTTGCTTCCGTTAAAGTCCCTTCTATCACATGCAGACTTGTCATTGGGTCTAGATGGAAGTTATTTATATAGACAATCACATTTGGTTGAGTATCGAGGCTCATAAGTCTAAAGAATTCATCTCTAATTAATCTTCCCTTTATGGTCCTCTATTGTTTGTCTTTAGCATCATTGATAGCTTCAGTTGATAGGAAACTGAAATAGAATCTTCAAATAAGGTTTCGTCCTCCCATAGTCTTATAAGAGGAATGGTATCTAGCAATTTTCTTTCCATCTCAATTCTTAACGCACAATTTGGCATCCCAATTCTCCTCCTCGAAGCTTTTTTTCATCCATAAATTTAAGTTTATCAATTTAATTTGATAATAAACTCAATCCCTTTATTGACTAGTTCTTAAGAGCATAATTATGGATCTTAATCCATAAGGGAAATTATCCTTCTTCATATTCTCCAAGCTACTACGAGATTTCTAAGGATGTAAGAATAAAGGAAAGTTTAAGAGGTACCAAGAATTTGTTTCCATAATTTCTTTTACATTAGAATTAGTTTAAAACCTAAATAGAATGAGAATATCTAGCAAAACTTGACCCAAACCTCTCATTTTCCTTGCCTTTAGAGCCCAATAATTAGTTAAAAGGAAATGGGGCATTTACCTAAGGTAAAACCAACTTGCATTAATGTTCGATTCTTTGCTCCCTCCTTCAAAACTTCAAGTTTAAAGACAATAATGAAGCAGTTCTCTGAGTTAAGAAAAAGGGGCCAGTATAATAAGGCTACATTAAAACACTTAATTATGACCGTCTTCTAATTAAACTGATGATTGGTAATATGGGATGATAAAGATAAAATGATTTAGATGACTTGGTTGTCAGTTTGTTATAAAATTGGCATAGTACTAAAAAAGGACTAAAAGCAAACTAGAGTAGTGGGTTACGAGAGAGCGAGAAGAAAGATCCTAGAGGAAGGTCCACGACACATTAGCAATCAACCCATCTTTCTTCGACTTTGGCAACCTAGTTTACAGCTAGATAGTATTAGATTTCAAAATATTCCAATCTGGATTAATTTCCACAATGTGCCCCTAGAATATGGGACCTCACAATGTTTGAGTGCTCTTGTAAGCTTTATAGGGAAACCTTTTGCTTTCATGAGAATACAAATATGAAGAAAATGGTTAGGTATGCATGACTTTGTGTTAATGTGGAGCTTTCCAACGAATTACCAGGTGAAATACCAATTATGAGATTTAGGGAAGAACACACTTTTAGGGAGGATAACATAGCTGCTTCCTATCAATGGAAGCCACTACCTAAACATCAAGGAAAGTGTGGAAGGAAACAAGTAAAAGTTTCAAACTAGGATCTACTATGAATTAATGGGATTACTCATTGATCTTATTGTAAATTATGGACATGTCTTTTTTAAAGAGTTCGAAAAATTTGTTTCTTTTGATACATCAAATCCTATTACTATTGACCCTGCAATGGCTCGAATGAGTAGATTGGAAAATCAAACTCCTATTACAACTGCCTATGTTGCAGAACCAAGTTCTATTCATATTGATTCCCCTATAGCCATTCCTGAAGATACTACAGCAAAGAATTGTGTTTCTTTAAGTGAGAAACTCTTTAGCACCCTAACTTCCACCCAGTTACTTAACCATCTATCAATTATAGAAACTGCTCCAGATCTTGAGGATAAGAATTAGACTTTTCCAGCCAGTTGTAAGGCGTAGATCTTAATGGAGCAAGAATAGAAAGCTCCAAAAGCAATCATCTCTAATATATCAATTATCGTTTGGAACGTCTGAGGATTAAATTGCCCTACAAAGCAAGTTATTGTACAAGATTTTGTTAGTAGGGAAAAACCTCTATTAATAGGATTACTTGAAACCAAAATAAAGTTAGAGAATGTTGTTAATTTTTCATTGGGCTTAGGTTAGTAGACGATTACCAACCATACACGTCATTTTCTTGGTAGAATTTTTATTTGTTATAAGACTGATGAGATCTATATGGAGCTCCATTCCACGAACCAATTGATGTATATAAAACTCTCCTTATTGAGTGAGAATTCTATCATTATCACCTCTATTCTTTATGCTAGCAATTTTGGATTCCAACGAGCTGTATTATGAACTGATTTACCAAATCTTAGCAGGGATATTCGATTGCCTTGGCTAATATGCGAGGACTTTAGTTATATTTTTTATCGATTTGACGCTAATGGAAATTGTAATCTTAGAAATTATACTAAAGAAATCAAAGTATGTGCACATCAGTTGGGGGTGACAAACTTAAGGTCAGTTGATAACATTCATAGTTGGTCCAATAAACAAAGCTCGAATTGGTTCATCCAAAAGAAACGTGATAGAGCTCTAGTGAATGGCAGTTGACTTATATAATTTTCAATAGTAATACAAACTTCCTTGACCCTTTAAAACTATCTCCTAATCTGCATAGAAAACTTGTTTCATTCCATATCTTGAAAATTCCCATTAAGATTCAATAATTATTTGACCAATGTACCAAGTTTCTTTGATGCTTGTAAGAAAGGTTCAGGTTCCTTCTTTAATGGCACCAAGTAGTACATTTGTGTCTAGAAATTGAAAGCTATTAAATAGGAATTGAAGTGGTTACAATCTTTGAGGGCTCAACTGATCATGCATTGTCTAAAGCTTAGGATGACCTTACTGAAATTCAACAGAAACTTTCTTTATCCCCTTACGATCCACAACTCCTAGCAACTGAAAATAGACATTATCTCTCTATATGCTCTCCATCTAAAACCATCAATCATTGCTTCAACAAAGAGCAAGAATGAATTGGCTTAAAGCTAGAGACAAGTGCACCAAAATTTTCTCTAATTCTATAATGGCTTGCAGGAACATGAATCACATTAATTTGATTATTACAAATGAAGGCCTTCGACTCTAAAGCCCCAGGAAATTCAGGGCGAGGTGGTGATTTATTTCAAAATTTTGCTTAGTCCTTTCACATCTACTCCTGTCCTCCAGGCCAACCTCTCGAATATCTGTTCCAAGAAAATAAATCAGGAAGAGATAGACTTATTCACTAAAGTATTCGATGATTAGGAGATTGAGCAAGCTTTGTATAAATTGCATGGTATGAAAGCATCAAGTCCAAATGACCTTAACGATTTCTTCTACTAGAATACATGGAATATTACAGGTTCCTTTATTAAGCAAGCAATGAAGGAGTTTTTCATTAAGGACGTGCTACTTCGGGAAGTTAATCAAACTTTCCTTTGTTTGATTCCAAAACCTCTTCTCCCACTTCCTTTAGTGAATTCAGACCAATACCTTATACCAATTTCCTATATAAACTAATTTCAATGATCCTTTCTTCTAGATTGAAACATGCTCTCATACCGCTCATCAATGATAACTAAGGAGCTTTTATCATTAATTGACAAATTAGTGATAATATATTGATTGTTTAGGAATTACTCCATGGATATTCCCAAACCAATTCACCTCCTAATTGCACCGTCAAAGTTGATTTTCATAAGACTTTTGACAGTGTACATTATAACTTCTTATGGCAAACAATGGAAGTTTTTGGTTTCTAGCTATATTCATTAATTGGATCATGAAATGTGTCTCCAAAGTCTCCTACTTGGTCTTGATCAATTGCAATCCTTCAACCTATTTCTAGGCTGGGAAAGGACTGTGGTAGGTGGATCCTATCTCCCTTACCTCTTCATCATATGCATGGAGATGCTCAACACAATCATTCAGCATGAAGTGGCAAGAACTCAACTTTCAAATATCATTTGAAATGTAAGAAGCTTGACTTAACTAACCTCTCCTTTGTAGATGATTTATTACTTTTTTGCAGAGCCACCCCTGATTCGGTTCATAGCTTCATGAAAACTCTAACTAGGTTTAAGGAAATCTTAAGGTTGAGCATTAATCAACAAGACTCACCTCATATTTCTAAAGGTGCTGCCCCAATGGTCTCAAGCATAACCTCGCCTACGGGAGTGGAAGAGAAGCCTACACCTCTACTGTATCTGGAGCTCCCTGTTTTAACTAGGAGAGTAACAATCTTTGAATGTTATCCTCTTGTCATAAGAGAATAGGATCTTGGGTGAATCACTTCCTCTCATTTGTGGGGAAAATTCAACTTATCGAATCGATTCTTAACTCTTTGCATGTTTATTATAGCTCATATATTTTTCTTTCCAAAGGGATCATCAAGTTTATTGAAAGATTACTTAAGGATTTCTTATGGAATCATAGGACAAGAACCAAACATTGTGCTATAGTAAAATGGTTAGACATTTGCTTTCCAAATGCCAAAGGAGGATTAAATTTTCCTTCTGTGAAACTCACTAATCATATCCTCATCTTGAAACGATTATTGTGGATTTTTGAAGACAAGAAAATGCTATAAATATGTTGCCTTCATTCCTATTTCCTTAAAGGAAGAAGTATCTGGGCAGTCTGTAAGACTAATAGCAATTCCTATTCTCTAAATCAGTTAATTCATTTGAGGAACTTGGTTCAGGATCAAGTATCTTGCACCATTGGCAATGGGAAACTCATATCTTTATTGTTTGAGAACTGGATAGGTCAAGGACCTTTATTCTAATCTCAACATTTGCTAAGAGGTTCTTCATTTCCTCTCTATGCTACAATAGATTCCTTCATCAACATCTACTGCTGGAATTTTCCAGACATCTTCAACCTCATTACTTTCCCTCTCTCTCTCTATGGATGCATTCTTTTGGCATAGTAGGCCAACTTATAAATTGACAAACAAAATCATTTGGGACATATTAAAGGTGAGGAAACTAGAGATTTTTTGGCATAGAATCATTTGGATAAAATAATCTTATCGATAACATCCTTTCTATTATGGCTCACTATACAAAACCGACTGAATACAGTTGATAAAATCAGTTGTTTGAGCATCAATCCTCTATGCCCCTTCTGTCAATTCCGAGAAGAATCTAGAGACCATTTATTTTTTATATGTGAGGTGGCTAATCAGGTATGGAGAGCTGTTCTTATGCGTTGCGGTTGCCTTATCCAAAAAAACATTTTTTTTGCTGTTAATCATTATTTAGCAACCTAGCCAGGCACTAAGATCTCGTCCCACACTAATGGTTGGCATCTGTGTCCAATCTATATGGAAAGAGAGAAATGTCAGGCGATTTTAATCCAAGTCCAAGCTTATAGACAACCTTATCTTTGAAATTATAGACAAAATCAAAGAACTTGTGGTGCCATGTAGCATTCCCACTAACAAAAACATTCTCTAGTCTTTTTCTCTAGATTATGTTCTGTTTGCTTAGCTAATTAGTATATGATATTTTCATGCTTTTAAGGTGTATATAGACTTGTTGTAAGCCTGAACTATCTTTTTCCGATAAATGCATTTTATTCTTTCTTTTTTCAAAAAATGTAATTACAATTCAAAGAATTGGGAGTCAGAACTGTTGGAATCCAACTATGATCGAATCACTGGCGCAACGAAAAACAAAAAATTTTTATGAATTCTAAATAGATCCCGATAATTGATTAAACTTGAATAACGCAAATCAATTTAGAAATTGTACCTTGTTCGCTTTTCGTTGAAAAATCTTTGAAACTTTTTCTGATTGATCAATCACAAGCTGTCCAATTGTCTAGTCTTCGATGGTATCCAAAAAGCAATTCCCAAACTGCTTTGAGAGGAAAAAGACAAAAAGTGCTAGCTTCTAAAAGGCTCTTTCTTTTAAATAGAAAAATCATGACAGTCTTTTATTAAACTTAAATCTCTTTAATTATAATCAAAATCAAATTATAATTAATTTAATGATAATAAAATCAAATATCTCATATTTGATTCCAAAGTTTCTCAAAATTTATAATTAAGTCCAACTTAATTAAATTGATTTTTCTTTCACAAATTGCTATTTAATGTGTGACCTATTAGGTTTTAATAAATTGGCAATGATTATAAATTATAATTCTAATTCACAATTAGAATTAGATAAATTAAAACTTCTTTTAATTT
>JANVCQ010000008.1:30677224-30689931 GCA_025531925.1 Erythroxylum plowmanianum
TTGACTTATTTCATATTAATTGTCATTATTATTTACTATTAAGATTTTTGAAAGCATGATTGATGTAAACAGTAAACCAGTAAAATATACAGTACAACTATACAATATACTAATATGGACTATTTTTAAAAATTTCAAGGACTATTTTATAAATTTAAAAAATTACCCGAAATGATACCCGGTACTGATCGGTATCGATACAATTCCGTTCCAGAACCCAATCTGGTACTAAGCCCGGTACGATATTCATAACATTGATCTTACCTCTTTACTTAAATGTACTTTCACGTGTATCTGATATATTACAAATATATAACAAACAACTTATAGATAGTATCCAAGTAAATTCTATTTTTCACAGTTTAGTTCAGCTGGGCAATATCATTTTAAGATCTTATTGCGCATTTGCGCTGTGAGCACCTACTGGTAGGAACTAAGGCCACAATTCTGCTTTAAGTTTAGGTTGGATCTGCAAGTGATTACGGTTGGGCTGAAGTATAACTTTTGATTCATCCCCATAACCCATTTGCATGCTAATTCCTGTACGACAAGCATCAATCACATGATTATACCATTCCAAATTCAATGAACAGGAGAGACTACCACTAGTAGTCTGCAGATAGAGCATTTCAGTGGATGTGTCCAAACCAAAGAGCCTTAATGGATTGCCACCAGTAAGAAAATTGGATGGGGTTTAACTGGAATGAGCTTTTTGTAACCAACAGAGTCATGTCATTATGTCTGGTAATGAATTGAGTAGTTAGGAGGGGAACTAGAATAGTACAAACCATTCCATTCATTGCATTGCGCATTTCGCTAATCAAATCAGTGTCCATTATCCAGGGACCCCGAGACACCACTCTCCCAACTCGACTCTCAATTTACTTGCTCCTTCTTTTTCTCGTCTAAGTTGAACCACATCCTTGCGGGGATTGATTGAGATGGAGCTAATCAAATTGGGGCGTAATCATTGAAAAAGGATCTTGTTTAAGGGTCCCCCTTAGATTTTATTCAAAGAATTACTTATACAAGCTAGTTATAACTTGTATCTAAAGACGGAAGAGTGAAGGCAAAGGTAGAGGTAGTTGGCAAACGAAGCTAAACGTAACAGAGGAAAAAGAACAAACAAAAAGAGGGACTGTAGCTAATGCGCTAAAGAAAAAAAAGTTAAAAGGAGATGAGATGCTCATCTTCCATTGTGAAAGCGGGGATTGGAATGAGCCAAAATTGGAGTTTTTTTTCCCTTTTTGATTGGAGAGTTACTTTCTAAGGGCATCAAAAGGACTACTTTTCTCCGAAACAACATCGTTTAAAGAAAGCAAACGGTGTCGTGTAAGGCTTGAACTGGATCATCAGGATAGAACTTGATGTAGAAGGACCAGACGTGTCATCGCAAGGTCTGGAATAGATGGACTTTACCGAGCCATCTTTCAGTGTCCTCAGAATCGGAGGAGTCGTTGTATGAAAAGAATGCTAATGAGACACATGGAATACCTTCTGGTAGTTGGTAATCCATTCTGGAGGCATAATCTTTTCAAGCTCCTATGCTGGTAATTGCTTCTGGATCTGGAGGATAGTTGTCTGATTGTTTAGAGTATCAACAACCATAAATAGTGCATCCGAAGTAGCATTTGGAAAGTTGAGGTCTAGAAACTTATCATCTTGCAGGAACGCATTCAGAGGTTTCTAATCTATCACTAGACGTTTCTTTCCACGTTTCTGTTCTGAACGCTTATTGATATAGAACACTTGGCAAGCCCAATCCGACTTTGTGGGCTCTATTAAGCCTTGCTGCAATAGTACAGCACACTCATCTTGTGCGAGCTTTAAATCATACCTTACATGGCAGAAAAGATATTCCAGCGACTACCAGGATATCTTTCTTGGACACTGCCTACACAACGTATCAAAATGCTTTGATTGGTACCTTGCTGACAACACTTGACAAAGGGCGTGTGATACTGACCATAGCACCTGATTTCAACATCAGGTTGGATGATCCTACTCTTTTTGAACGTCTACAAGTTCAGATCCAGATCACCGGCGCAGATCAAGATCCGACAGTCATCATGGCTCCTGGTTCCAATAGTCCTGAATATTCTGATTCAGGAGAAGAGGAAGCGATAACTATCTCACAAGAAGTAGGACCTTCTCAACCAATTGATCCTACTGTTTTCCAAGATGCTCAAGATCCCTATGATGCTTTTACTGAGATTTTCATCTAGAAATTGCAATAGTTCTTTTGCAATATGTGGGCCTGGCTGATAGAATCCATTTTTAAATTGCATCCCAAGGAATTCTATTTCCTTTGTACCAATTACACTCTTTGATGCTGAGAGCATAATACTATACTGCTATGTAAGGTCCAAAAATCTTTGAAGTAAGGCCTGATGTTCCTCATGGGTCTTTGAGAATAGTAAGATGTCATCAATGTAAATCAATGCATTGTTGAGGATAGGCTACCTTTCCGTCATCCTTTTGTAATGCTTTTGAAGATCACGCTTATCAAGAGAACAGCATCTTATCTTGAAATATTCCTGACGGATTTGTTTATCAATCAACTGGAAGTCACCAATAAATTCTTTATGAATCACACCAAGGGCAACATAATATAAAACATAGATTTCTCATTCACTTTCTGCACTGCAGACAAAATATCAGCCAAATACCTGCCAACTGATCTCATTAATTTTCTTATCCTCTCCATTAGGGTCGCTCCCGGCTCTCCATAATTCAGTTTTAGTGAAGATGAACCTTCAAATGAAGTGAGGTTGGTGCGACTTGAAGAAAGAAAACAAATTTAGATGGGTTAGATGTATATGTGATTAGTTCCAGATGGGTCGGATTCGGATAGGTTAGAGTGGATCTAATTCCATGGTGTCTTAGCTGTACATTAAAAGTCTGCCTCCCTTAGTCACGCAAGCAAATGTAGTTCGAGTTTAAGAGCCTAAATAAGTGCTAAGACGTAGTACTGTTGGTTTTATCATAAGAACTCAAGTTGGATTAGAAAGTAATTATCGGTTCGAAAAGTCAAACAAATATTTAAACAGAGCAAACTCTTTTATACCACACAGATTTAAGAACCACTTCAAAGAATGGCTCATTGGAGACCCATTTTCAACAATCCACTAATTGAGACCCAAAGTGCATAGTAATCTTTCTCAAGCTAAGACAAATGTAGCTTTTGCTGTCCAAGTTGAAAGTTGCATCGTTTCCCTTGCTCCATAAAGGCTCTAAAGTAGTCAGAGTTAGCTGATCTTGTTGAACAAATGTCTCATTAGCACTTGCTGAAGTTGAACATTGTTTATCGTCGTGATTCACCGAGTTGCATGCAGCCACTATTGGAGTTAGAAAGACTTGATAAACTCCACTAGCTCTTTCAAGGATCGATAGGAAGACCCACCTTCAGTGATGCATAGTTGTGCTTCCACCTTCAGCTTCATTGCCCTCTCTCTTATTTCCTCTCCTTCTTTATCAGTCATCAACATTCTCACACTTTTCTCAAGCTCTTTTCTATCCAACTCATTCTCCAATTGCAAACCCACTTTCCATACATGACTCACATACCTTGCAGTCACCTTTTGGTCTCCAAAACTTGGCCTACATAACATTGGCACTCCTTCACATATGCTTTCAACAGTGGAGTTCCAACCACAATGACTCAAAAAACCTCCCACAGCTTTATGTGCCAGCACCTCCTTTTGTGGTGCCCATTTAACTATACAGCCTCTGCCTTCAACCTCCTCTTTAAAGCCCTCTGGCAATGCCTTAATGCACTCTGAACCTTGTATTGAGCCTGGCCTGACCACCCACAAGAATGGTTGCTTACTGTTTGCTAAACCCCATGCCATTTCTGCTATCTCCTTTTCGTTCGTTGAAGCCATGCTTCCCAGACTTACGTAGATTACTGAATTTGGAGTTTGCTTGTCAAGCCATTGCATGCAGTTAGCGTCCTCTTCCAGCAAACTGGAAGATGATGTTGGCACGACCTTGTGGATAGGTCCAATTCCAAAGACCGGAATCTGGATTTTTTGCTGGAGCTTTGTCATTGATGACTCTTCAATACAGTTCATGGTGTTATAAATAATAGCCAAAGATCTCCTCATATTACGAACGTTGTTTATCATTTCAAAGAGAACTTCAAACGGTGCGAAGTAGGAAAATGGCATATCCTTGATCCTGAGAGGAGGATGCTCTGGAGCTAACTCCTCTGACATGGGATCTATAGTTTGTAACAGCATTAGTGAATTTATATGAACAGTGATTTGTTACATTAAGAAAGTAGCAAGAGAAGCCGTCAAACACTAAAATACACACGCCTGACAATCAAACAGTTCTTCATTGAAGGCTGATTATACTTCAATTCCAGAGTTAATAATAGCAGATCAAGTTCCAGTCGATGGGGACATGTTTAACAAAGCTTTTTCATAGGGAAACACCTGAAGAATTAGGGAGTGCTTCAGTATTAATGCTATTAGCCTATTACATGTCCAGCTGTATGGCAGGCACAAAAAACCTGTCTCACAAACCACAGCAGGCTTAGTTGAGGCTACATTTTGGTTCTCATATCTTTAATCCTTTTTCTTATTGTATTTATTTGGAGGCCAGCAAGATTCTGACACACAGAAAGAAAAGACACGAGCACTTATATTCGACACTAGATCTTAAGGAATTATGTTGTGGAATATATCTGATGCGAAACTACCATAGTACCATATGTGTATCTCAGTCAAGCAAAACGTCCACAAACCTGAGAAAGGAATGCGTCCTTCTGCTCTTAATCGAAGCATGGTCCCACGAACAAGGAAAGTGATTACGTTGCTTGTTCGAAATATGACGCTAGGAAGCTTCAGATTGTGAGCCGCAGGTTCACAGAAGTAGGACATCTCATCATAAATAACGCAAGCAATTTCACCTGGAGTTACCTGATCTTGCACCAGCTGGGTCAAGCATTCTCGGAAAGGAATTTCACATTTTTGGTTAAGAATCAAAACGAGAGTAGTTTTGTCAGGAGAAGAGATCTCATCATCTGACAAATTATCTGGTATGGATATGAATTGTAAATGAGGATGGCTTGAAGCATCAGGAGAGTTGTATTGAGTGTGAACAACGGTGATGCATAAGCCCTTAGAGTATAAGATGGCGCCCAACTGAAGCATTGGACTTATGTGCCCTTGAAATGGGCTAGGGACTAGTATTACTCTGCGACTTCTCTGTTGTCCTTCCATCTTCCTCTCTCTCTCTCTATCTCAATAAACTCGGTGGAAATTGTTCATGTCTGTGACCTCCCACAAGTTTATTAAAAGTTCCGACAATCCTCTCATTGTCCCCATACTATATTTTATGTGTATTGAAGGGGGAAAGTCGAAATTCGTATTAAAATAAATTATTGAAGTCATATCTTATTTCATTTTGACTTATTCAAAACATGCGATACGCAAGGTACTTGATTTTATATTGCCCAAAAAGAGATGGATGACGCATTAATCATCGTGCTTATGATTCCGCACTAGAGTGTTAACAACTTGCTTTTCAGACAATAATTTATATTGCATAAATGCGTTTGTAATGCCAAAACATACGTGTCGACATTGTATCTGTACCAACAAGGGAAAGCAGAAATGGGGTTATATATGGGTATGTATTCCTTTATTAGCCTATGAAGTTTTTCACTGCCTATGAAATGAAGCTATATGTCGGAATTTTGTTCTTTTATGAGTGTGTGTTCCTGTACGAATACTTCCGTGTTTAAAGCCAAGACGACGAAATTGGTAAAGTGAATGAGGCACATCAACCAAGGCACTAATCGTATTTGGGTTCCGTGTTTGAACTTTGATACCAAAACATGTTTCAATGT
Source organism: Erythroxylum plowmanianum (assembly GCA_025531925.1). NCBI lineage: Eukaryota > Viridiplantae > Streptophyta > Magnoliopsida > Malpighiales > Erythroxylaceae > Erythroxylum > Erythroxylum plowmanianum. Next base: position 30,683,082 of record JANVCQ010000008.1, read on the forward strand.
TGATGAAATTGGTAAACTGAATGAGACAAATCAACCAACGTACTGATTGTATTTGGGCAGAGTCCCATGTGCAGGACACTCCTTACTGCCATAAAAGTATTTCTAACTTGATGGTGCTCCACTGCTCCTCGTGTTACTTTTGAGAAACTTTTATGCCCATTGCTCCGTCCGCTAAACATGTCAATTCGTATCGTGTCTCAATGACAAAAGTGAAGGTAAGCGTAAGGGGCATTTGGTTTGAGTGTTTGAAAATGAAGGAATAGAATAATTGTAAAAAATAGTGTTTGCTTTGAGGTTTTCAATTTCAAGGGAATAGATTTATTCCATTAAATTTGGGAATCTACTAAACCCTCCAAATGGGGTGGATATCAAGTTTTCATTTCAATCTAATGCCCCCACATAAGCAATTTTTATTCTTAATTATATTACTCATCACTCATCATCATCATCTTCATTATTATTATTATTATTATTATTATTATTATTATTATTTATAAGTTTTAAACTTATTATTATTATTATTAATTATTGTTGTTGTTGTTGTTGTTGTTATTATTATTATTATTATTATTATTATTATTAATTATTTTTCTTCTTATTATTATTATTTATTATGATGATGATGATGATGATGATTATTATTATTATTATCATTATTATTATTATTATTATTATTATATGAAATTAATTATCTTATTATTATTATTAATTTTTATTATTAATGTTATTATATGAAATTAATTATCTTATTATTATTATTATTAATTTATTATATGAAATTAATTATCTTATTATTATTATTATTATAAATTTTGTAATAATAGTAATAAATACGATACGAAAATATGATATGAAAAAATGGTATTATATTATCTTTCATTCCCAATAATGCAACAAACCGAACAACATTATTGGTATTAATACATAAACCCAAGTTACAAACCAAACATCATTTTTTATTTTTCATACCCATTCTCATTCCCTTCTGCTATTATACCCATATCCATACCCAACCATGTGCTCAAACCAAACGCCCCCTAAGTCTTTACCTACTGATCTGTCTAGAGCCGAAAAAGATAAAATCAAGCGAGAGGCTAAGTATTATGTGTGGGATGAACCTTACCTATGGAAATTTTGTGTTGATCAGATTGTTAGGAGATGTGTCACAGAGGACGAAATTTCATCTATTTTACAATTTTGTCATTCAGCTGTGTGTGGGGGACATTTTGGTCCCAAAAGAATTGCTCGAAAAATTTTAGACTGTGGATTATTTTGGCCTAAGTTATTTTATGACTCTTACATGTTTTGCAAGTCTTGCGATTGTTGTCAAAGAACAGGTAACTTGGAGTCCAAGAATCAAATGCCATTGACAAATATTCTGGTATGTGAGATTTTTGATATTTGGGGAATAGACTTTATGGGTCCGTTCTCTTCCTCGTTTGGTAAGAATTACATCCTATTGGCGGTAGACTATGTTTCTAAGTGGGTTGAAGCTAAGGCTACTATATCTGATGATGCTAAAACGGTAATTGATTTTGTTAAATCAAATATTTTTGTCAGGTTTGGAATGCCTCGAGCCATCATTAGCGACCGAGGAACGCATTTTTGTAACAAGATTTTCGAAGCACTAATGAAACGATGTGGTATTACGCACCGAATCTCTACCGCCTACCATCCGCAAACCAGTGGACAGGTTGAAGTATCCAACAGGGAAATCAAGTCCATACTAGAAAAAGTGGTAAATCCAAACCGAAAATATTGGAGTCTTCGCCTAGATGACGCTTTATGGACCTACCGGACTGCATACAAAACTCCTATAGGTATGTCGCCTTACAGGTTAGTTTTCTGTAAGCCTTGACATTTACCTGTGGAAATTGAACATCGAGCTTATTGGGTCGTGAAGCAATTGAACATGGATCAATTGGAGGTAAGCACTAGTAGGAAATTGCAATTGTAAGAATTAGAGGAGATTTGTAATGAGGCGTATGAAAATTCAAAAATTTACAAGAAAAAACTAAGGCTTTTCATGATAGAATGATTTCTAGGAAACAGTTTTCCATTGGACAAAAAGTTCTTCTTTATCATTCAAAGCTTAAGTTATTCCCAGGAAAATTATGATCTCGTTGGCTTGGCCCTTTTATTGTTACTAACGTTTTTCCTCATGGTGCGGTCGAAATTCAGAGCATTGATACTTCTAAAGTTTTCAAGGTCAATGGACACCGTCTCAAGCCATATTATGAAAATTTGCCAATTGAACAGGTTGATGAAATCGCGTTGGCACAGCCAACCTATCTTTAAATTGGTAAGTTATGACATTGGTCCAGCTAACGACTTTAAAGAAGCATGTTCGGGGCAACCCGTAAAGTGTTCAGGTTTGTCTTTTTTTTATTTCCTTCATAGTTTTATTTTCATTATTTCGTTAGGCATTTCAATTTATTGTTATTTTTTTCTTTATTGTTATTTTTCCGACATGATGATTTTTATTTCCCCTTTTCTTTAAAAAAATGAAATTGAAAAACGAAAACACTCACGTTACCGTCCCCCTCTTTAGTTTCCCCCCAAATTTTTCCCATATTTTTCTTTCCCCCTTTCATTGTTTTTTATTCTTCTTCCTTCTTCCTTCCCTTAGCCCCTTAGATTCCCAGCTCCCATTCACGTAAATCCCCCAATTTCAGTACCGAAATAAACCCATTCTTACCTTCTATCGATTTTCTTTCACCTATCACATTCCCTATTGTCATTCAAGAATCACCCTCCTTCCATCAAACAACCATTCACGGCAACCCCTCCATCTTACCCAATTGATTTCACAACACTCATTCCTTTAATCCATCACCACCGACTGCAGCCCATATTCTTCCCTCAAATTGCTGACCTTCCTTGCATTCTCAACCATAGATTTCGCACCCCCATTACCTCTAATCTGTCCATTTATCCCAAACCCACGACAATCCTCTTATTCATCTCATAACCCAGCCTTTTTCCCTCTTCTCTGTGTTTGCCGACCAATCCCCATCTGTTATGCCTGACACCACCGTTGACCCACCCTCTCCCAATCTTCTCAACCACGATAATTTTTTTTCTTATCCTCAATTGACTCCTTTACCACCCCAAATTTCCATTGTCGACAACCCTTCTGTTGTTATTTTCGTGTGCCCTAACCTTGATTTTGCAGGTCAGTCTTCAAGTCTGGAACAATGCCAAGGACAAAGGATGATGCCCGACGACTTCCCTCTTCCACTCTGCCAGTTGTCAATGTCGATACACCACCACAACACTCTCAGCCAACGCCAATGCACCCACCTCCAACCACACATCTTCGGTCCAGAAGAGGAAAGGAGGTGGCAGCCCGGACCCGATTGAACACTAAAACAACGGGATGCACTTCCTTCGTGTTACCAGAAGACACCGACAAATTCGAACAGCTCTGCGAACGTCAAATTTACCCATGTAAGTCGATTCATTCTGACACACTTAAGGCTTTACATGTATATGATTCTTTTAGGCAGTTAGTGGGTCCTATTGCATGGAGTGCATTTGCTAGAATCAATTGTCCTGCTTTTGAGGAATTAACATGGGAATTTTACACTACATTCTAGTTTAATTGCGACAAAACTTTTGATGTGCATACCAAGGAGGCTGCTTAATTTTGATTAATGGGGACGGAATTTGCATTGTCAATTGCTGAGTTTAATGTTTTTTTGGGTTTTATATCTACTGCTGATTGTGAACACGAATTATTTCTGAATTCCCAATGCGATTATCATGCTGATTTTAACGCTTCGAATTTATGGCATCAATGGCCTGTCGATTCCCGTCCTTACAATGCTAGCTTGTCTAAAAGTTCTTTTCTTATTAATCTCATTCATAAGATTATTCATAGGTTGGTAGCATTTAGTTTTTCTGGTCGGAAGGATGTTGCGGGAACTTTATCCAAGGCTGAATTTTATTTTTTATGGTGTATGGATAAGCACATTCCTATCAATTTGGGTTTTTGGTTTATGCATCAATTTCATTCCGTTTTGAAAAAGAAATCTAAACCATTAATCTTGGGTCCTATATCACCCAGATGGCAGTTAATTTGGGTGTGTTAGATCTTGATAATACTAACATGACATTGGCTTGTGAACTAGAGCCATTGGATTTAGACTGTTTATGCAGGATGGGAATTGTCGATCTTGGCCACGGTCGCATCGCTTTCACCCTTCCCGGACTGACTACATTCCCAAGCACACGAACTTCCACCGGATGCCGCCGAATACCACCATCTGCACCACACAACCAACCACCGATGGACCCTGCTGCCACATCACAACACAATGCTGACTTGGATGCTCGCCTGAGCCGACTAGAATGGTCCATGCACCGTATGGAGACCAATTTGATGGCCTATTGGGAGTATGAAGGCTTTCAACCACCACACCCGCCAACACCTTGGTCTCGGACCCGCCTACCAGAGAAGCTTTCTTTACCTCGTTTCCTTTATTTTTATGCTTCTTTGACACTGAGGGCAATGTTGGTTTAGGTGTTGGGGAGGAATTGAGACTTTTGATTTCGATTTTTGTGCATATTGTTGGTTTATGCGGTTGGTTTTTTGTTGAATTTTGTACATGGAGTTGCATGTTGAGCCATGACACTTGGTCATATTAGTTTGGATAAGACTGAGGACATGCATGAAATTAATTTGGGCTAAGTAAGTTTAAGATGGAACATGTCGATTAATTGCAATAACTAATCTCATAAGACTTAGACAAAATTCTGACAGTGGAGTGAGGAAGTAAATTGTGGAATTAAGGTGAATTCTTAACATCAACCTGTGAGCGAACTTTGAGCCTAAATGACATCCTCTTTATGTCATATTATTTGTTTGAATTGTGTGATGCTCCTCTAGTTATGTTGTCTTCAGAACTTGCATGGAACCGGTTTGAGTTTGTTTGATCACAAGGGACTTAGAAGTGATTAAGGCCGTCTTTGTTTTAAAACCCTTTGGCTTAAAATTGACCCACCTAATATTTCCCCGTTGTAAACATTTATGAACTTTATCCTTGTTCTTCAATTAATCACCTCACATTAAAACCAAAAACCCCATTAGCCTTTCCCCTTCACAAGTTGAATAAAGCATTGAGTAATTTGGGACTTTTGTTATATATCGTGTTATGAGATACTTTCATAATACATCTACCCATGTGTTTATCATTGTCTCGTGTTGTCAATATTTTCCCTTGTTCTCAACATTATTTGAAAAAAAATTAGAAAAAAGAAAAAAAAAAGAAAAAGAAAAAAAAAGAAAAAGAAAAAATCAGAAAACAAAACAGAAAAAGAAAAATTAGAAGAGAAAAAAGAAAGAATAAAGCATAGTGACTTGAGTTAGTTTGAGTAGTTGTGATCCTTTTCATTCAACTCTATCTCAGAATTTTTGTTTACTTATCCCTTTTACTTGATGTTTTATGAATGCTTGTGATGAAACCCTTGTCATATTTTTACCTCACCTATGAACCTAGCCCCATTACAACCCTTGATAAAGTCCTTATGATCTATGAGCCCATGTGATTTGAATGAATGATAATCGGTGAAATTGCAAGCCTATGGTAGTGCAACATGATAGAGTGAGATTTGAGAGAAACACCTTAACCAAAAATACTTGAGTGTAAGAGCGAAATCCGTAAGAAGAATTCACTTTGATTTCATGTTTGCTTTTGAACAAAGATGCATTATTTTGACTTTACTTATTTGCATTGGTAAAGGCAATTATGAAATGTGTTGCAAATTGAGTCCTGCTAGCCCAAGTTGATGGATTGCGTGTACTTGATTTTTGAAGGATGAATTAATTAAGTCTAATGGTTTGATATGTTTGCTCGAGGGCGAGCAAAGGTTCGGTGTGGGGGAATTTGTTAAGTCATATAATTTGCATATATTTTGGACTTAATTTGCATTAAGGTGTGGAAATTATTATCCAAAATTGATGAAATTGCTTATTGATTGTGTACAGATGGTTTTCAGCATGCTAAAGATGGAAAAGGATCAAAAAGATGCAAAAGAAGGAAAGAAATCCAAAATTTCCAATCTGGCCGAAATTCAGAGATTAGGCGTAGGCACGCCTAAGGATAGAATTTGAAGTGTTCAGAAATTCCAGAATAGGAGTCCAATTAAAACACAATCTTTAAAGATTCTCTTGCCCTCTTTTCAATAAGTCTTCCATCGAAATTAGAAGTACACTTAATCTGGAAAAAATCAATAGAAGACAAGGAGGAGATTCACATCAATTAGGAAGATGGGGTGATTGTCGTATATATACACATGTATTGTATTCTTTTTTTGGCTGCCACACCTTCTTGCTTTTCTTGTTTATGTTTTCTGCACTTTTCAAGTAGTGTTTTCGTAGCTTTCTTCTACAAAACCAGGGATGGAGACATATGGATTTGTTATTTCTTTTGATTTCAATTCAAGTATGAGTAGCTAAATTTTCTTATCTTGGTTTAGGGATCCATGTTACATGTTATTATGGTGAGATAATTCAAATGTGTTTTCTGATTGTTGATGATCATTGATTATTTTCAGTTATGTCTTTTCGATTGAATTCGTTAGTTTCTAGGTGCGCAACTAGAGATTAATTGATTCAAAAGCTAGGTTAACGGAATCTAACGTTCAATTCGGTAACCATAAGTAGCAATTAGGATTAACCTCTTTACGTTAGAGTCGGAAAATTCTAAGGAACTATTCACTTGATCGATTGCATATCGTACATGTTTATCACTTGTCATTGGTTATTGATTTTAATGCTATTAATCAATTTTACATATGATCGTATCTAGGTTATTGCTTAATAAGATTGCTAGGATACATGTTCCTA
>JANVCQ010000008.1:30698919-30718715 GCA_025531925.1 Erythroxylum plowmanianum
ATTAAATTCGGATAATAATTTCAACACATCAAGGAAAATTAAGTCCAAAATAAGTGCAATTTTCATGACTTAACAAAAATTCTAACTTCCAATTACCGACGGAATACAAAAAATTGTCAAAAAAATATTAAAATATTACCAACGAAATGAAGAAAACCGTCACAAATGTATTTCAAAATTATCGACGGTATAATGTATTCCGTCGGTAAATTGTTCATTTTATTTACCGACCATTCTTGTTAATCCGTCGATATCTTTACGATGATTTACTGACGATCAATGTGTCCGTCGGTATATTTTACTGATGGAAGGGCATATGACATTTTCGTCATTATAATTACCTACGCCCGTATTAATGATGCTTTTGTCTGTCGTTTAATTCCGTCAATAAATATTAATACCAACGGAATAATTAGATTTAGCGTCAATTTTTTTCGTCGGTAATTCATTGATTTCTTGTAGTGGATTATAGTGATTAACATTATGATCTAAGAACCTTTTAGCAACACTACTTAGGCTATGTTTGTTAGGGTGGTTAGTAATGGAATGGAATGAATTTGGGAGAAGGGTTTATAATGAATGGAATGAAATAAGATGAAAGGGGAGAGTTGCACATTACATCCTATTACATCCTAGACAGTAAAATGAGTTACCTTCAATTTGGGGAGTTTATGATGGAATGTAAAATGATAAATATGTACTATCTAATATACCCTCAATAATTGTTTATAATACCAATTATACCCTCAACCTAGTAACAAGCAGCAAGACAATATGTTTTGTTCTATCAAGGGTAGAATAGTCATTCATTATTGTTATACATACATTACATTCCATTTTATCGATCTTCCAAACAACATTTCACTATATTATATTATAAATCCTTCCATCCCTCCCAAACAACAATTTTTTAATATTATATTCATTTATATTCCACTTAATTATAAATCATTCCATTTCATTACATTCTATTAAAAAACTTACGTCCAACCAAATATAGCCTTAGCGAATATACTGGTCAGTTTATGACTAGCTTCTCAATTCCATAACCTTAGTATCTAATGAAACTATGATTCAACCATTGTAATTAGATAGATTATTACTAACTATGTTCCATTACTTCTACAATACCCATAAACCCTTATTGTAAGGTTCTAACTTTATTTTTTTCTTAATAAGACCAACAAAACTAGTCCTCTTCAAACCAAGGTAATCTTTAAAGTTCATTTGCTTATTTGTGGAGTTCAATCCATTGACATTCCAAACAACAACTTAATTTTAGGGATATAATTCCTGCCTTCCTCTTAGTTTTAAGACTAGCTTGGTTTCTAATAGCAGAAGTAAGATCTAGGTTAGGGGGCTTTATATGAACATCTCCAATTTTATTATTGGGATAAATACCTTGACCATTGGAAAATACTTCTACTGGAGTTTCCTTGGTTATATTGTCATCTAGTGTAGAAGATTTCTTATATGGAACTTTTAGAGTTATGAAGTCTTCATAATCTTCTACCCTAATATCTTTGGAGCCTTTATTCTGCTCTCTAGTATGGGCCTCATTAGATTCTTGAATAGTATTAGCTTAAAAAGAGTCACAGTGTCATTAAAAGTATCAAGTTTGATGTTATCCTTGACTTGTTTAGAGGTTTTAGGCCTCAATAACTTAAACATACCTTTCCTTATAGGTTTCCAAGGGTAAAAGAACCTAATGGAGTCTTTTGTGAGCTTTCCATCACCATTTAATCTTAATAACCCTATAAAATCAAGCATATTCTTATTAAGAGAAACATTCATGCAGACTCGTGTAAAGCCAATCATGTTTAAAAGAACAATTTTTTCATCAAATGAACACTATTTTAGGGGCACATTCTAAAGGTTATCCCAGATAGGTATGGATTAAGCTTAGCATGTTCCAAAGAGATAACAGACATCCAATTTTTGATTTACATAGGCTTTCCCTGGATGTGTCAGGGCCCTATATCTATGATTTTTTTAGTAGCTTTCTCTAAAGAAAATCGAAACACAAAGAATTCATCTTTACTAGATTAAAGTGTTGACATAACCTAGCTTTTCCAACTAATGGATGCCTAATACTGGATCAAGAGAAGGTTGGCCTCTTATCCAAAAAATAACTAACAATAGAAGTGTTCCATTTCCTAGTTGGCATAATATGAATCTCAGGTGGCAGAGAGACCATATTGCCAAAGGTCAAAGGTGGGATGAATTGAAGTTTTATCAAAGGTGGCAGGGTCACCTACCACCTTTAGTTGCCATTAGCAAAAAGCTGTCAAAGTTTAAAACTAAGAGGGTAAATTGAATGGGGAGGAAAAGAGAACAAAGAAGCTAGCCCGATTCAATGCAAATAAGCTAGTTTAGGATGGGTCAGGAAAGCAAGAGAAAAGGGAGACTATATCTTCCTAACGCATTTAAATGGATTTACTTAGTTAGAATAGAAGCTGGTCTGGCAAGCAATGCAAGACTGTGAGTTTCTCTCACCCTACGGGAGATCTGCGCTCTCACTAAGCGCCTTGCACATATAACCTCTTCATCAGATTCCTTTTTGATTTATTCACTACTCATTTTGGTTTCATCTACCGGATTTTTGTGTTGGTTAATTCATCATCTAGGTTTTGATTCTTGTGGATTTTTAGTATATAAGTAAAGTTTATTGAGGGATTTCCAATCACTAACAGACTGGAAATAAATGTAAAATAGGATACAATGGCAAATGTTAGATGGTGCAAAGAAATGGTTTGGAACTGGATTTTGAAATGTAAGGAAAAAGTCAAGATAGTATGGGAGGGTTGGACGTGGAATCATGTGTAGATTTGGTAAAGGGGGCATGTCTGCGGGTGTAGGTTATGTAGTGTCGGTTGATGTAGAAAAGGGATTGGGAGAGAACAATGTTGCGGTAATTTCAGATGCTAAAACAAGATCTACAAAAGGTAAGCATATAGATTGGGTGCTATGTGAGAGGGTTGGACGTGTGGAATGTGATGAAGTAGTAGGTGTAGGTAAGGGTATGCACACTGGTGATGACGCAGTTGTTGGGGCTAGAGGGGTATCGGTGTGGGCTATAGGGCAATAGTGGGAGTAGGCGAGGTTTTGGAGGAGGAAGATACTACTTCCATAGAGGAAGGTGATGACGCTATGTCTGAATATGAAATTGATTAAATGGATTCAACATCTTCGAAAGAGAAGAGAGAGAAAGATAGCAGTGCAATGAAGGTGTTTGATGAACTTCTTGACTTACAAAAAATAGGTACACGTGATGTGGTGGATGAGCAAAGATCAAACCCTTCAAAACCATCATTTGTTAGTTTGTTCAAGAACAATCGTGAGTTGAAATAAGAGATTCAATTGGAATTTGTGGAGGTTAGTGATAAAGTTACTATGGATCTTGATGATATCGTATCTATTGAGAAAGAGTGGGGCTTTTGTCTTGTGGATTGCTTTACGAGTAGATTCCTGGGGTTGAAAGCGATAGAGGGATTGATAACTAAATGGAATGTCAAGTGTAAAATATTACCACATGATTAAGGGTAGGTCATTTTCCAATTTGACAATGATGAAGACCATACCAATGTGCTTACGGTAGGACCATACACAGTGTTTGGAAAATCACTCTTGCTTAAATGGCTGCCACATAGATTTTCCGTTGATTATAAGGAATTTATGAAGGTGCAGATTTGGGTGCAATTGCCAAATGTACCTCTTGAATTATAGAATGCAAAGGGATTGGAAAATTGGGATCATGTGTGGTAAAACCAATATGTACGAACAAAGTCACAAGTATGAAGTCCCAGATTGGTTTTGCGAGAATCCTTGTAGAACTTGAGTATCAAAAAGACCTGTGACCTAGTTTGAAGTTGAATAACTAGGGGGGGTATGCTATTTACAGAAAGTGGTGTATGAGACCTTTCCAAACTATTGCTATTTTTGCAAAAAACTTGGACATAATCCCTTTAATTGTACAAATATTGTAAAGGAAAAGAGGAAGGAAATGAAGATTGCTAGAAATAAGAGTGACAAGCAAGGGGTGATCGTGGAGGAAGGGCAGACTGTTAGGTTGGAAAAAGGAGTGGAGAATGTTACAGGTTTGGTTCAGCAACACATGCAACTAGGTGATGCTAGGCCAAGTTCTTGAGGGAAACAGAGGCAATCGGAAGAGCATGAGATGCTCCCAAGCATAGGTAAGGCAGCATTGTAGACGAGCATGGGTGAGGGATTAGTACACAATGCGAGCGTGGACAAGGAAGCAGCATGCCCAAGAGTTGCTGGGATAATAGTGCAGGCAAGTGTGAGCAACATTACAGAGCGCTCCAGCACAAGTGAGGAAATAGCGCAGCCCACTACTAGCAAGTCACTGATCTACAATGCAGCCCCCAAGGCAATGATGAGAAGGTAAATGAACTATAGGTGGATGTGGCCAAGGATAACCAATGGCAAACAATGAGCAGTCATAGGTTTGTGAAAATAATAAAGGTAAAGAAAGAAGCAAAAGATTGGTTATGATAATCATGTTATACGTGATCAAGGTATGGTTATTCAAGAAAACACCCATGGAAATAGAAACAAGGATAGAGGTAAAAGGCTTGGAGGAGACTAATCCTCCATAGGTGATAAATAAGGATTTTATGTTGGAATGTCCAGGGTTTTAATAAGGCCTCGAGACAAAATTATGTTATTGACCTTCTTAGACAACACAAATTCTCATTTTTGTTATGTTATTGAAACAAAATTGTCATTGGATAAACTTAATTTGGTTATAAAGAATAGGTTCCTGGGGTGGAACCATTTTCACAATTTTGATGCTATAGTTAGGGGGAGGATGATCATTATGTGAAATCCTTTATCTATTCGATGTGATATGTTAAATGTTGGAGAACAACATATACATTGTCGTATTTAGTGCCTTGTATCTCAAACTGTATTTATCTCAACATTTGTTTATGGATTGTATAGTGTCACCAAAAAGCGAGAGTTGTGGCAACATTTGATGGATTTTGGAGAAGCCATGACTTTGTCGTGGTCCATTATGGGAGATTTCAACTGTGTTTGCTCGACAAGTGAGAAACTTGGATGTAAACCACCATCAGCATATCTGTTTAGGGATTTACTTGACTTGCGGATTGCACTTGGGTTAGAGGATGCACGTTCTAGGAGGGATTCTTCACTTAGCATAAGAATAATCTTTGGGCTAAGCTTGATCGAGTTCTTATTAATCAGAATTGGGGGAATACTAGTTTATCTTGCAATACAAAGTTCTGGATATGATCATAGAATCTGATCATTGTCCGTTTATGGTGGATTTCATTCGGCCTAATTACAGAGGTACTAAGCCTTTTAAGTTTTTTAATATATGGATTGCTCACCCAAACTTTGAGACAATCATTATTAGTAGTTGGGATAAAAGTGTTGATGGGTGTGCTCAATATATTTAGTGTTTGAAGTTGAAATCTCTTAAGTATCCTTCGAAGTTGCTTAACTCCAATGATTTTGGCCATATTTCTTTGAGAGCTAAAGATGCTAAGGTAAGCTTTAAATTTGTTTATAAGGGCTTCCTTTAACAATCCTATTGATTTGGGTCTTATGGAGCTTGTCAAAAAGAAGAGAAAAGAGGCAATTTTTTTGTTGGAGGCTGAGAAGCATTTCTACCAACAAAAAGCAAAGTGTACTCATATTATAGAATTCGATAGGTGTACAAGATACTTTCATACCGTGGCAAAGAGAAAGGGCTTGAAATTTTTTATTTCTCATATTATTAGAGATGATGGCACTCCAACTAATTCGATAGAATAAGTTGCTTCCTGTTTGGTGGATTTTTTTAAAAGGTTGTTTGGCACATCGATTATCTGTAACAGAATAGAAAAGGATGTAATGTTAAATGGGCCAAAAGTTGATGTTTCCGCTTGTGAGGCTTGGGTTGCTCCAGTTTGGAGGATGAAATCAAAAGGGCACTTTTTGACATTGGGGATGATAAAGCACCAGGTCCAAATGACTTTACATCGGCTTTCTTCAAAAAGCAATGGCATATTGTAGGAAGAGACTTAGTTGCAGCAATCAAGGAGTTCTTTGAAAATGGTAAATTTCTTAAGCAAATTAATCATACCATCATTGCCTTAATGCTCAAAACTAAAAATGAACTAAAGGTGAAGGATTTTAGGCCTATTGCTTACACTAATGTCACATACAAGGTGATCACAAAAATATTGGCTAAAAGAATTTCTCCTTTACTTGGATCTTTGGTTGATCCGGCTCAAGCTACTTTTGTCTCAAGAAGAACTATGGTGGATAATGTCTTTTTAGCATAAGAGTTAGTTAGAAGCTACACCAGGAAGAGGATTTCTCCAAGATGCATGATCAAGTTGGACATTACTAAAGCGTATGATACTGTTTCCTGGACCTTTCTTGAGGATATGTTGACTGGATTCGGATTCCTATTACAATTTGTGGTATGGATTATGGAGTGTATCACTATGACATGTTTCTCCATATCCATTAATGGGGTATTGCATGGTATGTTCAGAGGACAACGAGGTTTGAGACAAGGTGATCCCATGTCCCCTACTTTGTTCATTTTATGTTTGGAGTACCTTTCTAGGTTGCTTAAGATGAGAACCACAAACTCTCATTTTAACTATCACCCAAAGTGTAATAAACTTGGTATTACGTACATTGCCTTTGCTGATGATCTTATGTTGTTCTTGAGAGGGGATTAAATGTCTATTAAAATTCTTATGGATGTTCTTAGAGATTTGGAAGGGGTGCCAGGACTGAAGGTTAACCATTCCAAATCTAATATGTATCTTGCAAGAGTATATGGTAGAGACCGAGAGGATATCATGGAATTGGTTGATTTTCCATTAGGAGCATTTCCAGTTCGTTATTTGGGCATTCCATTGGCTTCATTGAAAGTTTCAGTGGCTCAATTCTCCTCTCCAATCGAGACTATTGAGGGTTATATTAATAATTGGAATGCTAAAACGCTCTCTTATACTGGACACCTTGAGTTAATTAGGGCGATAATACAAGAATTATAATCATTCTAGCTCCAAGCATTTCTAATACCTATCACAATCTTGAATAGAATCACCTCTATGTGCAGGATGTTCTTGTGGGGAGGGAAACATTATAACTGGGATGATATTTGTTTGCCAAGGGAAGAAGATGGCTTAGGTTTAAAAAATTGTAGAGTTTGGAATGTTGCGCTATTATCAAAGGTTCTTTGGAATATTCATTCCAAAGCTGACACTCTTTGGGTTCGATGGATACGTGAGGTTTTTTTAAAGGTGAAATCTGTTTGAGATTGGAAACCTTCAAATAGAGGTTCACCTTTGATGAAGATGTTCGCCTTTATTAAAGATTCTTTGATGGAGAAACTTGGTGGAAGGGAAATTGTGGTGTGGGGACTTCAAAAGATGTGCATAAATGAAAGACTTTCTTCAAGGAAGGTGTATAAGTTATTACGTATAAAGCAGATAAAAAGACCGTGGATACCTTTCATTTGGAAGAACTACATTCCTTGAAAGTTCTCTTATTACTTGGCTTGGTTTAAGTAATAGATTGCCAACCAAAGATAAGTTGATGTTTCTAGACATAGAAAGAACATGTAGTTTATGTGGAGTTGAGCAGGAGATGGCGGCCCATTTGTTTTTTAGATGATCATTTTAAGATACAGTCTGGGATACAGTTCGAGGATGGCTTGGATTAGCGCAGTGAATGGCTACATTGACTAGTGCTATTAAATGGATCTGTAAAGACTACACTAGAGCACGATTAAGAAGCAAGGCTGCAAAACTGGCGTTTTGTTGCACCATCTACACTTTGTGGAAGACAAGAAACACAGTTATTTTAGACTCTACTTCTTTTACGTGCTTTGATGTAGTATTTAAGATAAAGACTATGATTTATAAGATTTGGTATAGAATGTATCCTAAAACTTTGATCACTCTTTGATTTTATTGTTGTCGTTAGATTGTTTTGAATTACTTCTTATGGTCGGGGTATGCCCTAATGACCTTGTATATAATTTTTTTTATTAATACTAATTTACCATTCATCGCAAAAAAAAAAAAGAAACTGGTTTGGCTTATCTTAACTATCTTTTATGCATTTCTAGTTCTGATATAACTAACTTACATAATTTTTTCTTATTTTTGTATTGAAAAGTAAGCGAGTTATAAGTTGAAAAAGAAATTCAACTTAGAGTGATAGGCTATGTGTTTGATTTTAATAATCTTTTTTGTGTCTCTAGGAGAAAATTTAATGCATCAACAAGCTAATTTGAGATTTTTGTTTTTTACACCAATATATCCACTAAAGCTCAAATTTTCTCTATAATTGCTTTAGCTTTATTATTAAATGTTTAAATATAAAGTTCATTTGGATAAGTTATCATGTACCAAATTTGACATGTTTATAAAGGTATTCAAATAACTTTAATTGATTTGAAATTCCTTAAAGATAATATAATTGTCGAAAAGGCAGTTATAAGTGTATCAAAAAAACTTAAAGAAAAGATTTTAGCTCTTGTAGAGTTAATAAATATGAATAATAGAGTTGGTGAATTCCCTGTAAGAGTAAGAACAAAGAAGAAGCTTAAGATAGGAAAAGCAAGTTGAGGGAGCATTCAACGCAATCTCCAAACTATCTTAAGCATCAAAAATTAAAGTTTAAGAAAAAACTTAATGAAAAGAAGAGTTTTATAGAAGAAGAGGTGCATAATATATTAAGGAAGGTAGGTTCCGACCTTACACTCATAGTAAAAGAATCAACCATACTTTAAGATTTTCTTTTAAAATGAATAATATATGAAATCGTTAAAGGTATACAAGTATATGTATAGTTGCGAGTAGGATAGCCTAGGTTTTTCAGAACTTATTGTGGCATAATAGGTGATGGATAACCTAATCATAAATGTCAAGCACCTAACCTCATAGGATAGCTAACTAAACTAGTTTATTTTGTGAGAAATCGGTTTTAAAACAATCCTTATAGCAATACTTATAATAAAGCTTAGAGAAATCATCCTAATATTTTTATATATTAATAAAAAACCAAAAGCAAGGGCTTAAACCCATATTTTAAAAATAAAGGAAGCCAAATCTTAAGGAGCTCGTGATAAAATTCATTATTGAATTTAATACTCACTTGTAAAGAACTAAAGCATCTCTTCAAAATCAAGAAGCATCCTCTTAGAACATGGAAAATTAAATTAGATAGCTTGTTAAGCTAGTCTCCAAAAGGCAGCAAGATATTTTTGTAACAACACTAAGTTAAATTTGAGGGAGAAAGTGAAAGTATTGGCTTTTAAGAGTGGAAAAGAGATGAAAGTTGAAGGAAAATTATAAAGAAAAGAAGGAAAAAGATGTTGCACAAGAAAAGTAGGATGAGGAGAGAGGAAAGAGAATGAGAAGAAATCAAATAAGAAAGTTTTCAAAGAGTACAAATTGCCAATTCTATACTTAAGCAAACTTAATAAAGATAGAAAGGAATATAAATTAGGTAATTTTTAAAGATTTTCAAATTATTACATACCAAAACTTTCTTTGTTAACTCTTTCAGAGATGCCAAAATTTGCCAACTTCTTTAAGGATCTCCTTTCTAGCAAGAAAAAACTTAAGGAGTTGTTTATGGTACTTTAAGTGAGGAGAGCTACATAATATTACAAAACAAGTTACCTTATAAAATAAAAAATTCAGAAAATTTTACTATTCCTTCAATACTTGCCTTCAATACTTGTCATTAGGAGCAAGTATTAACTAGATTACATATCACATGTTTAAAGAATTAGAATTGGATAAAGCTAGGCTAAATAAGATGACCATTAAATTAGTAGATAGGTCAATTAAATACCATAGGGGCATTATAGAGGATGTTTTGGTTAAGTTTGAAAATTTTATATGTTTTTGTTTTTATCATTATGGAAAATGAGGATGATAGAGAGGATCCCTTGATCTCATGATGACCTTTCATAGCTAATGCTAAGGATATTATAGATGTGCATTGAATAAGATTATACTTATTTATATATATGTGTGTGATTTATTTTGAAAATTTTCATCTCATGTAGGACATAATCATACATCATCCATTAGAGACTTATAACGTTTAAGGAGAAAAAGAGAAGATTGATAATTTGATTCTAATGGAGAATGTGGCATATTTAGAAGCTAATGAACTTGCGATTTGGAATTGACTAAACAATCTAGTTTAAAAAATCATAAAGAAGCGCTTGTTAAAAGACAATTCAATGATTTAGGTGTTTTTTGTTTCAATTTAGTAGCTTTAGGGATTTTTAGTAATAATTTTTAATATTTTTGCATTATGTTAATATTTTTCATGTATTTTTAAGTTAAAAGTAGTTTTAAAGTTATGGATTTAGGAGTTCTTTGATGGTTTTCATTATTGAATTTTGATTATTTTACTTGGACTAATACTTGAACAAGTTTTACAAGCTATATAGACAATTAAGTATCCAATATGGATATGTGTTTTTCTTAAGTTACAAAAACCTCTTACATGTTTGATTATAGCGTCAAATGATTAACGAATAGTGATTATTGATGGAATTCGACAAGTCTTGCTATTTTCTATTTTCTAGGAGTTCTAGTTATCCTAATCGCTTTCTTTCCCTTATTTTTAAGTTTTTCTTTATTCATATATTTTTTGTAAATTATGACCAATGTATAACTTACGTGTAGGGGAGTAACTGCCTTAGAATTAGTCCAATCGCATTTAGGTAACTGAAAATTTTAGGAAATTATGTAAGATGATTTATTTGATATATTGGAAGTTATATTGTCTTATGAATAGATTGGATTGTGTTAATAAATATAATCACTAGTACTGTTGAAACTTGTTAAATAGTCTTGATGACAATACTCTTAACGAAGAGTCAAATGTATAATGTTGACATATTTTAAGTTTTTGGTGCTAATTTTTATTGGTGGCCAATTGATCTATTTTGATTATAAAAAATACATAAATAAAGTTAGCATAAATAAATTTTATCATATTGATATATATATATATATATATATATATATATATATAGGTTTTAGAAATTGCATTAGATACTAGACTAGGTATTAACCTTTACAACCAAAATCAGGAAATGTGAAGGGTCTAGATGAAGCCAGATGGTAATGGCTTATAATAACACATGTAGCACATTCACTATTCAATCTATTTACTTTCCTCTACTTGAGTTTGCCATGATTGATACTCTTCTTCTATAGTTCTCTCTGAGTTACCTAGAACAGGAGTAGCGACGCCTTGGAAAAATAAGTGCAGGATAGGTTCAAGGGCATGATTGCATAAAATACATATTGAATTAACAATATTATAGACTCTAACCTTGGTCATAAGTCTACCTTTACCCGTTAAACAAAAGATGAAAGCAGCCTTAAGAATGAGAGTTTTCTTCCATATTAGCTCATACCAGTTAACCCTTGACGAATAGGACCTGAACAGTTTCAAATCAGAAGAAATAGAGAACTTGATTGACTTTTCAAGAAGCCAAATTGCCATATCCTCTTGATTAGTGTTTTGATTGTAATTAGGAAGTATGGCTTTTTGATAGATATTTGTTGTGTTTAGTTTCTATTACTTTTAATTGCCTTCATATCTTAATTTTGGTTACAAATCCTTGTATTTTGATCCCAATGTGAGAAAAATTGAGTGAATATTATATGAATGTTAATTGAATTATCTTGTGAATTTTGCATGAAGGTTAAAGGAAAAGTTGACGTAAATTTGCATGAAAGGAAAAGAAGAAAACAAAGAAAGGTGGTCACCACCATGACTAACTTGTCACGGTTGTGACAAGTTAAGTCACCACCATGACCATGACTGCACGGGGTTGACAAAGGTGGTCACACCCGTGACTACCTCATGCACTGCCGTGACCCATTTTTATTTCGATTTCTACTCATTTTTGCTTCTAGTCAATTCAGTTTACTTTTTAATTCAATTGTAACATTTGTTTTAAAATCTTTTACTCAAAAATTCGAGATAGAGTGTCTAGGATTGCATTATTTTTATTTTTAATTCAAAATTAATTTCAGTTAACTAATTTCACCTCTGTGAAAGACAACCCTAAGTAATCACTACAACTATCTCGTATACTTGCGAATAGGATAGTCTAGGTAATTTTTGGAACTTTTTGGGCACAACAATATTGACCATCTAAAATTAATAAACCATTCTCCCTCTCTTATAACTTCTTTTACATTAGATTTCATCTTAATTCTCCCTCGTATTTGGTACATTCTTCTCTCAAATTTTGGGGATTAAGATCCGTCCGGTTGTCATTTTAAAAACATATTGAGTTTCCATTCCCTACCTTCTTAGATGTGAGATTAAACCAAGTCTCTTTTCTTTAACATCTATATGAAGTTCCATAAATACTCCCTCATTTTGATCTACCAAAAACTCGTATTCTTAAGGTAGATCTCATCAACCCATTTTGACCAAAATGCTTCCTTGTTACCAAACAACCCCCAAATTCTATTTCCTACTAAAAAATTTTTGATGGTTTGCAACCTAATTAAGAAAAGTCCACCTTTATACTTTTCAAGGCATAATTATTCCCAATTAAATATGCTCCCCCGTAATTGTTAGCCTCACCAGTCTATGAAAATTTTTTCATATTTTTGATAGATCCGTTTTTAGTTTTTTAGGAAGAAATAAGTGGGAGCTATAGTGTGTGTGCAAATTCCTCAGAATTGGGATAATAAATTATAACCTGCCTGCTTTGGAGAGTGTCTATTCTGCCAAGTGTTGATTATGCCTTTAAATTTTTTAAATATAGGCATAAAGTCCTCAAATTTGGGCTTTTCAGAGGAGATTGCCACTCATAGATACCTTAAAGGAAGTTTTTGACTTCCTAATCTAGAGATATAACTAAAAAAGATAGAATTACCAACATTTGAGGAAGTATAAAAAGCACTATTTTGATAATTTATCCTCAATCTCGAGTAGTCAAAGAAAGAAGACAATATATTCATCATAATTTCCAATGAAGGGGCATCAACTCCACAAACCAAAATCAAGTCATCCACAAATGATAATTAAGAGATTTTCATCTCTTTACCTTTGTTGTGGAAAACAAAGGAAGGGACGCAATCTTATGTTATAGCATGCTATAGAAAGCTTCCATTATTAAGGAAAACAATTCCTCCTGTCTTATTCCTTTGGAGGGCTTAAAGATCTTGGAAGGGCTTCCATTGATAAGAATACTATAGGCGATGGATGATACATAAGCATGGTTCCAATCAATGAATCTATATGGATACTCAAATCTTCTGAGGCAATCTGAGATAAAAACACTAGTAAATAGTATTAAAAGTCTTAGAGAAATCAATTTTGACCACACAATTATTAAGTGATCTCCTAGAGTCAAAATCCTTCAAAAGTTCTTGTTAGAGGATGTTATCTGACGCAGACTACCCAGAATGAAAGCTCCCTTTGTTATTTGAATGATCTCTTTTGATGAGTCCTTGACCCTTTTAGCAATAATTTTAGAAATCACCTTATACATTGTGTTGCAACATGATATAGGGTGAAAATCCTTAAATAACTATTTTCTTATATCAAATTAACCTACTTCCAAAATTAAATAAAACACTTTTAAATTTACTCAAGAAAGTCTTTTCATTATTTATTTAGAGATTAGTTTCTCAATTAATTAGAAATCATTCCTTAATAAAGTAAAAAACAATTTTAAAATTATTAAAGAATGCTAATTTTTCTTAATTAATAAATGAAACAACTTTTCAAATTTAATCAATAAAGATATCTTTTCTTATAAATTAAGAAACTTATTATTCATAAATAAAAAATAATTTCTAAATAAAATAGAATAATAATCTCTAAATGAATAATAAAATAGTAAATTTAATTTATCTCAATTAAATTTAAATTAATTAATTGATTAAGAAACATCTTTCTTAATTACTTAAGAAAATAATTAATTCAAATTTAATTAAAATACAATTAATTATAATTTTATAAAATAATTTTATAAAAGTATTATTTAAGAATCAATCTAATATTAATCTTAATCAAATTAAGAAAAATAATTATTTTAATTTTGAAAGTTAATTTTAACTTTTAAAATAATATTATGTCTAATACTTGGTTAAATTATGACTATATTATAAATTATGACTATTATTCCACATTTAAAAATAACTTTATTTGGTTTTAGAATTAGTTTAATTTAAAAATCAAACAAGTTATCCCTTTATGGATTTGAGACAGATTTAAACATGAATCTAATGGGGTGCTTGTTTAGTTGGTCGGGGAAGAAATGAATGGGTAAGGAATGAAAAAAGATACTTGGTATGTTTTTATATCCCTTTTTGGGATAATACTCTATGACCCTAATATAGTAAGGAGTGGAAATTATATCCATTTTCATTCCTCACTATATTCATTATAATTCTTATTGTCATTCTCCCAAATGAACCAAGCACACCTTAAATAAACATATTCTAACTATAGAATATCCTAGTGCTCATTTCCAACGAAGCCTTATTTTAAGGTTGGAATACTTTATTCCTAACTTAAAATAGCTAAATAATACCCTTATCCCAAACCTAAGATAGCTTGCCTCGGTTGCCAAACAACTCATTTCTTCCTTAAGGAAACCTTAGAATCCCAAATGTAGAAACCTTAATTTCCACTCCTAAGGTTGTTGTCGCCTTCCATCACCTGCAGATGCCAAGCTGCCTTAAAACATTGCCAATCTCAACCTACTACAACATAAACTACATTTGGCTCCAAAAAACATCTTCACTAAAAATCCCAAAATTATCGCTAATAACTATTAGCGACGATTGATATTCGTCTCCAAATCCTCGTAGCTGAAAAACTATTGGTGACGTTTTTTGCTAATCGTCGTTAATAGTTTGTTCCTACGCTTTAATTTGGTAGCTAAAAATTATTAGCGATCTTTTTGAAATTGTCGCCAATACCTTTTGACTACGTTTAATTTTCGTAGCTAAAAATAATTAGCTACATTTTCAAAAACGTGGCCAAAATTTTTTAGATATATTTTTAGAAATGTAACTAAAAGATTTTAGCTACGTTTCTAAAAACATAGCCAAAAACTTTTACCTACATTTTTTAAAATAAAACCAAATGTTTTAGTTACATTTTATAAAATATAATCAAATTTTTAATATACATTTTAAAGAAATGTTATACCAAATTAATTACAATTATTTGTGACATTTTTAATTCATATTATTGTATATAATATTTAAATTTTTTTGTTGATAATTTATTATACAAAAATAATTGATAATTTAAAACATATCATTAAATTATACCAATAAAAACAATTTCTTCATATATAAGATTTTAATTAGAACCTTAATAATTCTTCTAGATAATATAATAAATAAAAGACCAATTTACAAATTATAAATTTTGAGATTAAAAAAATTACAAAATAAATGAGACAAATGATAACAATAACTCAAAATCACCAAATTGTAGTCTCCATAAGCTAACAAAGCCCTAAATGTACAATTATCATAAAGAATCATTATATCAAACACTTGGAATTCACGTCAGAAGCTATGGTTCCTTCTTAATCAACGTCACCTTAGGCTCTACACTTTACTTGGTAAGTACGATCACACCAATTACATGAACAATGCACCTGCAAACCACTTTTCAAAAGGGAAATTGCTCAAATGGGTTAGAGAGTGAGATTCTTCTTTCTCACTAACAATCTCTCCTTGCCATTCAGACCAATCTAGCTATCTTCCTTCCCCTCCACCCCTTTTTCAATTTTTTTTCATCTGATTGATTCTGTCCACCATTTTCTCTAGTCCTCCAGCAAGCCCCCATAATCCATACTCCATCCTCCTCCATCTACACCCATTTCTTAGTGCAGGGACATTGCTGTCTATTCTATCACAAAACTTTTCCCGCCCACTTTTCATTACCGTTAAAAAAACCTACACTTCCTGCACAAATTACTAAAACGCTGCTACCTTACCAAAACTCGCACTTTCTTTTTCTTATCTCTTACAATGACTGACACCTCACCTCCCAAACTTTCTAAATACCCCCTTTACCCTTAAGCAATTCCCCATCTTCCTCATCTACCCTCTCCCTTGCTATACCGATCCACAACAATGCAAACCTTAATGTAAACCCCTACTCCCCTTCCAAACCCTCTTCAGCTCATTCATCCTCCTCATCCCTCTATAAAAATGCCCCACCTTCAACTTCAAAGTTTCCCTCTCAAAAAACAGATTCAACAGAAGGAGTCTCTACTAAGCTAGGAAGACATGGAAATAAGTTGTGGGAGATAATTCTGACTCTCCTTTTGTTTTCAGTCCTCCAGTAGAGGTTGAAGGGAAACTAATGGTTGCTCCTAGCCTAGAAATGCTAAAGAAAGGAGCTAGAACATGAGAGTCTACTCTAGTTGGCTTTTTCATGGACAAAAAGCCTGCATTTTCAGTGATACAAGCTTGGTCTCAAAGGAATTAGAAAGAAAGAGATTTACTGGAGGTAATGCTCACTGAGGAAGATAACATTATCTTCACTTTCTCTTCAAAATCAAAAGCACAAAAAATAATTGAAGAAAGTCCATGGCACATTTTACAAATTTCACTATTTCTTCAAAGTTGGCAACCAGGAATAGAACTAGAAAAAACAGAATGAAAAACATTCCTTTATGGGTAAACATTCACAACATTCCTCTAGAATACTGAACTACCAAAGGCTTGAGTATGCTAGTTAGTTATTTGGGGAAACCTAAATGTATGGATGAGAACACAGCATTGAAGAGGAGAGTCGAGTTTGCTAGATTGTGTGTGAGTATGGATATCTCCAAAAAAATGAAGGATTGCATCCTTATATTAAGGTTAGCTAATGAGCATTCTCTTATAAAGGATAGAGTTATGGTTATATACCAATGAAAACCATCGCTTAAAGCTCAAGGTAAAGAATAGAAACTTACTGGAAAAATCGTCACTAGAGGAGACTATTGGGAGGTGATGGGCATAGAAAAGTGTGATTCAGAAGGAAAGAAAGAGGAAGAGAAGGATGAATAGATAGCTGAAAATTCTAAACCAAGTCGGTTGGAAAAAGATTCTCTTAATATTGGGGGCAACAATCAAGGAAAATTTTGTCTCAATTCAGACAGAAAAGAAGGATCAGATCTTATTTCTTTGGTTGACCAAATTAATGCTCAAATGGACAAGGAGGTGAATAGATTGGAAACTTGTGATACAAATCAAGGAGTCTCTAATCCCCAAAAGAATGAACATAGCCTTCAATAGGCTGAACCATCGAATGGACGAACTCAAGAGGAGCATTTTGAACAGGTGACCTCTGGGAAAAATAACAGGAGCAGTAAGAAAGGCTCCAAGGGTAAGAGCAATCTCCTATGACTGTGATAGTATGGAATGTACGT
Source organism: Erythroxylum plowmanianum (assembly GCA_025531925.1). Lineage (NCBI taxonomy): Eukaryota > Viridiplantae > Streptophyta > Magnoliopsida > Malpighiales > Erythroxylaceae > Erythroxylum > Erythroxylum plowmanianum. Next base: position 30,716,363 of record JANVCQ010000008.1, read on the forward strand.
GGAACAAATAACCATTCCAAGCTTAATGCTACAAGGGATTTTGTCCTGAAGGAGAAGCCTCAGGTTTTTTGTCTTTTGGAAACTAAAATTAAGGAAATAAATCTGATCAAGCTATTCTATTTGGGTAGGAAATGGCAGTTATTATCAAACCACCAAAGCCATGCCAACGGTAGGATTATTATTGCTTATGATGGTGATTCAATGGAGGTGAAAGTTCTTCAAACAAATCAGCAGTTTATTCGCACTAAGATCTACTTCAAGATGGAAAACTCTAGTTTGCTAGCTAGTTTCGTATGTGGTCTTAACGTTGGATTTCAAAGGATTGAACTTTGGAATGCTATCAGACGATTAAAGGCCTCGATAAATTCTCCATGGTTAGTGTGTGGTGACTTTAACACCACATTATATAGATCTGAAGCAGAAGGTAATTGCAACTTACACAATTACTCTTCAGATATGTATACTTGTACGCAAGAGGTAGAACTTACAGATTTGAAATCCGAAAGCCATAAATTCACATGGTCTAACAAATGAAGTTCTACTTGGCATATTAGGAAAAAGTTGGATAAAGCTTTACTAAATGTGGATTGGCTTAATTCCTTTTCAAGAAGTACAGCAAAATTTCTAGACCCTAGTATTTCTGACCATACTCCTATAAGAATTGACAATTTGATCAATTTTATCAGAATCCTTCATCCTTTCAAATTTAACAATTTCTTAGCAACTATGGAGGGTTTTCATGAGGCTATATTGAAGGGGATAGAGTAGGATTGTTTTAGGACAAAACGGTACATTTGCCTCCAAAAGCTTAAGTTTGTCAAGTAGGAACTTAAATCCCTCAATTCAAAAAGAGGACAAAATCTCTCGAAGGTAATTGATAAGGCTAGATATAAATTATCAGCTATCCAGACTTCGTTAGCAGATAATCCTACAGATGTTTCACTAGCTTCGGCTAAGAAGGAAGCTTTAAAAAATATTTGCAACTGGTGGATAACCAAAACTCACTATTGAAGCAGAAATCTAGAGTTAATTGGCTAAAAGATGGAAACAGATGTACTAAATTCTTCTTTAACTCAGTACAAGCTAGGAAGAATGTTAATAAAATCACCTTTATTACAACTGAAAATGGAGAAATTGTGGCTGGACTAGAAGGATTAGCTAAAGAAGCATTCTTTTTTTACAAGAATCTTTTAGGCACAGAAGATTCTTCTCCTGATATAGTAGATGACCTTAGGAAGTTTGTCACAGCAAGAATTCCTGAACATATGATTTCTTTATTAATAAGGCCTGTAATAAACCAAGAAATAGAAAGGGTGGTGTTTGACATGAATGGATCTAAAACACTGGGCCTTAATGGCTTAAATGGTTTCTTCTATCAAAAAACTTGGAGTACAGTGGGAGGGTTAGTAAAAGAGGCAGTACATGAGTTCTTCTAAAAAAGGGTCAAGCTAAAGAGATTAACAAGACTTTTCTCTGTCTAATCCCTAAAAACTCAAATTCTTCTTATTGGACTGAATTCAGACCTATTTCTTGCACAAACTTTTTCTATAAGATCATTGCAAAGATCTTGACAAACAAGCTAAAAGAGGCTCTCCAGTCTCTCATCATTGAAAACCAAAGAGCATTTATGAAGAATAGGGATATTGGGGACAATATTCTTATAGTTCAAGAGTTATTGAAAGGGTATAACAGCAGGAAAAGTCCTCATAACTATACTATCAAAGTGGACCTACAGCAAGCTTTTGAGAATGTGAATTGGAGTTTTTTGTTTCAAAGCCATGGAATTTCCTCATAGATTCTTAAAGTGGATCCGAGAATGCATTATTACTACATCCTTCATAATTCTAATAAATGGGAGTCTTACAGAGATGTTTAAAGGCAAAAAAAGACTTAAGCAAGGGGATCCTTTGTCACCTTACCTATTCCTAATTTGCATGGAAGTTATTACCCAAATGCTGAAGTATAATTCAACTAAGGACCCGAGCTTCAAATACATTCCAAATGTAAGAAGATTTCACTAACTAGCTTATGTTTTGCAGATGATCTCATACTCCTAAGCAAGGCGAATGTCCACTCAGTCTCTCTATTGATGAACACTCTCAATTCTTTCAAAGAGATGTTGAGGTTGAGTATTAATCTTCAAAAGAGTTATTTCATGCTTTCAAAATGTGCTTCTCACCTATCAAATGCATTGACACTAGCAACGGGAATAGAATTCAAGGAGCCCCCTCTCCTTTATTTGGCTATTCCAATCTCATCTAGAAGACTAAGGTATTTGTAGAGAATCCCATAATAATAGATAGAATCCCATAATAATAGATAGTCCCTTAATTAAGGGATTATCCTTATAGAG
>JANVCQ010000008.1:30737382-30757113 GCA_025531925.1 Erythroxylum plowmanianum
AAAATCTTACAAGTTTCATGAAGGCCTTGAAAACCAATTTCACCCCTAAGGGTGTCAAAAATTCAATCAAAGCTACTACCTTCACATTAACATTCAAAATAGTACAACATTTTTCCAATTCATGCAACATTCAAACAGATCACAGTTATATCATAAAAGCACATTCAGAAGTACCACATGATTATTCACATAAGCACAAGGCATTTTGCCTTTCACTCAATCAAAGACATTCAATCAAATGCATATGTAATGCATATGTGACACTTTTCCAATTTATTAAAATGAACAGACATTAGCATAAGTCAATGTGGAATCATCGGGAAATTGAAAGAACTGTTGAAATTCGTCGAGAAAAAGGAAGTTAAATGAAAAATTGAGGATAGCACGTGATAATACTACTGTACTGAGGAATTAGTTACTTAAGGAATTACGAGAACTGAACATAAGCACACTGAGTTTACATGGGCACTTTCTGAAACATAGGTCAAGTCACATACATTAAAGTCATGTCATAGCAGACCGTGGGAACTGATCCCTAGTCTGAGTCGTATGAGTATGAGTCATACGCATGAACATGTGTTAAGTGTCTAAGTGTGAGAAAAGTGGTGATGTGTCAGAATATGAGCCAATGAAGGTTTATGGGTAACTAGAAATGGGAAAGGAATAATGGAAAATGACATTCATATTGTACTGTGGTTATAAACCCTTGAATGTGATACGAATGTGAATACATTGGCATGGGCTGATTTAGGAAAGAAGTGATATCAAAATGAATGATGGAGGCTTAAAGTGTATAAATCGAGTTGCAAGAAAACAAAATTTGATATAGCCTGGATAGGTCAAATTTGGACATGAGAAGCATATCGGTTAAAAGTGATAAGAGTATGATTTAGCATAAGAATATGTCTATGTGAGATCAAAAGCTCAGGATGACTAGGTATTTATGATTCTGACTTGTATGTCCGATAAAATTGGGATAATTGGAAATGAGAAAAAGTACATGGTTCGATAAGGTAGATAATGATTCACTACATTTGTAGTAGTGTGTATTATGGATTATGATATTGATATTATACCGTATTGTTCTACCTTCTAATGAAATAGAGAAGTGAAGATAGTGTCAGGAAAAAGAAGAAATGGTGAGATTAAACTTTTCTACGACTGCGAAATGATAGACTTGGATTTGAAATGTGATAAAAAATTTATGACGTAATAATATGTCTGTGATAATGAGATTACATTTAGGTTTGAATTGTATTTATGCATGCGATTATGGAAAAGATGATAACTCAAAGGAGAAGAGGGAATGTACTCAAAATGTTAATTCAATGGGACAGTTTAGGCGCTCGGTCACAACACCGTAAGAAATTGGAAAAGGGCCACATACGCATTTCATATGCATTTAATTTTTGGTCATAACTTTTGATATGGTTATGCTATTGAGTTGAGGTTTAGCTTGAATTAAACTTGAGAAGTTTGGCTAGAATTCTTATGAAGGAAGTTCTGTCCAATTGTGGCTTGAAGGGTTTTGAATTTTGCTTAGAAAGTGAGACATATGTGCAGGGTGAATAGTGATGGTTCTAACATTGAATGATTTGTGACCAGAACCTTGGGGAATTTTTCTAGGCTAGAGTAGACTGATTTTGTGAAATTGGTCTTCATGAAAGTTGAAGAGTTTCTTGTTAGCTTTCTATCGCCACTAAGTATGACATTTTTCGATTTGTAGGTTGAAAGTTATGGCTTGTTAACATTCAAATGGTTTTTCAAAGATTTATGTGTTTTGTGTGTAAATGTCTCTAAGTGTATAGGATTTGTGATTTTTGTGTTTTGACGCCAATTTTGGACTGTTATGGCTAAAATTAGTTTAAGTGGTCTTATGGAAAGTTGTAGAATAATGGTGGGTTTGTGAGTTGTTTATGACTGGATTCCAGACAGGAGGTCCGAGGTATTGGGAGATTATGACATAGAAGTGCTGGTGATACCACTAGAAGCGTCAGGTGACAATAATAGTCGATCACTATGCACTACATGCATGAGCACATGACCAGTTAATGACAGTTGTGACCGGAGTAGCCATCGAGAGCTGAAAGCTCAACGTATTTGGGCCTCGAGCCTACAGTGATTCAGAGCCTCAGGCTCAACGAATAATGTGCTCATATTGGGACAGTTTAGGCGCTCGGTCACAACAACGTAATAAATTAGAAAAGTGTCACATATGCATTACATATGCATTTGATTGAATGTCTTTGATTGAGTGAAAGGCAAAATGTCTTGTGCTTATGTGAATAATCATGTGGTATTTCTGAATGTGCTTTTATGATATAACTGTGATCTGTTTGAATGTTGCATGAATTGAGTGAACCATCGATGATGGTTACCTCACTGAGTTCGCAAAACTCACCCAAAATTTGCAATTATTTTTCAGGACCTAGAAGAATACCTCGTTAGGCAACGAGCGTATAGCAACCGTATGTGAGTGAGAAAAGAGGTCGGGATCAGTTCGTGTTTGCATTAGTGTTTGAAAATAAAAAAATTGTATTTCTGAATTTTTGTACAAATGATTAGGTCATGTTGTAAAGTCAACAGACTGAATTAATTTGTATTGATAAAAAAAAGGCCCCCGTGGTCATTGTAGTTACCAATGATTGTAATGTTAATTGTTTTCCGCATTGTGTATGTTTATATTTATTGAAAAAAAAATTATACTGAGTTTTGACTGAGTGATGTAGCACGCCACCCTCGCAAGGCATGGACTCGGATATCACCATCGATGTCGGGTTCGGGTCATGCGGGAGTGGGGTGTTACACTATGCACCACCCTTGGCTGCTTACCGGCGATTTCAATGAAATGCTGGGTCCGGAGGAGAAAATGGAAGGAGCACCTTTTGACTTCCGCCGTTGTGCGCGGTTTCAACAATGGGTTAATGCTTGTAACTTGGTGGACTTTGGATTTAGCGGTCCAAAATTTACGTGGAGAGGACAGGATCACGGCACTTATGGTAGAGTTTTTGAATGCCTGGACCGGGCATTCGGAAACCTTGCCTGGTGCACTGGCTTCCCTTCAACTGCTATCCGACATCTACCTCGCATCTGTTCGAATCATCACCCTTTACTTGTCTGTACTGACTCTTCACCCATCAGGACTGATGGCGAGAAGCCATTTCGCTTCGAACTGGCCTGGACTACACATCCAGCATACCCTCGACTTATTTCAACATGTTGGGATAATTCGGAAGCCCTACCACGCATGCTATGTCGTTGGCAATCTAAACTGCAGGAATGAAACCGAGTAGTATTTGGAAACATTTTTATACGGAAAAAACGAGTCCTCGATAGGCTTGCCGGAGTCCAGCGCGCGCTTATGGTACAGTCAAACATATTTTTGCTCACCCTGGAAGGGGAGTTGCAGGCGACATATCGGACTATTTCTCGACAGGAAACGCTGCATTGGTTCCAAAAATCTCGGATGGACTGGTTATGCATGGGTGATAGGAATACCAGATATTTTCATGCATCTACTGCAGTCCGACGTAGGCGGAATCATATTGAGGCATTACGGGATGATAATGGACAGTGGATTTATGAGCCTCATGAGATACGAGCCCGAATCCTGCAACATTTTCAAGATTTATACTCGGAGGAGGTAGCAGATCGTCCTCCATTCATTTTGTGTGGTGGGTATCCGACAGTTTCGTCTAGTGTATAAAGCACCTAGCCCGGATGGTTTTCATGCCCACTTCTTTCAGTCCCAATGGAGTTTGGTGCAACCTAGTGTTCTCACAATGGTGCGAGAGGTGTTTGCTGAACCTTCCCGCATCCAAGGGATCAATGCAACTTTTATTACATTAATCCCGAAAATAGAACACCCTGAACAGGTCACTCACTTCTGGCCAATTGGTTTGTGCAACGTGACTTATAAGCTAGTCTCGAAGGTCATTGTCCAGCGCCTCCAAGCTGCACTTCCCACTCTCATTGGTCCATATCAGAGCAGTTTTGTACCTGGGCAGCATATTTTCGACAACATTGTTGTGGCACAAGAGGTTATGCACTCCTTTCGTCGAATGCGGGGTAAAAGGGGATTTATGGCTATTAAAGTCGATCTGGAAAAGGCATATGATCGACTGAGTTGGAGCTTTCTTCAAGCCACTCTTTTTTCTGCTGGTGTCTCAGCTCCGATGGTGACTTTAATTATGCACTATGTTACAACGGCTCAAATGCAGGTGTTATGGAATGGTAGGCCCTCTCCAGCTTTCCAGCCTCACCGGGGGCTTCGCCAGGGCGACCCTTTGTCACCCTACTTATTTGTCTTATGTCTTGAGCGACTGTCTCACCTAATTGGGGCTCGGGTCAGCACTGGCCACTGGAGGCCTTTTGAATTGGGCGAGCAGGTCCCTTGATCTCCCATCTTTGTTTTGCCGATGATATGATTTTATTCTCAGAAGCTTCTGAGGGGCAGATGCGTGCCATCCTTGACTGTTTGTCTCTCTTCTGCGAAGCTTCGGGGCAACGCATTAACTCCCATAAGACAAAAGTATATTTTTCACTCAATGTTCACACGACTATTCGTGGCAATATCGCTCGGCTCTCCGAATTTGGTCAAACTCTGGATCTCGAACAGTATCTAGGGGTTCCGTTACTCCATAAACGCGTCACCAACTCCACTTATTCCCACGTTCTGCAGAAAGTGCAATCTCGATTAGTAGGATGGCAAGCTGACGGGTTATCTATGGCTGGACAAGTGAGCTTATGTCAATCAGTCTTGGGGGCTCTTCCATTGTACACGATGCAAACTACTCACCTTCCAAAAGGTTTAATCAATGAACTGGACCGATGATGTAAACGCTTTCTTTGGGGTACTACGCAGGACAGGAATCGTATCCCTCTTGTCTCCTGGCGCCAGGTGTGTAATCCTAAAGGCTCTGGCAGTCTGGGGTTAAAGAATCTGGGGGCCATGAATGTAGCGTTTCATATGAAACTTGGTTGGTCCCTTCTCACAGAGCCACGCAAGCTTTGTAACCAGGTGCTTAATGCCAAATATAATGTGGCTCCATCATGGGCTGAGTACTAAACCTAATGCGTCCCCGTTATGGCGCAACATTTGTGCAGCGTTCCCTATAGTACTGGCTGGTGCTACTTGGGCGATGGGTACTAGTCAAAGGGTTCGATTTTGGTTTGATAATTGGGTGCCGGGGGTGATTGGGAATTTACTAACTCATTCTATCCTTGTGGTACCACCGGAGCATCTAGCAAGGCAAGTTTGTGACTATGTGGACTCCCATGGGAACTGGGCTTGGGGTGAGTTTCGAGCCTTTGTCCCTTCTCTACTGCTCCATAAGATCGCTGCAGTGTTCCCACCTTGGTTTTCTCAGGCACCGGACCAATTGTTTTGGACACCAGCACCTAGTGGTCATTTCTCTACCAAAACAGCCTACCGCCTTCTTCGTCAACAAGTGTGGCTGCCAAGGACTAAATTATGGTAGGTAATTTGGTCCTGGACAGGCTCAAAACGTGTCCAATTGCACTTGTGGTTAGTGACGCTCAACCGCCTTATGACTAACGGACGGCGATATCAACTCTCACTAACGGACTCTCCCGTCTGCCAGGATTGCCCGAATCATGAGGAATCCTTCTCCCATCTGTTTCGGGACTGTTGGAGAGCGCGCATGATCTGGAACCAACTGGTTGAGGGTCGGAGCCGTCAAGACTTCTACTGTCATGATTTTACTACATAGTTAGAGCGGAATTTGGTATCGGCGCCAAGTTCCAGTCATGCTTATTCTTGGCCTTTGGTTTTTGGAGTGGTTCTTTGGAAACTTTGGGCCTGGCGCAATGAACGTTGTTTTACCCCTTCCTCGCCCACAGTCCATCATATTGGCGAAATTCACTCCTTTGTACAGGATGCTTTGTTGGCTCAAACGTTACAGGGCGATGTCTTACCCGCAAGTGCCCCGCGGCGTCGGATTCTTGATGTTTGTTGGCAGCGACCTCGAGAAGGCTGGGTCAATCTTAGCACTGATGGCGCCTCGACGGGGAACCCCGGATTGGCAACTGCTGGTGGGCTAATTCGGGATGCGAGTGGCCATTGGCTGGTTGGATTTGGCGCAAATTTGGGCTTCTATTCCTCCTGGCAGGCGGAATTATGGGCTGTCTATCATGAGCTACATCTAGCGTGGTTTTCTGGTTATTCCCAAGTCGAACTGACCCTGGTTGTGGCCAGTCTCACTAGCGATCAACATCCGGTAGTTAATATGCTGATTCCGGCTATCTAAGAATTGCTATCCAGACATTGGGTAGTACATGTAAGTCATGTCTTCCGGGAAGGCAATCGTTGTGCGGATTAACTTGCCAATTATAGCACTTTTATGCCTGTTGGCGTACACTGGTTTAGTGATGTTATTCAAGGGATGTCTTCGCTTTTATTTGCTGATGCTGTTGGGGTTGCTTTACCCCGTGTCACTGTCCTGTAATTTTCTTTTTTCCGTTTTTACAACCAAAAAAAAAAATTGAGAAAAGATAACTTCAATGTATCAAATCCAGATTTTAATTAAGTGATTTGCAATTTTAAGCAGGGTTGTTGTTTGTTACCCTAGTAATACAGTTTACTACTCCCAATGCTGTACGATCAGATTAATTTATGTTCGCAGCTGCATCCACTCTCTCAGAATGTATAAGTGACCACAGGAAGAAGAGATTTTCCCGGTTTCCAGCACTAGAAGCCCTCCAACGTCATGCCACGAATGGAACGCAAAGCAATGGTTTCGATGAATCAAACCAACGACACAATTCACTTTCACCAAGGAAAGTTCTTAATGAATATGTCCTTCTACTGGGGATCATACGGAACAGTTGTCTTCTCCCGCTTCCCTGGATTCAGGACTGACATGTACTATGTGGCATTGGCCTGCACTTTTGTTATGGCTTTTTTTGTTAGAGTGGTTGTGTCATTGCCAATTGATCAAACCTAATGCCAACAATGTTGTGGGTGGTTTGATTCAGACGTTAGTGGTCACCATCAGGGTTAGTTTGGCATACGTGCTTATGTTGGCCCTCATGTCCTTCAATGGCGGCATCTTCTTGATCGCTGTGGCTGGCATGGTGTGGGGTTCTTTCTTTTTGGGAGCAAAGCTTTCAAGAAATGTTCATCTCTTGAAAAATCCATCGATCTCCCACCAATGCCTTGCTGAATTCAGGGTATGCAAATATTTTATTTTTTCTGTTGGTATTTTGAGCGCAATTCTTCTGTCAGTTGTGGAACCAGTTGTATTAATAATTTTTAATACAAGACCTCACCCATCGGCCCATCAGCTTAAGCTTTTGAGCATAATAATGTCTGTACATACCGTAAGTTTAGCCTGTAAGTAAGAATTTTTAAGAAGCCGAGGAGAAAACGACCCATCAATTTGAAAATGAAAATGAAAAATATATATTTCAGATCCAACTGTTAAGTAGGCTTCAACAAGGTGGTTGGGTTGTGGGTTGACCCAACCCCAAGGATGGATCTTAGGGATTGCTTATAAGAAGAGCCCAATATCAATTAACTAGCTCCAATTGGTTATGAAAAATAAAATAGAATGTATAATATTTAACAGTACAAAGTACTAAAACGCTTGGTGTGTACTGGACTGCCTCTAGAATCCAGACCGCGAAAAGCAGATGTATTTACGATTTAATCCTTGCATTCTAGTTATCAACTCTAGTGGGCTACCGCCTACTGCACCAGCGCCATTAATACATTAGGAGCAATTACTGAGACACCCAACCAACTATGAACGGTGATCAACATCACATGCCTGGCATGGACGGCATAACAACCACAGACAACAAAGCCGGCAGCATGAACGACCAGAAAGTGACGATGATGCATCCCATGACCTTCTTCTGGGGCAAGAACGCCGAGATCCTCTTCTCCGGCTGGCCAGGTACTCGCGATGGCATGTACGCACTGGGTTTGATCTGTATTTTCTTTCTCGCTCTCATCGTTGAGTGGCTTTCAAATTCCAAGTTGATAAAGCCGGGTTCTAGCAACGTTGTTGCCGGCGTTTTACAGACTTTACTGCACGTTTTAAGGGTTGGTTTGGCCTATATGTTAATGCTAGCTCTTATGTCGTTTAATGGAGGTGTGTTTATGGTGGCTTTGGCGGGTCATTTGATGGGGTTTCTGGTATTTGGAAGTAGGGCTTTCAATGATACAAAAGAAGTAGCTTATCAGAAAACTTCTGATCTTCCTCCAGTGGCTTGTTGATCCTATTAATAACTGAAAAATACTAGTTAATTTATCTGTTCTTCTTTCTCTCTTTCTCTTTTTCCTTTTTTTTGTGAAGAAGTTTCTCCCTTTGGTTATCGATTGATACGAATTTGCCATGTTTCTCCGTCCAATCGCATCCCCACGGGCCGCTGGACGAAGGTTAGGTATTTAACTTCCCAAAAGCTAGAACTGGAGACTAATATCAGATTAAATTTTTTGGTCATTCCAATCTTTTTCCTTTTTTATTTTTATTATCTAACTTTTATATCAAAGTTGGTTAAATATAAATTTTATATTTAATTGTCTTTAAACTTGTAATTAAAACAGAATTTATGATTAAATAATTAAAGTTCATTATTTAATTAAACTTTGTTTAAATTGTGACAATGAAATTTATAAGGAACTTAGCAATTTCAATTAATCTTTAGCACCTATTAAATATATGAATTTTATATCTGAAAATATTATAATACTCTCATTTTATGACAAAATCCTAAATGTGAATAATAAAACAAAAATCAAGCGTACGTTGGACTTGGAGGAGTTATACAAGGCGGATGAAAACGTTATTTATTATTTCCTTTTATTTAAAATAAAAGTTGTTTTAAAAAGATTTTAATTATTTAAAATAAATATTATGGGTAATTTTTATATATAATTATAATTTTATTTCTAGAATTATTTGTTAATTTTTTTTACATTATAATTATACATATTATATTTTTAAGTATTTTAACATGTAATTAATAAAAATATATTAAATATTTTATTAATTTTTTAATAAATATACGTTATTTTAAAATTAAATTTATTTTAAATAAAAGGGATTAACGTATAGTTATTATTTTTCTTATAGTTTACTGCTAGTCACGCCACAGCTAGCCAAGCTTTTAATTTGAGCTGTCCTTGCAAAAGTAGAGTATTCGACTTTCTAGGACATTAATGACCTTGGGTACACAAGACTCAGGTGTCAGATAGACCACACCCAGTCCTACGGCGACGGCTAAATAACTATCACGAGACTCTGAGGTGTCACATAGACCACGCCCAATCCTACGGCGACGACTAACTATCACAAGACTCTGAGGTGTTGCATAGACCACACCCAATCCTACGGCGACGACTAACTATCACAAGACTCTGAGGTGTTGCATGACCCAACCCGATCACTATCAGAACTAGTCATGGCTGCAAATTGGGATGGTACTCGTCTTTCTGTAACTACATTGATCAACTTTGGTGGAAATTTGGAACAAAGACTTCATATAGGTATGCCAACAAGAGTCAAGTAAGACCTGATTAAAAAAGAATCACAATCGAGAAATAATTTCTATTAAAACATTCTCTAGAATAGTTTCTAGTAGAAGTTTAAAATACCAAAAATTGAGAAGACAGAAACTCAATTAAAAAAATGATATATGATTTATTAGTTATTCATATCAACATAGAGAAGACAAACATATAGAATATATCACACTCAGGCTAAGATTGACAATGAGATTCTACGGACGAAATTATACTACAATAAGGTTCTACAAACGAAATTATACTAAGGGAAAGACCCTCTCATGACATTCAAATTTTAGAACTATTAAAATTATTTTCCTATTGAATTATTTGATTATATTTTGGGTTTTAGGATGAAAAATAATTTGAAACTAGTTTATACTAGCCAATGATAAGATCCTACTTTGGGACCTTTCTAATCCCATGTTTTAGTCCTATTTCGGGACCTTTCTATCCCTGTAAGGATATCGAAATATGGAATATGGCTAATAAACTAGATCATAGATGTACGTTAATTAGATCATACACAAGTTGGCTTACGATTTAGCTCAATAACACCTATATAGAAAAGGATGCTTGATGACATGGTAAATTGGTAATACGAAGCAACCCCAAAGCACATGTGAGTTAGTAAAGGATTCTTCTGACTTAAGTGAGGTTGCAGGTTCGAACCCCCTCTTATGTATGCAGCTGTTGCAAACTTGAGGTCAGAGTTTTACCTCCCGCAAGGAACATATCCGGCTCGAACGAGGATTAGTTTGAATATGAATAGTTTAAATGTGTCTTCTCATAATTGGAATCCTCCTAAAACATCTCATGGACAAAAAAAAAAAATAGTAACATAAAACAAGGACTGAGATGGGAAAAACATGCATAAGATGACAAGCATGACAAGATTTTTATCATGTCTTATTCATGAAACAAGGACTTAATGTTTTTTTTTCCCCTTAAGTTGTAAACAGTTCTAGATTGCATATAAATAGCTTATTTAACCAAGGCTTTCAACCATAAGAGAGTTGGAAACAATTATTTCTTTATAACTCTTGAAAGAGCTAACAAAAGTTGATATTTTTTCTATATCTTTGTGCTTACTACCTCTTTTGTCGCTTATTGTGCTTTCTAAGGTGAACACTTTATTTTGTTAGTCTTATGTGAAACACTTCAAACACAAGGACATTAAGGTTAAGTTCTGCAAAACCCAACTATTAAAGTGGGGACTCAAATGAGTTCCTAACCTATGATTTTAAAGATAAGAAAATATATTCCTATTAATAAATTTACTTTTGGTGATATTAGTGGTTTTATTATAATTAAATTAAGCAATATGTAAAATATGAAATTTTATAGTAAAGAAAAGTGATTAAAGGAGCTAATTAAATAAATTGAGCCTTCAAAAGATGGAGAAAATTTGCAAAGTGGAGCATACATACAATTTAAGAGACTTTTAAGGAAATTCAAGTGAAAAACCAATATTAAAGAGGAATCAAATACCTCAAGATTCAATAAATCATTATAATCCTTCTTGCAGCCTGATATTAATCGTTTAGATGAATTATGTAACACCCTGTGTTAGGAGTTAGAATATTGAGAAATTGCAGTGCATTATATGCTTTGCATAATTGAGTATTTACTGATATATGCTTGTAAATTTTTGGACTCATAACAAATAATTGTACATGCATTCATGACATTTTCGGGTTAAACGGATTCATAAAATTGCTAATTATGGATTATTGGTGGTAAAAATTTATTTGGAGACTATTAGTAATATTTCAAAAATTTTTAAAAATTTTAGGAATTTTTTTAAAAATTTTGGGATATTTTAGATTAAGAAAATAGACAAATGGCATTATGCAATGTGGCAGTCCTATAGGCATGACAAGTGGTACACATTGTTACGAACTATCAGTCACAATAATCAAATAATAAGTGCAAAAATAAATAAATACACATATTTATGTGGTTCACCAAAATGTTTGGCTACGTCCACGGCAGCTAGGGTTTTATTTCACTGTAAATGTTTTTAGCGACTTGATACACTATGAGAATATAACGTATTTATATGCCCAGGAGAATAAAAAAGATAAAATGTAATTTCACCCTGCCCCCACACCCCTTGGGCCAACTCAGTGCGGAGTTGGATCCGCGATCGTGAGCTTGGTGTAAAGTCCATAATATTTTGTTATGCTCTATATCTCAACATACATGCATGGTGACACATGGCAAGATGTTAGTAACACACGTAAGCATGTGTTTTGAAAGGCAAAATTCTGTAGCTTCTTGTTTGCCCTTCGATTTTGCTTTGTTCTTCATCTTCACCAAACTTTGACTTTCACTCTCACTGCTGTGATTTTCTAAAAACAAGGTAAGAAAAGTTTTAAGTTTTTGAATTCTATGAATGATTTTGATGATGTATTACTATTAGAAAATAAACACATGCATAAGTTATGTAAGCTGAGTGGTTTCGGTGAAAGTGAGGATGAGATGAGTTGATAATGTGGAGAGGCACAGGAGGAGTAATACAGATTGCATGTAGCTTAAAAAGAAATTTAGTGAGGTGGAAAGGTTCGGATGAGTTGAGTGGTTGTGATGAATGCGTTTGAATGGCAATAAATGTAGTAGTAGAGAGAGAAAGCCTGTGAAAAAACTCTATTATTCCAGGAGTTGATTATTTTCTTGTATTTCTCTAGGATCCTCAAGCAATACTGATATTTTAACTTTTTAGTACATATGGGAACCCCCAAGTAATTAAAAGGCATGCTATGCACATTTAGACCAAAAATCTATTGAAGGTTTTCAATGTTAGAGAAATAAATTCTACCCTTGCATATGTTGATACTTAAGCCAAAAAACTGCAAAAAAAAAAGTAAGATACTGATGCAATGTAGAAATGAAATCCTAATGTGCTCCACAAAACAATAATAGACCATCTATAAAATTCAAGTGAGTAGAAACGAAATCCTAATGTGCTCCACAAAACAATAATACATCATCTATAAAATTCAAGTGAGCAAGAGACAACTGCTTGCATTAATGATGAAACCTAAACTTGGTCTCCTTGGAAGTGTTGAAGCATATGATCCTATTCAAAATTTCCATAGAAATGACAAAAAGGTAAGGGGAGATAGGATCTCCAAGCTTTATACCATTAGAGCCTCTAAATTGCTTATTAGGAACACTTTTGATTACCTAGAGCTAATGTGAATACCCCTCTATTCAGTCCAAAGATGGATTCAAAATTGTGGAAAGGAGGAAATTAAGTGAAAAGGCAAAATCCCTCTCGAAATGACAATTGTAGTTTGGAATATTGTGGGCCTTAATAGTCTTCCAAATCAATTTTGACTATATAAAAGCAATAAAGCCATGCATCATAGGCCTTTTGGAGACTAAGTTGAAGGCTAAGAAATGCAAAAATACCTGATTCTTTGACAAAAATTGGAAGATTATTACTTATCATGAATTTAATTCCACTAGTAGGATTATCATTGGATATGATCAATGAAAAATTAGCATTGTTGCCTCCATAATCTCTATTAGTGTATCCAATTGCAAGTTAACTTTATTGGTTTAGGTTTATGAATGATTTCTCTAAATATGCATTTAAAGGATATTTATGTGGAATTCTCTTATATATGTCTATGAATCAACAAAAATCTCCCTTGGTTAGTTCCTTGGGATTTTAATGCTACCATTTTTTTCTTTGGAGGTAGAAGGAGTTAGGTGCAAAAAATTCCCTTGCATTGATTTGTGGTCATATGTTGCAAACATTGAAGTAACATAATTAAAAGCTGCAGGTTGTTTCTATACCTGGTGTAATAGGCAAAAAGGGGATTATATGCTAAGAAAAATGTTAGATTGTTCTTTAGTGAACCAAGCTTGGTTGGAGAAATTTCCTAATAGCAAGAATATCTTTAGTCCTAATCTCACCTGAGATTATTTGTCTACAGATGTTCATAACCTAACAAACTTGTCTAAAAGGTGTGCCCTAATTAGATTCTTTAAGTTTTTTTTTTTCTGAGGTAGAAGGATTCCATAAAGTTGTTACTAAAAGGATGAGCCCTGAAATCTTAAGTCATGAACTTTTATAAATGTTATAGAAAACTTATAAAAGCTAGGACAAAATTAAAAAAACATTGAGCTTAAGCTTACATATTAGCATTAAACTGGAAGTTGTAAGAACTAGAGAGATGCTTCTCCAGAATCAGAGAACCCTACATGAATTCCCCGTAAATACTCATGTCTATAATAATGAGAAAGTTGTACTTAGGAACTGAAAAAAGGTTGGGCAAATGCATTGTTCCATTATAAAGTAGAAGGCTAAGGTACTTTTGTTAAAAGTCGAGAGACAATAACTCTAATGGCATGTTTGGTTCACAGGAATAGGAATTCTATTCCTGGTTTATTCCTAAAACTTTCCTATTCCTTTGTTTGGTTAGACAAAAATGTCAGAATACCTAATCCTTAGGATTATGTATTTCTCAATTTTTAGGAATAGCTAAAGATCATCAAAAGGTGTCTTTAGCTATTCCAAGAATAGAGTTATTTGTTGAAGACTCTTTTATCCTTATAATAATAATAATAATAATAATAATAATAATAAATTAATAACAATAATAAGATAATAATAATAATAATAAGGAATTAATTAATTAATTAAAATAATAAAATTAATAATAATAAGAATACTAGTAAGGAAAAAATTAATAATAAAAATAATTAATAAGAATAGGAATAATAAAATTAATAATAACAAGGAATTTTATAATTAATAATAATAAATATTATTAATAAAATTAATATTAATAAGAATAATAGTAGAAAATTAATAATAATAACAATTAATAATATTAAGAATAATAAAATTAATAATAATAAGAAGAAAATTAATAATAATGAGGAATTTAATAATAATAATAATAATAATAAAGAATTTAATAATAATAATAATAATAAAGAATTTAATAATAATAATAATAATAATAATAATAATAATAATAATAATAATATTTTAATCTTTTTGTTACTTATTTCTTTTTCATTCTAATTTTATATTTTCAAACTAAACACTGACATAGAAATTCTTTAGTGGTAAATCAAACAAAATAATATCTATTTTATTCTATTCATCATCTTTTTTATTACAAAGAATAACTATTTTATTCTTTATCTATTCCAGCTGTTTAACCAAACAGGCCGAATACTTTCACAAAGTCCAATTGGGTAGGACTGCATTATGCATGTGTGGATCAACCATAACTATTGAATCATGCATTTAATTTTTTAGCAACACCTTGGGATCTGAATCGCGGAACTACTTTTCAGGGTATGTTATTAGCTCCTTTATGCCCAAGATTCTCACAAATTCAAAATGTGATTTTCTTACTAAGCCTTTTTCTCCAAATGGCAGTACGAAAGTTGTGCTCAAACTAAACCCCTACAAGCCCCCTAACTAGGCGTGATCATTCGGATAATTCGGGCCGAATTTTTACTGTTTGGGTCTAGTCTGAATTATTCAAAAAAAATTTTCCCTTACTCGGCTAGAACCTGAACTTTCAATTACCCGAACTTATCCGGCACGATTTACCCGAATTATCTATTTACTCAGCCCGATTTACCCGATTTATCCGAATTATCCCGGCCTGATTTACTCGAATTATCCTAATTACCTTATTTCATAATTTTTTTAAACTTAATTCGGGTAATCGGACCGGCCCGAATTCAGGTAACACCCGGGCAGGCCCGAATTACCCGAAATTTAGCATTTGCTTACCTGAATTAATTCGGGCCGGGCCGGGCCGAATAATGCTCACCCCTACCCCTAACCTTGTCGGTTTCATTGGCATTTTTTTTAAAGCTTGGGACATAATCAAGCCTTATGTCTGTATGGCCATTTTGGAATTCTTCTCTAATGTGAAGATGCTCATATTTTGGAACAAAGCAAATCTGTGTTTAGTCCTAAAGATCATTAATAATTCCTCCTCCTTGAAAGATTCTAGTCCAATTTCCTTTTTTAATACCCTTTACAAGGTAATAGCTAAGCTACTAGTTAGCCGGTTAAAGATGGTTTTCTCCAATTTCATTAACTATACTCAAGTAATCTTTATTGATGGGAGATCTATTTGTGAAAAAATCATTCTAGTTTAGGAATTTGTGAAAATATTATCACAGAAAAGCCTCAGGGAAAATTTGTGCAATGAAATTCGAACTACACAAAGCTTTCAATTCGACAGCTTAGGATTTTGTCATTTATGCTTAGAAAGCTTTTTGCTTTCCACTATTCTTTATAGCTTGGATCAAGTAATGCATACAACCATATATTATAGTGTCCTTATAAATGGTAAGGCTACTAAACTAATTAGGGGAACAAAAAGATGCCAAGCAAGGGGTCCTTTGTCACCCTACCTATTTATTATATGCAATGAGGTCTTATATTGTATCATCTCTCATAATAACCTTGAGAGCAGGGATGGATCTAGGGGGGGCTAGCAAGGGCTATAGCCCCTACAAAATTAAAATTTTTTTCAGAATATATATATATATATATAGTAAATAGCCCATACAAAATTAAAACAAATTTCAGAATATATATATATATATATAGTCCTTGCCCCCCAAGACTAAAATCCTGTATTCGTCGCTGCTTGAGAGTAGATTTCAATTTTATAAAGTCTACACGCAACTTTAATTCTCAACTGCCTTTTGTATATGGATTTTTTTTTAAATTTTTGTGGAGCAAATCATCACTTAATCTCTTAACTCCCTAAATCCCTTCTCTTAGTCAGTGAGCTTTCTAGACTAAAGGTTAATAGGAATAAAAGCTTTATTATGATTTCCATTGTTGCCTCTCAACATGCTTTGTGGATATTTTTGGTCTTGGTCTCAGGGACCCTAACTTTACATTCATTGGGATTTCTATTGTTAGCTTATTGTAACATTTTTTACTCTTGCCTAATAATAAATATTCTTTCAATTTCCAAAAACCGAACTTTTTTCGACATACTAGATCTGCTCATATGTCACAAGAAGAAGAAAGCATATAGTGATAATGTTCGAACCAATCTGCAAAGCTGAAAAAAATACTAAAAAAAACGTGAAAAGAATAAGAGAAATATCAATTCTGAATGAAGGCTAAAAAGCTATGACGAGACATAGCAAAAGGGACTTGTAAGATGGTGGAGGAAACGACAATAAGGAATGTAGCAACAACCTAGAGAAATGCACCAACTGTAATCACATAGGCGCAGTTGTAGCGTCAACTAATGGGTAATATGAAGATTGCATCATGGATCTAAATATAGTAAATCAACGTAACCCAGTTGGATTTGTGTGTAAAGCTACTCCAACTTTTGTACACTAAGAAACAGTAATTCGGCTGCAATAGCTGCCAAATTCACCAGAATCAGTGTTAGTGTCTTCTGTTCCTGGTTGAACCTTCGCAGTTACTAAAATAAACGGTAAATGCTATCTTAAACATTTTTATTAGTATACTGTTAGGAGGTAAATCACACCCCTAACCCAATGTTATAAATACTGTAAATTAATACCGGATCTAATTATAATTTAATACGATACTAATACTGATCTACTATTTTGGTTATTAAATATAGAACATATTTTTTATGCTCCTCTGCACTTATTGTCTCAATATACCAACTTCAATGTGCTTCTTTTACATGTATTGTACCAATGAACTATACTTATAACCATCACTTGAAGTAGGTAAATGATAAACAAAACATGCAATAATATTGGCCAGATGGATTATCCCCAGATGTTAGAGAAGGAACTTGTCGCTTTTACAGAGAGAAAATACGTGTTTTTTTTACTCATTTCATTGTTTCCACTTCCTTTTTATTCCTTAGGTTTCAAAGTTTGCAACGTTTACATTGTTAAACTGCTTATTACATGCATTATTTTTTTTATCGATGGACGTTGTCTTTTCTTCTCTAAATAGGATCTGGGGTTCTCTCCTTTTTTCTTATAGACTAAAAAAGTGACGATTTCCCCTTTTTCTGCCCTTCTTAAAAGGTGTGGCAAGTGTATGATTCTTTCCTTGGTTTCTTGTCAATTCAGTGAGTATACCTGCGACGGGCTGTGGGTTGCAACCGGCTACCATGGCAGGAGGAGACGAGCGGCGACAAGGAGCGGTGACTGGTGGTTGGTGCGTGGCGACGGTGAGAAAGAGTGAGAAGGGAGCGGAGAGAGGCGACATAAGTTAGGAGGAAGGAGGGTCGGTGGCTTAAGTAGGCAGAGTTAAATTTTTTTATTTTTACAATTTAATCCTCCAACATTTTAAAATTTTCAGATTTGACTGGTTTTTGATTGATATTTTAAAGAATAATATGTACAAATCAAAAGAGTTGGTACTGAATGCGGATACCACACCGAATGTTTTTATTACTGTTTTCTAATGCACGTATCAGTTTCAAAACATAAGTTTGCTTTTACCCAAATTTTTAGACATCAATATTTTCATAAATAGCAAAGTCTAGAAAAACCTGATTACAAATATTCATGGTATATTGGTATGGTATTTTGCTGACTGTTAGATATATAGGCCCTGTTTGTCAATATTGTTACCTGATATTATCAGTAATTAGTAGATAACATATTATACCAATTGATTTGATCAGAGGATAACATCAGTTGTTTATCAAAGTTGTTTGGTAAAATTAGTTGTTTAGTATTAACTGTTTATATGTAAAATGACTTATAAAGACATGACTTAAAAAAAATTATAATGACATGAGTATTAAATTTTAATACTTCTTTAAATATTTTTATAAGAATTTAAATTTTAGATATTTAATTTTACAAAAATTAAGTTTATAAATCTATTAAAAAATATAGAACATATAATAATAATGATGATGATGATGATGACGATGACTTCTTTTGTATCCTTTCTCAATTTTAAATTAATGATAGACACTTAACATAAGCCCAAAATTAATAATTATTGCAATAAAAAAGAAAGCTTCGTCAATAACTACACGTACAGGTTATAAGATTGGGAAGAGGTAACAAAGGAAAAAAAGTGTCTTTTTGTTCATTTTGGTCTTAGAATCCAAGAGAGAAGCATAGATACTTGTTTGAGTTTGCAAAGACTTAAGATTGATAAATTCACAGTGGGAATATACACTACACGTTGTTCCTGTCTACAGGTTTTAAAGAGGGCACAATTTGTCATTTATAATAAGCTGAAGCAAAATGTTACTCTTAAGTTTTTTAAAAATCAATTGATTGGAAAATTAAGGACAACTGGTTAATAAGATCAATCAGCTATTTTTTGACTGATCAATTAATAACCAAATAGGAAAATGGTGTATATATCTATTTTTTTGATATAATTTTATTAATTGGACATATTAGATATTTTTATTAATTAAAAAATTATAGTTAATTAATAATCTCTCTTTAACTTAGATTCAAAAGTTACGTAGATAATCTTCTAGTTATGAAAGTGTTGGATCCCAAACTTTTTTTGAAAATTTAAAATTAGAAAATGAAATTAAATGAGGAAATATGATATGATTCTTTGTAATGAATGAAAACTATAAATGAATTTATGAGCATTTGATGAAATGAAAGTCATTTGAGTTTCCGTGTGTTTTGCATATGTTTGATAAAAAGACGAGGTATTGTGTATTGTGTTTGGATGTGGAAATTTGAGATTGTGGATACATGAAGTGTTGTGCAGGTTGAAGAATTTGACTAGTGTGAATTTAGGGGAGATGCTGTCAAAATTTTTATTATGGGCAGAAACTTTGACTGAGTCTTTGACCCTCTTAGAGTTTGAATTGGATTGGAAGATCTCTTGAAGATTGTAGTTCATGTTTAGAGCTTTCCATTGGTATATAATATGCCATTTTTGAGCTTAGGAGTAAGAAGTTATAAGATTAGGAAAAATATAGTTACTGTTTGAAATGTCATTTTATAGGCAGTAGCTTTGAAAGAGGTTTTACCTACTTTAGAGACTAAATTGAATTTTACATCCTTCATGAAAGTTGTAGAGAAGTTTATAGCTTGATAATGATGTATAATATGTTATTTTTTGTTGTGGAAATTGGAAGATATGAAATTTGGAAGTTTGGATATTGTTTTAAGATGACACATTTCTGACAGAAACTTTGATTGAAAAATTGACCTAGTTAGAGGTTGAAATTGCTTTTAAGTTCTTCATGAAAGTTTTAGATTAT
>JANVCQ010000008.1:30893885-30905719 GCA_025531925.1 Erythroxylum plowmanianum
AAACTTTATGGCTACAGAAAGCTCTTAACATAATCTACAAGTTTCATGTAGATCATTTTATCAAATTATGCCTAAATAAAAAGTCAACTCTCAACGCCCAAAAAGTCAACCATTTCACAATTTTTCATATTTTCATACTTTCTCTCTTTATTTCTTGATTTTCAACTTACTTTCAATGAACTCATCCACTTGTTCATTCATATTACTAAGTCAAATTTTTCACTCAAAGTTCGGGGTCCAACAAAATCTAACTTTGATGTCTTCATAAAAGTTGTGGATCTATAAGTCCTCTTTCAAACCATCAAAGAATGGCCTTGATCTGATATCAATAGAGAAAGTTATGCCTATTTATTCCAAAATAGGTCTTAAACTGAAGCATTTCGTCTAACCTTTTATCTGGTATCGTCTGACCTTTCGTCTGGTATCATCTACCCTCTAGCTAAAAAAATCTCACTTTTGTGTCTTTACAAAAGTTGTAGATCTATAGGTCTCTTTCAAACTGTCTAAGAATGACCTTGATCTGATATCTCTAGAGAAGCTTATGCCTATTTGTTCCAAAATAGGTCTTAGACTGAAGCCTTTCTATTGACCTTTCGTCTGGTATTATCTGACCTTTCGTCTGATTCAATTTTATCTATCTAGATGACAAAATCTCACTTCAATGTCTTCATGAAAGTTGTAGATCTATAAGTCCTATTTCAAACCATCTAAGAATCACCTTGATCTAACATCTTATGGAAAGTTATGCTCATTTTTCCATAATAGGTCTTAGATTGAAGCCTTTCGTCTGACCTTTCATTTGGTATTGTCTAGTCTTTAGCCTGGTTTAAATTTAACCCTGTATATTATAAAATCTAGCTTCAGTGTCTTCATAAAAGTTGTAGATCTATAAGTCTTCTTTCAAACCGTCTAAGAATGACCTTGATCCGATATCTCTAGAGAAAGTTATACCTATTTGTTCTAAAATAAGTTTTAAACTAAAGCCTTTCATCTGGTATCGTCTGGCCTTTAGTCTGGTTCAATTTTTACCCTCTAGATGATAAAATCTCAGTTTATAATCTTCATAAAAGTTATAGATCTATAAGCCTATTTCAAACTGTTCAAGAATGAACTTGATCTGATATCTCTAGAGAAAGTTATGCCCATTTGTTCCAAAATAGGTCTTAGACTGAAGCCTTTCGTTTGACCTTCCATCTGGTATCAATTGGCTTTTTGTCTGGTTCAATTTTGAACCTCTAGATGACAAAATCTAAATTTGGTGTCTTCAAGAAAGTTAAAAATCTATAAGTCCATTTGTAAACCATCCAATAATGACCTTGATTCGATATCTCTAGAAAAAGTTATGCCCATTTGTTCCAAAATAGGTCTTAGATTTAAGCATTTCATCAGATCTTTTATCTGGTATCAATTGGCCTTTTTTCTAGTTCAATTTTGGCCCTTTAGATGACAAAATCTTACTTTTTTGTCTTTATATGGTAGATCTATAAGTCCTCTTTCAAACCGTCTAAGAATGACCTTGATCCGATATCTCTAGAGAAAGTTATGCCTATTTGTTGCAAAATATGTCTTAGACTGAACCCTTTCGTCTGGTATCGTCTGGTCTTAGGTTTGATTCAATTTTGGTGTTCTCATGAAAGTTGTAGATCTATAAGTGCATTTTTAAACCATCTAAGAATGACCTTGATCCGATATCTATACGAAAAGTTATGCCTATTTGTTCCAAAATAGGTCTTAGACTGAAGTGTTTCATCTGGCCTTTCATCTGGTATCGTCTGGCCTATTGTCTAGTTCAATTTTAGCCCTCTAGATGATAAAATCTCACTTTTGTGTCTTCATCAAAGTGGTAGATATATAATTTCTCTTTCAAACAGTCTAAGAATGACCTTAATCTGATATCTCCAGAAAAAGTTATGTCTATATGTTCCAAAATAGGTCTTAAACTGAAGCCTTTTATCTGATCTTTCATCTGGTATCGTCTGGTCTTTGGTGTCTTCACGAAAGTTGTAGATCTATAAGTCCATTTTTAAACCTTATAAGAAGGACCTTGATTCAATATCTCTAGAAAAGGGTATACCCATTTGTTCCAAAATAGGTCTTAGACTGAAGCGTTTCATCTGGTATCGTCTGGCCTTTCGTCTAGTGCAATTTTAGCCCTCTAGGTGACAAAATCTCACTTTGCTGATTGCATGAAAGTGATAGATCTATAAGTACTCTTTTAAACCGTCTAAAAAAGACCTTGATTTGATATCTTTAGAGAACGTCATGCCCATTTGTTCCAAAATAGGTCTTAGACTAAATCCTTTCGTTTGGTATCGTCTGGCCTTTTTTCTAGTTCAGTTTTGGCCCTCTAGATGACAAAATCTCACTTTGCTGCCTTCATGAAGGTGGTGGATATAAAACAGTCTAAGAATGACCTTGATCCAATATGTCTAGAGAAAGTTATGTCTATTTGTTCAAAAATAGGTCTTAGACTAAAGCCTTTCGTCTGACCTTTCATCTGGTATCCTCTGACCTTTCATCTGGTATCGTCTAGCCTTTCGTCTGGTTCAATTTTTTACTCTCTATATGACAAAATCTAACTTTGGGGTCTTCATAAAAATTGTGGATCTATAAGTATTCTTTCAAACTGTCAAAGAATAGCCTTGATCTGATATCACCAAAGAAAGTTATGCTTATTTTTTCCAAGATAGGTCCTAGATTGAAGTATTTCATCTGACCTTTTGTCTAGTATCATCTAGCCTTTAGTCTTAAATTTTGACCCTATAGCTGACAAAATCTCACTTTAGTGTCTATATGATAGTTGTAGATCTATAAGTCCTCTTTCAAACTATCAAGAATGACCTTGATTCGATATCTCTAGAGAACGTTATTCACATTTGTTCCAAAATAGGTCTTAGATTGAAGCCTTTTGTTTGACCTTTCATATGGTATTGTTTGACCTTTCATCTGGTTTAATTTTGACCCTCTAGATGACAAAATCTCACCTTAGTGTCCTCATGAAAGTTGTAAATTTATAAGCCTCTTTCAAACCGTCCAAGAATGACCTTGATCTGATATCTCTAGAGAAAGTTATGCCCATTTGTTCCAAAATAGGTCTTAGCCTGAAGCCTTTATTTTGACCTTTTGTTTAGTATCATCTGGCCTTTGGTCTAGCTCAATTTTGACCCTCTAGTTGACAAAATCTCATCAGTGTCTTCATGAAAATTGTAGATCTATAAGTCCTCTTTCAAATTGTCCAAGAATGACCTTGATTCGATATATCTAGGGAAAGTTATGCTCATTTGTTCTAAAATAAGTCTTCGACTGAAGCCTTTCGTTTGACCTTTTGTTTGGTATCATTTTGTCTTTTATCTAGTTCAATTCTCTAGATGGAAAAATCTTGCTTTGTTGTCTTCATAAAACTTGTACATCTATAAGTCTTCTTTTAGGCCATCAAAGAATGACCTTGATCTAATATCTCTAGAGAAAGATGTCCATTAGTTGTAAAATAGTTCTTAGACTGAAGCATTTCGTCTGACCTTTCATCTAGTATCATCTGGCCTTTAATCTAGATAAATTTTGACCATATAACTAACAAAATCTTGATTTGACATCATTATGAAAGTTGTAGATCTATAAGGTCTCTTCCAAACCATGTAAGAATAACCTTGATCCGATATCTCTAGAGAAAGTTATGCCCATTTGTCAAAAATAGGTCTCAAACTGAAGCCTTTCATCTAGTATCGTCTGGCCTTTTGTCTGGTTCAATTTTGACCCTCTATATGACAAAATCTAACTTTGGTATCTTCATGAAAGTTGTGGATCTATAAGTTTTCTTTCACATTGTCAGAGAATGGCCTTGATCTATCATCACTTGAGAATGTTATGCTTATTTGTTACAAAATAGGTTTTAGGCTGAAGCATTTAGTCTGACCTTTCGTCTAGTATCATCTAACCTTTAGTCTAGGTAAATTTTGACCCTCTAGCTGACAAAATCTCACTTTGGTTTTCGTATGAAACTTGTAGATCTATAAGTTATCTTTCAAGCCTTCTACAAAAAACTTTGATATGATATGTTTAGGGAAATTTATGCCCATTTGTTGCAAAATAGGTCTTAGACTGTAGCCTTTCTACTGACTTTTCATCTTATATCATCTGGCCTTTTGTTTGATTCAATTTTAACCCTCCAGATGACAAAATCTCACTTCGGTGTCTTCATCAAAGTTATAGATCCATAAGTCCTATTTCAAACCATTTAAGAATGATCTTCATTCGACATCTTATGGAAAGTTATGCCCATTTGTTCCATAATAGGTCTTAGATTGAAGCCTTTCGTCTAATCTTTCGCTTGGTATCATCTAGTCTTTAGTCTGGTTTAATTTTAGCCTTGTATATGACAAAATCGCACTTTTCTGTCTTCATGAAAGTTGTATATCTATAAGTCCTCTTTCAAACCTTCTAAGAATGGCCATGATCAGATATCTCTAGAGAAATTTATGCCTATTTGTTCTAAAATAAGTCTTAAACTAAAGCCTTTTGTCTGACCTTTCGTCTAGCCTTTTGTCTGGTTCAATTTTTACCTTTTAGATGACAAAATCTCGCTTCAGTGTCTTCAAGAAAGTTGTAGATCTATAAGCTTCTTTCAAACCGTCTAAGAATGATCTTAAGCTGATATCTCTAGAGAAAGTTATGCCTAATTATTCCAAAATAGGACTTAGACTGAAGCCTTTCATTTGACCTTTCATTTTAGTATAATTTAGCCTTTTGGCTGATTCAAATTTGACCCTCTAGGTGAAAAAATCTCAGTTTGGTACCTTCATGAAAGTTGTAGATCTATAAGTCCTCTTTTAAACTGTCAAGAATGACCTTTATCTGATATATCTAGAGAAAGTTATACCCATTTGTTCTAAAATAAGTCTCAGACTGAAGCCTTTTGTTTGACCTTTCGTCTGTTATCAGTTGGCCTTTTGTCTAGTTTAATTTTGACCCTTTAGATGACAAAATCTTGCTTTAATGCCTTCATAAAAGTTGTAAATCTATAATCCTCTTTCAAACCATCCAAGAATGACCTTGATCTGATATCTCTAGAGAAAGTTATTCACATTTGTTCCAAAATAGGTCTTATACTGAAGCCTTTCGTTTGACCTTTTGTTTGGTATCATCTGGCATTTCGTCTAGTTCCATTTTGACCATTTAGATGACAAAATCCTAATTTTATGTCTCATGAAAGTTGTAGATTTATAAGTCCTCTTTCAAACCGCCCACGAATGACCTTGATCCAATATCTTTAGGGAAAGTTATACACATTTGTTCCAAAATAGGACT
Source organism: Erythroxylum plowmanianum (assembly GCA_025531925.1). Classification (NCBI taxonomy): domain Eukaryota; kingdom Viridiplantae; phylum Streptophyta; class Magnoliopsida; order Malpighiales; family Erythroxylaceae; genus Erythroxylum; species Erythroxylum plowmanianum. The sequence goes on from JANVCQ010000008.1 coordinate 30,899,190, forward strand.
TAGACTAAAGCCTTTCGTCTGACCTTTGATCTGGTCTCATCTAGTCTTTCTTCTGGTTCAATTTTGACCATTTAGATGAAAAAAATCTAACTTTAGTGTCTTCATAAAGGTTGTATATGTATAAGTCCTCTTTAAAGCCTAAGAATACCCCTGATCTGATATCTATAGAGAAAATTATGCCCATTTGTTCTAAAATAGGTCTTACACAGAAGCCTTTCGTTTGATCTTTCACCTGGTATCATCCGACCTTTCGTCTTGTTCAATTTTGACCCTCTACATGAGAAAATCTAACTTCACTCTCTTCATGAAAGTTGTGGATCTGTAAGTGCTCTTTTAAACCATCTAAGAATGACCTCGATCTGATATCACTAGAGAAAGTTATGCTTATTTGTTCCAAAACAGGTCTTAGACTGAAGCCTTTCGTTTGGTATCGTTTGGTTCAATTTTGACCATCTATATGACAAAATCTCACTTTGGTGTCTTCATGAAGGCTTTATTCCTTTTTCAAAACATCCAAGAATGACTTTTATATGATATCTTTAGAGAACGTTATGCCCATTTGTTACAAAATATGTCTTAGATTGAAGTCTTTCTTCTGACCTTTCATCTGGTATCATCTCGCCTTTCATCTGGTTCAATTTTGACACTCTAGATTACAAAATATAGCCTTGGTGTATTCTTTAAAGTTGTATATTTATAAGACCCTTTTCAAACTGTCTAAGAATGAACTTGATCTAATATCTCTAGAGAAAGTAATGCCCATTTGTTCGAAAATAGGTCTTACACTAAAGCCTTTCGTCTAACCTTTCATCTGGTATCATCTGGTCTTTGGTCTGGTTTAATTTTGTCCCTCTAGATGAAAAAATCTCACATTGGTGCCTATATGAAAGTTGTAGACTATAAGTCCTCTTTCAAACTAGCCAAGAATGACCATGATCCGATATCTCTAGAGAAAGTTATGCCATATGTTCCAAAATAGGTCTTAGACTGAAGCGTTTCGTCTGGTATTGTCTGGTTCAATTTTTCCCCTCTAGATAGCAAAATCTAATTTTAGTGTCCACATGAAAGTTGTAGATATATAATTCCTCTTTGAAACTATCAAGAATGTCCTTGATCTAATATCTCTAGAGACAGTTATGCCCATTTGTTCAAAAATAGGTTTTAGACTGAAGCCTTTCATCTGACCTTTCATCTGGTATCATTGTGCCTTTCGTCTGGTTTAATTTTGACCCTCTAGATGAAAAAATCTTGCTTCAGTGTTTCATGAAAGTTGTAGATCTATAAGCCTCTTTAAAACCGTCTATGAATGACCTTGATCCGATATCTCTAGAGAAAGTTATGCCCTTTTGTTCCAAAATAGGTCTTAGACTAAAGCCTTTCATTTGACCTTTCGTCTGACCTTTATCTGGTTCAATTTTGACCCTTTAGATAACAAAATCTCATTTTGGTGTCTACACAAAAGTTGTAGATCTATAAGTCCTCTTTTAAACTGTCAAGAATGACCTTGATCTGATATCTGTACAGAAAGTTTTGCCCATTTTTTCCAAAATAGATCTCAAACTAAAACCTTTCGTTTGACCTTTCGTCTGGTATCATTTGGCCTTTTGTCTGATTTTATTTTGACCATATACATGACAAAATCTTGCTTCATTGTTTTCATGACAATTTTAGATCTATAAGCCTCTTTAAAATCGTTGAAGAATGACCTTGATCCGATATCTCTAGAGAAAGTTTTGCCCTTTTGTTCCAAAATAGGTCTTAGACTGAAGTCTTTCATTTGACCTTTCATCTGACCTTTTATCTGGTTCAATTTTGACCCTTTAAATAACAAAGTCTCATTAAATAAAAGCTACAGATCTATAAATCCTCTTTTAAACTGTCAATAATGACCTTGATCTGATATCTCTAGAGAAAGTTATGCCCATTTGTTCCAAAATAAGTCTCAGACTGAAGCCTTTCGTTTGACCTCTCGTCTGGTATCGTTTGTCCTTTCATCTGGTTTAGTTTTGACCCTCTGGATGAAAAAATCTTGCTTTAGTATTTTCATAAAAGTTGTAAATATATAAACCTTTTTAAAAATGTCCAAGAATGTCTTTGATCTGATATCTCTAGAGAAAGTTATGCCCATTTGTTCCAAAATAGGTCTTAGACTGAAGCCTTTCATTTGACCTTTTGTCTGGTATGATCTAACCTTTGGTCTAACTCCTTTTTGACCCTCTAGATGACAAAATCTTACTTCTATATCTGCATGAAAGTTGTAGATCTATAAGTCTTCTTTCAAACTACTTAAGTTGTAGATCTCTAAAGAAAGTTATACACATTTGTTCCAAAATAGGTCTTAGACTAAAGCCTTTCGTCTTGTATCGTCTGGTCTTTATTTTGGTTCAATTTTGACAATCTAAATGACAAAATCTCACTTTAGTGTCTTCATGAAAGTTGTAGATGTATAAGTTCTTTTTTAAACTGTCTAAGAATAACCTTGGTCTGATATCTCTAGAGAAAGTTATGCCCATTTATTCTAAAATAGGTCTTAGATTGAAGTTTTTGGTCTGACCTTTCGGCTGGTATCATCTGGCCTTTCATCTTGTTCAATTTTAACCCTTTATGACAAAATCTAACTGTGTTGTCTTTATGAAAGTTGTGGACCTATAAGTTATCTTTCAAACCGTCTAAGAATAGCCTTGATTTGATACCACTAGAGAAAGTTATGCTTGTTTCTTCCAAAGCAGGCCTTAGACTGAAGCCTTTCGTCTGGTATTGTTTGGTTCAATTTTGACCCTCTACATGATAAAATCTTGCTTCGATGTCTTTATGAAAGTTGTAATAAGTCCTTTTCCAAACCATCATGAATGACCTTTATCCGATATCTCTAGATAAAGTTATGATAATTTCTTCCAAAAGAGGTCTCAGATTGAAACCTTTCATTTGACCTTTCGTCTGGTATCATCTGGCCTTTCGTCTGGTTTAATTTTGACCCTCTAGATGAAAAAATCTCACTTCAGTGTCTTCATAAAAGATGCAAATCTATAAGTTTTTTCTTAAAACGTCTAAGAATGAACTTAATTCGATATCTCTAGAGAAAATTATTCCCATTTGTTCCAAAATAGATCTTAGACTGAAGCTTTTCGTTTGGCCTTTTATCTGGTATCATCTTGTCTTTCATCTAATTCCATTTTGACCCTTTAGATGACATCATCTCACTTCTATGTCTTCATAAAAGTCCTCTTTCAAACCACCTAAGAATGACCTTGATCCGATATTGCTAGGGAAAATTATACACATTTGTTCCAAAATAGGACTTAGACTGAAGCCTTTCATCTGACCTTTCGTCTTGTGTCATCTGGTCTTTTGTTTGGTTCAATTTTCACCATGTAGATGACAAAAATCTCACTTTAATGTCTTTATGAAAGTTGTATATGTATAAGTCCTCTTTAAAACTGTCCAAGAATACCCTTGATCCATTATCTCTAAAGAATGTTATGCCTATTTGTTCTAAAATATGTGTTAGACCAAAGCCTTTTATTTGACCTTTCGTCTGGTATTGTCTGGCCTTTCTTCTTGTTCAATTTTAACCCTTTATGAAAAAATATAACTTTGGTGTCTTCATGAAAGTTATGGACCTATAAGTGTTCTTTCAAACCGTCTAAGAATGACCTTGATTTGATTCCACTAGAGAAAGTTATGCCTATTTTTTTTCCAAAATGGGTCTTAGACTGAAGCTTTTTGTCTAGTATTGTTGGGTTCAATTTTGACCCTTTAATGACAAAATCTTGCTTCAATGTCTTCATGAAAGTTGTAGATTTATAAGTCCTCTTTTAAACTATCATGAATGACTTTTATCCGATATCTCTGGAGAAAGTTATGCTCATTTATTCCAAAATAGGTCTCAGACTGAAGCTTTTTGTTTGATCTTTCGTTTGGTATCATCTGGCCTTTAGTCTGGTTTAATTTTGATCCTCTAGATGAAAAAAATCTTGCTTCAGTGTCTTCATAAAAGTTGTAAATCTATAAGCCTCTTTCAAACCATTTAAGAATGACCTTGATTCGATATGTCTAGAGAAAGTTATTCTCATTTGCTCCAAAATAGGTCTTAGACTGAAGCCTTTCATTTGGCCTTTTGTCTAGCATCATCTTGTCTTTTGCCTAGTTCCATTTCGACCCTTTAGATGACAAAATCCTGCTTTAGTGCCTTCATAAAAGTTGTAAATATATAAGCCTCTTTCAAACCATCCAAGAATGACCTTGATCCCATATCTATAAAGAAAGTTATTCACATTTGTTCCAAAATAGGTCTTATACTGAAGCCTTTCGTTCAACCTTCTGTTTGGTATCATCCAATATTTCGTCTAATTCCATTTTGACCCTCTAGATGACAAAATCTCAGCTCTATGTCTTCATGAACATTGTATATCTAGAAGTCCTCTTTCAAACCACCTAAGAATGACCTCGATCCGATATCTTTAGGGAAAGTTATACACATTTGTTCCAAAATAGGTCTTAGATTGAAGCCTTTCATCTGACCTTTCATCTGGTATCATTTGGTCTTTTTTCTAGTTTAATTTTCACCATCTAGATGATAAAATCTCACTTTAGTGTCTTCATAATTGTATATGTATAAGTGCTCTTTAAAACTGTCTAAGAATATCATTGATCCTTTATCTCTAGAGAAAGTTATGCCCATTTATTCTAAAATAGATCTTAGACTGAAGCCTTTCGTTTGCCCTTTCGTCTGGTATCATCTGGCCTTTCTTCTTGTTCAAATTCGACCCTCTATATGACAAAATCTAACTTCGCTCTGTTGACAAAAGTTGTGGATTTGTAAATCTCTTTCAAACCATCTAAGAATAACCTTGATCTGATATCACTAGAGAAAGTTAGGCCTATTTGTTCCAAAATAGGTCTTAGACTGAAGTCTTTCGCCTGACCTTTCACCTGGTTCAATTTTGACCCTTTATATGAAAAAATCTTGCTTTGGTGTCTTCATGAAAGCTGTAATCCTCTTTCAAAACAACTAAGAATGACCTTTATATGATATCTTTAGAGAAATTTATGCCTTTTTGTTCCGAAATAGGTCTTAGATTGAAGCCTTTCTTCTTACCTTTCATCTAGTACCATTAGGTCTTTCATCTGGTTCAATTTTGGAGCCTTAGATGATAAAATCTCACTTTGGTTCTTCATGAACATTGTAGATATATAAGTCCTCTTTCAAGCCGTCTAAGAATGTCCTTGATCCGATATCTCTAGAGAAAGTTTTGCCCATTTGTTCCAAAATAAGTCTTAGATTGAAGCGTTTCATATGATCTTTCGCCCTATAATGTCTAGCCTTTTGTCTAGTTCAATTTGCACCCTCTAGATGAAAAAATATCTCTTTGGTTCCTTCATGAAAGGTGTAGATCTATAAGTCCTATTTTAAACCATCCAAGAATGACCTTGATGCAATTTCTCTAGAGAAAGATAGGCAACTTGATCCAAAATAGGTCTTAGACTAAAGCCTTTCGCCCAGTATTGTTTAACCTTTTGTCTGGTTCACTTTTTCACTCTCTATATGATAAAATCTAACTTTATTTCCTTAATGAAAGTTGTGGATCTATAAGTCCTCTTTCAAACCGTCTAAGAATGGCTTTGATCTGATATCACTAGAGAAAGTTATGCCTATTTGTTCTAAAATAGGTCTTAGATAAAAACCTTTCGTCTGACATCATTAAGCCTTCAGTCAAGTTAATTTTTGACCCTCTAGCTGACAAAATCTTGCTTCAGTGTCTATATGAAAGTTGTAGATCTATAAGTCCTCTTTCAAAATATCAAAAATGACCTTGATCCGATATCTTTAGAGAACATTATGTAGATTTGTTCCAAAATAGGTCTTAGACTGAGGCCTTTCTTCTGAGCTTTCGTCTGGTATCATTTGGTTTTTTGTCTCTTTCAATTTTGACCCTTTAGATGACAAAATCTTGCTTAAACGACTTCATACAATTGTATATGTATAAGTCCTCTTTTGAACCATCTAAGAATGATCTAGATTCGACATCTCTACAAAAGTTATGCCCATTTGTTCCTAAATAGGTCTTAGACTGAAGCCTTTCGTCTGGTATCGTCTGGCCTTTCATCTAGTTCAATTTTTCACTCTCTACATGCCCATTTGTTCAATTTGTATGAAAGTTGTATATTTATAAGTCCTCTTTTAAACCATCAAGAATGACCTTGATCTGATATCCATACAGAAAATTATGCCCATTTGTTCCAAAATAGGTCTTAGACTAAAGCCTTTTGCCTGACCTTTCTTCTGTTATCATCTAGCATTTGGTCTGGCTCAATTTTAACCCTCTAGGTGACAAAATCTTGTAGGAAAATCCCGGGAGGTACATCATATGTACCAGCAGCGGAAAACAAAAATTTTGTTACCGGGATCTTCCCGAAAGCCAGGATCCAAGTGTCGGTATGAAAATTCAAACTTGAATAGCCAATAGAGACTATCTCTAAAGGTATCCACACAGAGATCAGAAAACCTAACCGGATCAAACACCTTTGAC
>JANVCQ010000008.1:30905819-30926115 GCA_025531925.1 Erythroxylum plowmanianum
CATGAAATATAATGGCAGTTGTGACCAGAGTAGCCAACGATTAGAGCTTAAAGCTCAACGAGTGAAAATGAGCCTCAAGCTCAAAAGTGATTCAGAGCCTCAGGCTCAACGTTCAATGAGCCCTATATGGGACAGTTATCAATGAGCCCTATATGGGACAATTCTCAATGAGCCCTATATGGGACAGTTTAGGCACTCAATCACAACAAAGTAACAAATGGAAAGTGAGTCTTATGTGCATTGCATATACATAATATGAATGATTAAGTGTAATGAATATGAAGTGTTAAAGTGAATGTGAAGTGTGAAATAGTGTGAAATGTGTGATGTATGTGTTATGTGAATTATGTGTTATGTGATTGGGTCAGCCATCGATGATGGTCTCTCATTGAGTTCGCAAAACTCACCCAAAATTTGCAACTATTTTTTTGGATTAGAAGAATACCCCGTTAGGCCAACGGGAGTATACCTACAGCATACAAGAGAAGGATAGAGGTCGGGATCAGTTCGCGTCTGCATTACATTTTTCCATTTTATATTGAATTGTATATTCTGTAACTTTTTGTATAAATTTGTATTCCGAATTGACACAAATGTTTTGAAATTGTGAAAGGGGGCAAATGGCTGTTGATAACTTGGTTGATTTTATTAAGTTGATTGAAAATGTTTGTGAAGGAATGTGGGCCCAAATTGAGTATCAATTTCTGCACATTGTGTTTGTGTTATTGATTTTAAAAAAATGTATACCGATTTCAAAATGATTGAGTGCTTTAGCACACTACCATCGCGGGGCACGGACTCGAATATCACCATCGATGTCAGGTTTGAGTCTTGCGGGAATGAGGTGCTACACAATGACACTTAAGTTGAGATATACGTTGTATTCATCGGTACTTTGAGGCTCAAGGTGTTCAACTGTCACCTCCAACACCATCCCCACCTCAGTCACCTGATGAGTTTGTGTTTTAATCCTTCTCTTTTCATTTTTGTTAGTATTTTCTTCTTATGTTTTTCATATATTGTGTTTTATTCACCTCATGGTGTGTTTGTGTACCCCTCTCACATTAAAGACAATATGTAGTTCAAGTTTGGGGAGTGTTGTTTCTTTTTACTTTGAATTTTTCATATTGTATGATAGTCTGTTTAGGTTTACATGATGTGATTCGTGTGAATGTGTCAATAAGTAGGACTTAATAGGATAGATTTAGCCTTAGACATAGTCTTTTAGGTTGTGAAAATTTATTAGCTTGCGAAATTAGTGACCTAGGTTACTTTAGCTAAATATATCGTTTAATTAACATATGGAGTTAGTTTATTCACCTTAGGAAGTTGTCACAATCATTTATAATTTTAAGCCATTCGAATAAGTAACATTGCCAGTATATTTTCATGAGAACAAATAGCTAAAGCAATAAGGTAGGAAATGTGTTAAAAAATGTATGTATAAATTTCAATTAAATAAGTCTTTCGCTAGCCTTCAGGTTATGAATAGAGCTAGTGGTCAGTTGAGCATATGATGTGGCCAAGTAGCTGAATCGACAATCATCACAAATGTTTGCCTTCATGTAAAAAGGCTATAATGACATTCCAATCAAGTTGTTTGATAAAAACATGACCTAGTTGATTAAGTAAATTTAACATTAATCACAAATTTTTTTCTCCGCATAAAAAGGCTAGATTCATGTCCATAAAAGAATTTAACAAAAAGAATGTTTGTCAAATAAAAACCTACCAAACTTATAAGTAGCTTGACGTTCCATGAAAACTTACTTGAGAATAGTTACAAGTTTGATTGACCAAATGATTATCAATATTTGTGTACAGGTGATGGGGGTGAATAAACTTAACATCAAAATCTCGATTAGTTTGTATATTTAGTGCAAAGTACTTAGACATAGATTTTGCAAGTTAATAAGTTAGAATAACTTGAAGGATTGTGTTTATAGTTGAATTTGTTTCGTGAAGTTGAAGTCATTGTCTCATTATTGCATAAGCGTGTTTTGTGTGTTTTTTTTTTTGCTTAAGGATAAGAAAATGTTTAAATGTGGGGATGATGATAGTTGTAGATTGCATCATGTTTTTATAGGCAATTTAGTTTGTATTTAGTTGTTAATTTGATTGTTTAGTGTGTGTTTATGTTAGAATTGTGTTAGTTAGTAGATATTTATGTTTTAATTGTTTCATCGGTTAGAGCATGCTTTTGAGCTTCAATTTTATATTTTTTAGGTTTCTTTATGTGTTTGTTAGTGTTTCAAGGCGACCCAAATGACCCTAGGGTTGTCCTAATTGGAAAAGCCTACAAAAGGCTTAATGATGAAGCCCCAAAGGGAGTTTCATTTCTGCCACTTTTGAAAAACCCTCAAGGAGAGAGAGAAGAAGGAAAGAGGAGAAAGGAGCAGGTTTTAGTGGCTATTGCTCTCCCGAGGCATCTAGATCCCCATTTTATTATGTATTTCTTTCATTTTGTTGTTCTTTTCTTTGAATATGAATATATGTATGGATTTGGGTTTGATTAAGATGTTTTAAATTTCCTTCAGGATTTGACCTTGATTTAAGTTATTATTGGGTTATTGTGATTAGGTGTTGTGATTGATTGTGGTGTTTGTATATTTTGGTAATAAACCAAGAGGGTGAATCGGATAAAAATGATTAGATCGTGTTAATAAGAATTAGGTGATCTAATTGACCTTGCAATCAATCTAGTCAGTTGTTAGATGGAGAGATATCTGTTTATTATAGGACTTAAGATCTAATTAGAATTGTGGGTCTTTTATTTATTGAGATATTGCAAATTTTATAATTTAATTAGTATTAATGAATTAGGGTGTGTGATTATAAGTCAAGAGAGAGTGATCCCCCCTTTGATAATCTAGAACCGACACCTCGTTAACACATAAATAGCTAGGTTAGCATTAATGATAAGAAGAATCCGCTCTCCCATAATCTGGTAATTTTGCGTAATTGATTTCCATTATGAATTTTGTGTTGCTCAATTTTAATTCCTTTTGTGTTAAATTTCTGAATTACATTCCTGCTAATCAAATTCTCAAGTTTAATTTATTGTTCAACTTTTTTCATTTTAATAATTTCTAGATAACCTAGGATTAGATTAGATTAGATTAGTTATCCCTCCTCGTGGGATGGACCCTTCACTTACTACAACTCACGACCCGTGCACTTGCAAATCAGAAAACACCTAGAGATGCTCCTATTTATAAATCCACAATTCCATCTTGATTATTATAGATTGAATAGTACATCTATTTCTTATTACATATATCTTGTAGTATTAAATGATATTAAAATTTTTGTCTTGGTTATTCTTGTTAATGATAGAGAAGTACTACACCATGCTAAAGAAAGTTCCTTTCATTTTAGTTACAACTACGCAAAAGCTAGGATGCTATGTTTAAACCTATATCTTATGGTTTGGAAACCAAACTAACAAATGAGTAAATTCCCACTGTCTAATAATAAGATCAAGTAATAAGCTAAAGGAGGTGTTAGTATATTTAACCTTTTTATTAATCAAACTGACTCTTCATAAATTTTTAATCTGCTTTCTCTGTGTTTTATGATAGGCTACATTGAAGCTATTATTTTACCAATACAAGCAATTATCTATGTTGTCAATGACATTGATGTATTAGTGACAGCCAAGGACAAGTTTCATGCAATTCAGGGGATATGATTAACTCCATTTTATCTTTTCCTGTTAAAAAGGCAATGGTATAATTGTTGGCCTACCCATAAAAACAATTATGCACTTTCATTTTTGGTATATTATTACTCATAAATTTGAAATAAGTTGAGTAATGGACCCTAACTTCTCTAAAGTTGTTTATGTTATGGTTAGCCAACTATATGTTAAAAAGAATTTGGGCTTATTTGACTACTTGAATTATGAAAACAATGTAATCTCTCTCTATCACCTAGTTTCTAGTCATGATGTCGATATATATTACTAGTGGGATTAATACTAAGCTTAGGATTCCCACAGTCAATTCAAGATGTTGTACCATTTATTCAATCACTTCGAAAGCCTAATGTTTCAACTAGTGAGGAAAAGGTTTTGCAATAAGTTGGACGAATTACCTTGAGAAGAAGAAGCCTTATATGGACGAAGACAAAGATGGATGAACACTAGAGACAAAGATGGACAAAGACAATGGCAGACAAAGATGAATGTCTTGAACAACTGCTGGAATGTGAGGAGGAAGGAAGACGAAGGCAATATTATGCAGCTGCTTCGTAATTAAGTTTTCAATATGAAGAAAATGACATCATTTGTATTGGACAAAATGACGTCGTGTCATGCATCTAGATTCCTACTACAGGATAAACCTTTGGCTTATCTAGGAACACGTTTGGTGATGAATTTGTAAATTGATGTTAATCATTGCCAAAGGTTGATCCTTTGGTGCAACTAGATTGAATTTTTGGTACATCTAGATTGCCTTTAGTGTCGATTTTGTAAATTTTCACCAAAACTTTGGCAACAAAGATTGAATTTTTGTTGCTTTTAGATTGCCTTTAACGATAATTTTGAAAATTTTCACGAAACATACAAGTCGTCACTAAAGGTTAAACCAAAGGCAATCTAAATGCACCAATTAGTACCTAATTATAATACTTCTCTTACATTCCTTTCTTTCCACTGTTGATAAAGGTGGTGCAATCTTATCTTGAGTTGGTATGTTCCATCTTTAATTTCTTGCTTCAAATCTCTCTCTTTATCAGCCTCCAGCTCTCCTCGAATCTTTAGGTTGTCTATCAACATTATATGACTTGTATCTCACATCATCTTACCAAACTATACTAGGTTTCACTAAATATTATTAACCAAAAGAAAGAACCTGAGAAGCATAGGTAAGAAAAGTAGATAAATGGAGAAATCTGCACACGAATGAAGAAGATTTCACTTATAATCAAGACTAGGAAGAGAATAAATGGAGAAACCTGACCCTTTGGAGACAATTTTCAAATGTGTCACCAATTGGTGATCCTTTGGAAACCCTTTTTCAAAAGTGTCACCAAATAGTGACCCTTTGGTGACAATTTTGCTGACCTTAGCTACAATTTCTAAATCAAAGCAAAAAAAAAAACACATAGCCAAAATGCTACCGTATTGTAGTGTTAATTTCTACTTGATTAACAAGTCTTCAAGGAGAGGCAAGGACCAATTCTACTACTACAATGTTTTGGCTAGTAGGCCGTTAGACTTGACTATTTTCTTAAACTTATCATTTGGAACCCTATATAGAAACTTGAATCACCATTCGCTCCTGTCTTGTAAAGATACGAATAAGAACATCCCTTTCCAATCTTAAGTGCCTTTCAGAGGTTTACACACTTTTACGTTGCTATCCTTAGCATTTAAACTATACCACTCAGAATTTCCTTGCAAGGATTGGTTGGTTTATATAGTCAAAATGCTCTCAGCTAAGCTCTACCCCATTAAAGTGACGTACTACTAAAGATCTTAATATCAAATATAATGAGGGTGCAACTAACTTAATGACTTACATATTTCCTCTAACAAATTAAGGCAAAATTGTTTAATAGGAATCTTAGACTACATTTAAAATTATCATGACAATGCAAATCTCAGTAAGATTGAAAAAGTGACAGCTTACGAATTTGATTTAACTAGGGATATGAATAGTATTGACATCTCTTTTTAAAATATATCTCTCTCTTTTGGAAATAAATATTAGTACCTAAGAATAACTCTTTGGCTCAAAAATATGAATACCCTTTTGTACCGGACTAAAACTATTTTGTACCAGACTAGAATCGGTATAAAATAAATGGTCAATTGTATTAAACTTAAATATCAGTCGGTAGCGGCCTGTTTTGGATGGTAATGACTGATATTCAAAATACCGACCAATATCACAAATTTTAAAAATATAGGAACTTTTTTGCAAATTTTTAAAAACTCTCCCCCCGGGCACCTTTCAAATTTTTTAATTAATTAATTTATTTACTTCAACTTTTATGAATTTTTACTTTTTAAATAATAATAAATATTTTTATTACTAAAAATAATTATAAATAAAATAAAATTTAAAAATAAATTATTTTTATGTTTTATATATTACTTATTAATAAAGTTTTAATAAAAATATTTTATTTTTAAAAATAAATAATTTAAAATTTATTATTTATAAACTAATATTTATTATATATATTTTTAATTATTAAATAAAAATTTATTTGAAATTTATATATTTTAAAAATGTATTTTTAATTTAATTATATTTATTAATAACTATTAAATTAATTTTATAAATTAAATTAAAATTGTGATTATTATTTATTATTATGATTTTTGTAGATATGGTTAAAAATATGCCGTACAATTATATAATATGATAACGGACTATTTTGTAATTTAAAAAAAATTCAAAAACTATTTTATAAATTTTAAAAATTACTTGAAATGATATCCGGATTTAGTGCTCAATTCAGTACTAAATCTGGTATGGTATTCGTAAAATTGTTTATATGTAAAAAACTTTTTTTTAAAAAAAATTAAAAGAATTTTATTCCAAAAAGAAATCTAGTCATACATCTCCATGGATAACAGGTGAACCATTAAATGCCATAATTGAACCCAGTAAATTATAAGAGTTAAACTACGAAAAGATCACTAACAAAATCATAGCAAAACTTTTGCAACCCACTATGTTAATTTGATAATGTTAGAAAGCTTAGAGTTACTCCGGGTTCAGATTCCTTGCCAACCTATCACTGATCCCTTTCACCACGTCCCATGCAAGCATATTTTCCTCGATCTAGTTGAAACTATTAACGTTTAAAAATGATGGCTTTGCTACTTTCCTTTAAGGACCCTTTGATTTCATTCCTTCTAGACTTAGTACATGGTACAAGTGAACATATATTGCCGAGACTTCCTACTTGTTGAGGCATATACATAGGTAAGGAATATTTTTACACTAAAAATTTTTATAAACTTGTCCAATAATCTATTCAAAATTCACTAACAGGCCAATCGAATTTGAAATGATATTGGCAAATTTGGCCTACATTTGACTAAATGATATATCCAACTCCTTTTTTTTTTCTCATATTTCAAATAATATTTTGTAACAACATATCAGGATAAATTGAAGGAACCAATAGTTTAAATACAAAATTTAAAATTGTAATTTAAACGAAGATTGAGTCCAATAGTTGAACGTATTTTGGGCCAACCTTTTTTTGTCATGCTTTGCTTAAACGCGGGCCGACTACATCTCTGCTCAACCGACACCATGCTTGCAATTTGTGGACGTTCCTTTACAGATAGCTCGTAGCTATCCAGTCAAAGAAATGCTGCAGATGCGTAACACCCAATTAAAATAAATTGAGTTTTCTTATTTATGTTGATTCCCTCGTCCAACTCACAAGCCCAATCGACATCCACCGACCACACTACAAATTCTATACTTCAAATTAGATTTCATGAGTTTAGTCTTAATAGTACCGGGCCCTTAAGTCTTTTCACAACCTTAACAAAACAAGTAATTTGATGTACACAATTAATATTACATCAATTAAGGAAATTTCCAACCCTTCGTATGGTCCATACAAGGCCAGTAACTATCTCTTTTCTTGAAAAGTGAGGACTTGTAGTAAGCAAATGAAGATATGAGCATACGATAAATCCCCGGATAGGAGGAAGTCACGTTACATCAAACTAGATATTGAGGTAGTCAAAAAAACTGTACAAGGTCAAAAAGCATATGACACGTGTGATCAAACCTATAAGCACTGTACAGTTCCAAACCAGATTAACAAGATCGCATCCTTCCTATTTAATTTCCTTACTTCTGCTGCCCGATCGGTAAATCTATACATGCATGCATGCATATGGCACGGTGTCTTTTCCTTTCCTTTGTTACCTTTAGTTCATCAGATTGCGTACCCAAAACCGTGTTCCAATCAGCTCAAGCTGCCCAAAGTTAACATTTAATTTCTCGTGTTGTTACATACGTTTTTCATATGTGCGTTTTACTTGACAATAGAACTAAGCATAAAAGTAAACTAAGATTCAACGTGATACAGTAATTGTATGCAAAAGTTCACTTCAATTTGGATAGGAATTACAGGTTGAAAAGGCCAATTTCACTTTAGAGGGAGGAAGTGAAGAAATTGACATCCATTATGAGCATAAAAGGGTATATAATGGAACCAAAGTATAATTAATGCGAATGATGAATGTCCCTTTGGTCTCTTATCTAAAAAGGAAATCGATCTCTGTCCCAATACAAGTGGAGGCACAAAGATTGAAAAAGGAGGAAATTTACAAGCTCAAGCAAAGGGACATTCCTTCAACCCTACCAAGAAAAATAAGAAAAGCAAACAAAGAAAGTTATAAAGTAGCCTTCTCATTCCCCATCACCACCTCAGCAGCAATGATGACAGTGAGAATGGAGATGGGGCTTTCTGCCCCACGGTTTCTTTCTACTAAACCAATCATCGAAAAGGGATTCTTAACAACCCAGTGATCATATTCATATGCTTGTATTCCCATGCAACATAACATAATTTTGATATTATCGATCAAGTTTAACGGCACACTATCTCAAACTATTGAGGATAAATTGAATGTGAATGTAATTCTGACCTGAATATTATAATTTTCGCTGTTATCACCATAAATATAGTCGCGCGCTACTCAATAGTCTACAGCAAAAGAATTTGTTATATGTATATAAGGTTAAAGGGGAATCTAGTTCTATCTCTTGAAAGAAGTGATAGGTTTCGCACTGGCAAAGAGAATCCATGTTGGAGAGCTTAAAAAGGTGAGCCGGTAGAGAGAGGACGAGAGTGTGTGAGTGTTAGACTGATAAAATAAAAAAGAAAAAGGAAAGAAAGGTGTTCATAGGGGTTTGTACGCGTGTTGTGTCAGCTTGAAAGGGCATGCGTTATTCAAATTTCCAAGGGGGAAGCTATGGAGGTGTACGTTGGCTGATGTTTCTTCATGGATTTTATGGAATTTTATTGGCTGTTTGTTGTTGTGTTTTGTTGTCCTCTTTCTTTTTGGAGTTTTCTTACACATTCCCTTCCATGAATTCCCTTCAGTGTGGCTTATTATATATTCTTATGCTATACCATATTCCCCTTCTTTTTTGTCCTAATGTTTACTTCAACATTGTACCCTTTCGGGGTATAAACTCTCACATCTATAAACATCCCTACTTTTCTCCTCTTTTGTCCTTCTAGTCAGAGGTAATAAATTTGTTCTCTGGAGTGCGACTGGTACGATAACATCGCAATGAGAGCCCAATAGGGCCTCGATCAAAGACATGAATGTGAGATATGGTAAGAAAAGCTTTTGTTGATTCGATCCTCAATCCAATGATTTTTAAACAAATGAATCTTTTCACTGAGCATTAATAAAAGGATCAACAAAAGACGTAAAAGTTGAAGAAAGCTTTTGACTGTAATAGTGGTATGCCACTGCCTGAACTCCTACTTTTGCACTCTTAATGATTTAATGCGACTTAGTATATAAACATATCTCTGAACCAGATAATAAAAGGATATATATATATAATGTACCACACATATATTTCTTAAAATTTATTTAATAACATATAATTGCATATCTCATATTGTTATTAAATTAAATTAAATTAAAAGGTAATGATGTGTTAAAATTTTTTTGTTTTTATCCATCATTTTTCAAGTGAGTATTCCGACATTCTAAGTTTTAAATTGAACAAAATCTACATACCAAAAAAGTTGTGTTTTGTATATAAAAATCTACTAAGCCAACTCATACGTAAAAGGATTTAAATTCGATGGCTCCTAAACCTACCTGTTAAGAGAGAAAACTATTTGCAGGATAGAAAGTGATCTATTTTGTCACTGAAATTCGGTAGGTAGATGAAGATAAAATGGTATACATGCATGCAGTATGTTGAACAGTTAGGTCAGTATGCCTGCAGCTCTTCGTGGTATTATAATATTTCGAAACCTCCAATTATTTTGAGTTTTTAGTTGATGGACTACTGATCCTTATATGTTATTTTCGTAACAAATTCTGTAAGATGCGATAACTTTTTCGCTAATCCCAACTTACCAGTATGCAATAGGTATACACAGAACTCATTTAAACGTCATTATTGTAAGGCAAGCTAACTCGTATGGATTTTAGTTCTAGGATACTATCATTAGGATTAGGATACTTTTGAATATTGAGATTTTCAAATGTGAAAGTATAATATTAAAACAAATTCTATATATTGTTGTTCTGTATGAAATATGTGTGTGTGCATCCATGCGTGTGTGTGTGTAAGGTTTTTTTAGAGCTATAAATAAATGAATAAAATAAAATAACTAGGAGATTATTTATAATTAATTGCTTAAATATTCTACAGTGATTGGCCAAATATTTTGTAATCAATCCTATTTTGGTAGCACTATATTATAGTTGACTAACATCTGTGCTTAAACTCAGCATAATAAAAATAAAGTTAACTAACTTGATTTTGTTAGAGTTCATTGAATTGAGTTGGCAACTGAGCTTTAATGAAGATGTTGGCTGTCATGGGATGATACAAAGATAAGAGAGATAATTTTTTATCAAAGATGATGATGAATAAGGTGATAATTGTTCTTAATATGTTTTGTTCACTCATGAAAACATGTTATTATGATCAATATAAAAGGCAATATGGTTATGGTTTGGCACAGAGAATCATTGCCTATGGAAGCTCCTGCTGGAATGGCTAAGTCTCTAAAGACAAATTAGCAGTTTTAAGTTGAATACTTGATCTTTTACTTTTGTTGACTGCGGTTTTAGTTCTTGTATGTATATATATATATATGCTGACATGTTGTGGGTTGTGTTATGCTTATATCTTATTGTGCACAAATGTTGGAAGGCTATTGGTTTTAAAGTGTAATGGTAGGACTTAGGAGAGGAGTTTGATGGTAGGGTAGTAGGTTTTGCACTACATTATGTATTTTGAGTGTTAAGAGATTATCTATAGTATCTCTTGTGTTGCACATAACTTTTATTTCTTTATAACAGTTACTGATTTACCAAAAAAAGGTAATATGGTTATCATAATTAATATTAGCTGCTGATAAATATTTAATTTTCATATCCTTTAATTGTCAACATAATCACAATAGTTTAGAAGTAGTATCAGTATGGGCTCAGTTTTCAACTTTAGTACTTAAATGAATTACTATTTTTTTTCATGCTTCTTCGTAAGATAAGAAAATCACCAAGAATGAAACAAAACCCAGTTGTAGAGTGTTGATCAATAAGATTTTGAACTTAATCAATGTTAGAGTTTGTGTGGAGCTCTAAAGAGGAGGACAATGAGAGTTGGATACCACAAGACATATTATCTCTAACATAGTGCAAAATATATAGCATTATAATATAACAAGTAACTCAATGAGTAGTCATAATTGACTTATAATGTGAACTGTATAAGATATATTTAGATGAGTAACTATAAGGTACCAAACTTCCCATCAATTATTGTATAAGTTAGGGTCATCCAAAAGTTTTCTATATTCTAATGAGTTTTCTATATTTTAATGTGAATTGAACATCACTCTCAACAATGGTATATGGAATTTTACTATCACTTATTCCTAAGTGAGATAAGAAATTAGTAGCATTTTTTGTTTGCAAGAGAGAGTAGTCTGAATTATTATAAAAGATTTCAAATCTAAGAAAATAGATTAAATGTTTAAGATATTTCAATTTGAAGTGGTGGCTGAAGTATTGTTTTAATTCTATAACATCATTAAGGTTATTACCTATAATGATCATATCATCTACATAAAGTAATAAAAGCATGTAGACTTTAGTTATATGTCGAACAAATAAGGAATTATCTTGGAGACGAAAAAGAAAGTCAAGTTGTTGAATAATAGGGCTAAATTTGCTAAACCATGATCTAGAAGCCTGGTTAAAGTCATGTAAAACATTCTTAAAGTGAAATAATTTCTAGAGGATGAAGACAAAATGGAGTTGTTCACATTTAAACTTTTTTTATAAAGGTCACTATTGAGAAATGTAATTTTGGTATTCATATGAAATAGTTGTCATTTCTTAATAACAACAATAACGATGAGGCTGTAAACTAAAGTGAGACAGGCCATCGGAGAAAAGGTCTCCTTATAGTCCATATCATATTCTTGAGTGAATCTTTTAATAATAAGTTGAGCTTTACTATGTTATAGAGTGCCATATGTCTATTTTTTGATCTTGTAAACTGATTGATTTGATTTTATGCTTATAAAAATTCTAATTTTTAATCGCAAGTACACAATGTAGTGGTAGCTAGCATTAGCAAGTATGGATTAATCTTACAAGGACAGTAAGTACCAGTATTAACCTTTTTCTATTATCTAACCACAGAATTAGGTTGTGAAGTTAATTGAAAATTAAACTAAACTAAAGTTGATACAATAATAAACTAAGATGAAGAAAATACTACAATTATTCAATATCAAATAAGTAGTACTTAGGTGATGAATCCCCCTAAGATATCTTAAACACTAACCCTTTATCATGCAATTAAAATTTTGATTATTAGATCATGAAAATTCATGTCTTATGTTAATATCTTTCTCATGGATATTAACAACTAAGCCTTAATTGATTAACTTAAATCTCTTTCTATTTAAAACTCCTAAGAGTGCAATATTGATTTCATGAATTTCACTATTAGGTTTAGCTCTAATCTAGAGGATTTATGTCGACCTATCTCTAGGATTGCATGTAACTCTTTCTAATTATGGTAGATATATTCATACGAAAGGAAACCTCAATCCCAATCATATGAAATCAAACATTGGACTAATATTCTAGATATACTATTTCCACAATATAATGTATAATTGAACGTAATAAAAGAATATATCATATTATCATCACAACTTAAGTTTTATCACATTAAGGTACTAACCAACTTAGTTCCTAAATGTAGATAACAAATCAAATATCAAATATTCAGAAGAACGAATAGAAATAAAGAATTCATACTTAATATCCCCCTTTTTGTCTCTAATGAAATCTTCTTGCAATTTAGATTGAATGATGCTCTCTATTGGATCTTGTGATGCAATTTTTGTGCTTTCCTCATCTTTTGTTCAGCACTGCCTCTTCTCTGATGTCAATTACAACTAAAAACACTTCATTCCTATTTTGTATCCTTCAATAATATCCATTTATAGTAAAAACTTGGGTTTATGAGATATATACATGGTTACTTCCACAATTGTGTAGGTGACCGTATTTCTCTGAAAACACCTCACGACTTAATATGGGCATAGTGAGTTACACGTGCAACATACACAGGTGTGTATCTTCATATGGGCAAAAACAATGCCTTCAAAGTTTTATATATTTACAATAACTTACACGGTCATTACACATGATCGTGTATCTCCAAATTTGCTTCAAATCTTTGTTTTATGCCACAATTTTACCCAAGCTCTTCTCCTTTTGGTCTATAAAAGCAAAGTGAAGCAAAATAAGTACCAAAATACTATAAAATTATTAATAACAATCAAAATAAACTAAATATGGGTATAAAAAATAGTCAATTAATCATTTGTTATAAACTTATTTACATCTTATTAAAGTCTTACTTAGGAGAAGTGGGACTAGACCCCAAGTCTAGGAATTCTTTAAGGCTTATAATTCTTCTTTCATAAGTTACTGAGACAAATGATTGACACCAACTTATTTACATCTCTTAGGTTTATAAATGAAAAATATGGTTGAGTGGAAAAAGTTATGTTTAAGATAAGGAAGGCTTAAAATATAAGGTTCTAAATGAAAAGAGAATTTAGTGGCTCTAATAGGTTATGACGACTGAGATGGTTTAGGAAAACTTTGATCTTTCAGTAGAGTTAGATTCTCAAGTGGAATAAGTGGTCTTTATTCTTCATACTCTATAATTGGAAGAGACTTAGATAGAACTGGTGAGTCAACAAAATTAGAAACCAAGTCGACAGTAATTATGAAAGAATTCAAAAATGAGACTTAATCAAAAGATTGGGATGAGAATATTTTATATTTCTAAAAAGTGATATATTTGAAAATTTTGAGACATCTAGAAATATGATTCCAATAACAATATCTTTTATGTTCAATAATGTCATGCCTTAGAAAGCAATATAACAAAGTTTAAGGTTTTACAAATAAGAAGAACTAAAGATCTAAGTAGACTACATTTAGGAGTACAACTAAAAAGGACATTCATACAAAGATTGATTACTTATAATAGTAAATGGCACATGATTGATAGTATAAATGGTGGTAAGAAATGCTACTTCCTAAAAATATTCATGATAGGAGGAAGAAATAAGTAAGGCCCAAATTATGTCAAGAATATGTCTATGTTTCCTCTCAACTCTCCTTAGATGTACCATATTAGGACAAGAGAGAAAGGGTTGAATTATCCTTATATTCCATGCAATTCTCAATTCTAAATGCTTTAGTTTTTATAAATAAAGTTTTGACCATTTGAGAAAACTAAGTATATATGAGTTGAAAGTTGATTTTTTATACATCAAGCAAATCTAGGTATATTGAGAAAGTCATCAGCAAAGATTATGAAATATTTTAAACCTCTTATACTAGGAATAAGAGAAGGCTCTAAATATTAGAATGGATTAAATAAAAAGTAGTAGATTACATAGAATTGACATTATTAAAACATAAAATTTAATGTTTAAGTAGTTGACAAGATAAACAGTCAACATGTTCTTGTTTAACAAATCTTAAGAATCCACTAAAATATTAAAGAATTCAAATGTTGAAAAGGAACATGACTAAGATAGGATTATCAAGTTTAGAATGTAATAGTGGCACCACAATTGGATTGATTCGAGTTCAAGTGATGTAAGATCAAACCATCATCCTTATTATGTATGTCCTAAGGATCTACTGTGTTTTTAAATCCTACACATAAAAACCATGACTAGGAAAATGAACATCAAAAGCAAGATAAGATAATTAACCGACATAGATCATATTAGGCAACAACCATGATAGTAACTCTATGATCATATTAGGAAACATAAATCAAGTTTATAAGATGAACTAACCTATTTGGCACCTATTCCTAAATGTAGTTATGATGCAGCAAAGCAAATGGTAGAACTGGATGGAAATGATAAAATAATACAATTTCTTATAGGTTAAAATGATGTCTATAATACTGTTAAAAACCAAGTGTTAATGATGGATGCTCTTTCAAATATTATCAAAGAATATTCAATTGTGATTTATGTAGAGAAATAGAAGGAAGTAAATACTAGTTTAATTGATAATGCAGATACAATAATCTTGGTTAAAGGTTAATTCAATGAAGGAAGCAAAGGTTCAAACAAGAATACTTTGCAAAAGCAAATCAATAAGGATGATTTATTTTATGAATTTGACATAATGACTAGGCACATTAATGATAGTTATTTCAAATTGCATGAGTATCCTGATTGGTACAAAGGATTAAAGGATAAGAGAGCAAAATGAAATGGGAGAATATAAGCAAATATGCTGGAATAAACATTAGAAGAAGCGTTGGATAAGCTAGAAAAAAATGGTAATTGGAAGTTTGGTGTTGCTACCATAATATTAAATGAAATTGCTAGCTACATTAAGGACAAAGGTAATAAGAAGGAGATATGATAAACATTGCACATTTTAGTGATTTTGTAGGTATTATTCCTTACTGATGTTTTAATTTTCTTGATCATATTGAATATGAATATTGGATAGTAGACATAGGGGCCTCAAATCACATATGCTCTACCTTTAATCATTTCCATGATCTCATTCTAGTCAAACATCATACATACATGTTTTTACCTGATGCTACTATTAAATTGGTACAATATACAGGTGACAATTTCTTAAGCAAAGTTATAACCTTGACCTCTACACTATACATACCTTCATTCCAATACAATTTATAAACTAAGTGTTTTAGCTCAAATGAGATTCATATTTATCCTAAATTGTATGTTTTACAGGACCTTTAGACTAACAATGTGTTCGCAGTGGGAAAGATGATAGCTGGATTATATGTGATTAATCAAAGCTCATTCCATCCACATTTGATACAATCTTTCTATAAATGTTCCTCAATTGATATTTCTATTATTTCTTTGAATAAGTGTTGTTTGGTTTTAGACTTTGATGTACCACATCAAAGGCTTGGCCATCCCTCTCATAGTGTGATTAAACATTTGAGTTCTTTGCTTCCTTTTGTAAATGCCAAGGTTGCTGATCAACCTTGTGCAGTTTGTCACATTTTTAGGCAACACAAACTTGTTTTTCCCTAAAATTCTACCAATATAACTATTATTTTTGAATTTTTGCATATGGATTTGTGGGGACTTTATCAACAATCCTCCTTAAATAATGCTCACTATTTTTTGGCAATTGATGATGACTTTATTAGAACCACATGGATGTTTTTATTAAAATTCAAGTGTCAAACATCTAGGATCGTTAAAAATTTTTAAAATATGATTCATATATAGTTTCAATCTTTGTTAAATGCATACAAAGTAAAAATGGGTCTAAGTTCTTAAATTTGACTTTTTAATCTTTATTTTAGTGACTTGGCATACTACATCATAGAAGTTGTGTCTGTACGCCTTAAAAAATGGTCTTATTGAGTGTAAACATAAGCATTTATTACAAGTAGCTCAAGCTTTATTATTTCAATCAGGTATGCCTATCACATTTTGGGGTGATTTTGTCTTAGCTGCTACATATATCATCAATGAATTGCTTACTCCAGTTATAAATTGGCAATCACCTTATTAGGTATTGTTTCAAAGAGACATTAACTATTCCTTTCAGAAATGTTTTGGTTGCCTTTCTTTTGCTTCAAATACTTTTGAAAGTAAATCAAAATTTTACACAAGAGCTTCAAATTTATGTTTTTTGGATATTCTTCTAGCTAAAAGGCTTACAAGTCGTATAATCTGGAGACACATTTTCTTTCTGTTTTCTATAGATGTTATATTCTGTTAACATGTATATCCTTTTAAGTCTTCTCCACAAGAGTTTCTAGATAATCCTAGTAATTATATCCTTACCAGTCATTTATTCTATAAGTTAAGAATTAATTGTTCATTCTAGTTCTTCTAATATTAATCTTATTAGAAGTATATCTGATCCTCCGTTTATGTCTTTTAATTGTGTTTCTCCTGCTTCTTCTCCACCTAATCCTATTTCATCTCCACTTATTATTCAGAAAAGTTCTAGCATTTCACGTAAGCATTTGTGGATGAGCAACTTTGTCATAAATATGGTTCAATTATAAGTTACCATTAATCTTTTGCACATAATTCCCTTTATTCTTCCCCTCACACACCAAAATGTTTCCCTATCACACTTCTCAACATTTTATGTCACTGTTGGCTTGTATATCTACTGTTAAACAACCAACTTCTTATCATCAACAAAAAATTGTGTCAAAATGGGTTTAAGCAATAAATTCTGAGCTTTAGGCTCTAGAAAATAATTATACATGGGAGATTATTGATTTACCTATTGGTAAAGGCCAATTAGCTCTAAGTGGGTTTATAAAGTAAAGTTTAAGTTGGATGGTTATGATGAGTGTTATAATGTTTGACTAGTTGCCAAGGCATATAACCAAGTCGAAGGCATCAATTGAAGGTTTCTCCTTAGTTATACAAATGGTCACAATTAGAGTACTTCTAGTTATTGCAGCTACTTATGGTCAACCAATTCATCCACTTGATATTAATAATGCATTCTTGAATGGATTTTTAGATGAAGAAGACTAGTTTTTACCAACTGAAGGTTATGAAAAAGTTGCTTTAAATTAATTTTGTAGATTGAAATGCTCTTTATATAGTCTAAAGCAAATCAATTGATAATGGAATCTTGAGTTTACTAGTAAACTTCAAGATTTTGATTTCACTCAATCAAATCGTTTTTCTTTCTCGCTCTCAATGATTTTCAGCTTTAGACATTTTATGATACATATTCGGCATCCTACCTTGTTAGAAGAAGATTTGTTACTAGTTATTGTTTTTTTTGGCTTCTGCATTGATCTCCTGGAAAACTAATAAGTTGACTAATGTTTCATTATCCTCTACTAAATCTAAACACAAAAGTTTATTTGCAACTGTATGAGAACTTTAATGGATCTCCAACTTGCTTTGGTTGCCATTCATATCACCTCTAACCTTGTTTTTCATGTACGAACTAAAAATTTTGGGATTAATTTTCACTTGGTTTGTGATAAATTCAAGAAAAGGTTCATTCATCATCAATTTACTCCTTTACAATAGTAGCTGATTGATTTATTTACTAAGCCTTTATCAGGTACTTTATTTCATCGTTTCTTGTCTAAGTTGAGTTTGTGTGACTGGCACCAAAATTTTTAGTTCAAAGATTGGGGGTGTAGAGTATGTAATATTTCTTGCACTTTAGTCATATAACTTCAGAGGTTGTTAGAGAGAGTAGTTGTAAAGTGTGAAAGAAATATAGTTTGCTATAATTATGGAAATATAGTTAGTGATCTTCTATAAGAAGCAATATGTTCTTTTCATTTTAAATAATGATAAAAGCATTTTCCATTTCCTTCTCTTATTTCACTTTATTGTTGGATTATCAACCAAAACATCCTTGATATAGGAGGATTGAACTCGTCTTCCTAAGCTCACAGATGATCAATGGGTAACTTTAGTGTCCATTCTTAATCTGCATAAAGGTTCGACCTCCACTTCAGAAAAAACTGACTAGTAATAATTTTTTCTTAAGTTGGATATTAGACACACGAGCATCTCAGCATATGATGGGAAGTAAAAATATATTGTACAAAATTCAAATTTTGATTACATTTCCAATAGGCTTGCCACATGAAGAGTCAATGGTAGTCGTCCAGGAAGGAACCATAAACTTAAGACTAGGAGTTAAATTACATGTTTTATTTGTGTTAAAATTGAATTGTAATCTTATTTCTATTGCTTGCTTAATGGAAAATGTAAATTGTGTCGTCATATTTATTGATAAACTGTGTGCGACACAGGATCACACTTTGAGGACCCTAATTGGTATGGGTGAACAACAGGATGTGATCTACTACTTCTGCAACATTGCTTGGGCATAAGCACATTGAGTTAAAGTGGTGGACTCCTTTATTTTATGGCACAGGTGTATGGGTCATCTTTCTTCCTAAGTAGTTAAATTGTTTCCTGTCATTATAAATAGTACTCGTTGCTATAGAGAAAATAAGAATTGTAATATATGTTTTCTTACAAAACAAATGTGAGATGTTTTTCACTCAAGTAATAGTAGAGCAAGTGAGCCATTTGCATTGATTTATTGTGATGATTAGGGACCATATATAGTAGTTTCTTCTTACAAGGCCTATTATTTTTTGTCTATTGTAGAAGATTTCTTAAAAGTACTTTGGTTTATTTGGTGGAAGAAAAAATAAAGGTTCTTAAAATTATTTGTAATTTTTGAGCTATGACTTAAGCTCAGTTTAATTTTCAAGTGAAAACTATATGAAGTGTAATGGGATAGAATTTATGCCTTTAAAGAAATATTTTACAGACCATGGTATAATTTTTCAAACTTCATGTGTAGATACCCTTTTATGAAATGGGCAGGTTGAAAGAAAAACATTAACACATTCTTGATGTAGGTTGAACATTGTGTTTTTAGGCTCACTTGCTAATTGGCTTTTAGGAAAATGTATTTTGGCAACAGGAAATCATATTAATCATACTTTAACTAAAATAAATCACACGTTAATATAGAACTCGTGTACAATATACGAAGTACACAAGAAGGGGGGTTGAATTCTATAATCTTTTTGTGAATACACAAAACCTTTGATATTTCTTGAAAAATAAACTTTTTCAAGTATTAAATGAATACCAAATAGTTACGTAGTTAAATCACAAATAGATTCTATATACTTGTATAAGAATAAGAGAAATTAAAAGTGAAGAGTTAGAAGATAGACGCCGCAATTTTTATACTGGTTCACCGCAAACCTTGGGTTATGTCTAGTCCTCAGAATCCTTCTGAGTTTTCACTATACTTCGAAAAATTTACAAGTAGTCTTTCCTTCCTTCCAAAGCCTCTTCAGGTCTCTTACACTGTGTATTCTTTCTGCTATCCTAGCCTCTCTAGGCTCTTAGTCTTTTCTTTCTCTCACTAGAAAGATATTGTGAGCTTTTTGTTACAGTAGTGTTAGCTCTCTTGTATCGCACTTTGAATATAGAATTTTTGTAAGTAATAACTTGA
>JANVCQ010000008.1:30930636-30949631 GCA_025531925.1 Erythroxylum plowmanianum
TTAGGGCACTACTCTAACAAACTCACAATACATACATAAGTCGACTTATCGCACTAGACAAGTCGCCTT
The DNA here is from genome assembly GCA_025531925.1 of Erythroxylum plowmanianum. Lineage (NCBI taxonomy): Eukaryota > Viridiplantae > Streptophyta > Magnoliopsida > Malpighiales > Erythroxylaceae > Erythroxylum > Erythroxylum plowmanianum. Next base: position 30,930,706 of record JANVCQ010000008.1, read on the forward strand.
ATGGGTATTGTGACAAGATAAGTCGCCTTACATCACATACAAGTCGACTTATACTAACATGATGCACTTAAAAAGAATAAGCCTTGGACTATCGAGACTCTTCACCTGGTAAAAAGGTGATTGAATGTAAATGAGTTTACAATATAAAGTGCAATTCAAATGGAAAATTTGAACAATTCAAATCCCGATTGGTGATTTTAGGAAATATCCAGGTCGAAGTTGTAGATTATAATGAAACATTCACACTTATGGCTAAGATGATGATTGTGAAAACATTCTTGTCCATTATTGCTACACAAAATTGGAAATTATATCAAATCGACATTCACAATGCCTTTTTTTCATAGGAATCGTGGCAAGGAAGTTTATACAAAGCTTCCTTATGAGTTTGCTACTTTTTAACCGAATAAGGTTTAACGTTTGTGCCAATTTTATATGGCCTACAATAGGCACCCAAAATTCGTATGCTGATTATACCTTGCTTACTTTTCCAAAGGGGGTGGCTATTATGTATGTGCTTATTTATGTTGATGATTTGATTATTACTGGCAATGATGGTGAATTTTTTGGCCACTTTCAAGTTCTATGATGGTCATTGTTTTCATATGAAAGACTTATGTGTGTTGAAGCATTCCTTGGTATTAAGGTGGGTAAAAATCCACAAGGAATTTTCTTGTGTCAACGCAAATATACGCTCGATGTTGTCATTAAAACTAAGTTGTTAGGTGCTAGGCCTGTTGATTTTCTGATCGAACAGTGTCATCAACTCGTGTTGGCTTCCGGGTGGTTACTTGATGATCCTGAAAGGTATCATTGCCTAGTGGGGCAGTGAATTTATTTGACCATTATGTGAACTAAATTGATTTATTGTGTGCATATTCTGGAATAGTTCATGCAAGCGCCCTAGGGAACATTGGATGCAGCACTGAGAGTGGTTCTCCATTTGATGTGTCATCTTGGGTAGGGTATTTTGATGTGTCATGCCTATTATGATTTTGATTAAACTGGTTGTCCTCTCACTCGGTGATCATTGATAGGGTATTTTGTTCTATTGGGTACTTCTTTTATTAGAAGAAGAAGATGGTATCTCAGTCATCTGCTTAAGTAGGATATCGTTCTTCGACAACATGTGAGATGATTTGGCTCAAAGCACTTTTGCACTCACTTGGGATCGAGCATACACAACATATGCGGTTGTATTGTGATAATCAAATGACTCTTTATATTGCCTCGAATCATGTTTTCCATGACCGTACTAAGCATATCGAGGTTGATTGTCTTTACGTGTGTGATCAAATTTATTGTGGGAACATTGTCACACAATATGTTCATAATTACAATCAGCTCGTTGAGATACTAATGAAAGCACTTGGCAAGCATCAATTTGACTCTTTTTTTGCAAATTGGGCATTTGAAATCTTTATGCGCCAACTTGAGAGAGAGTATTGAGATATATGTAAATATATGATATGTATACATAAATTTAAGATGTAAACATTTTGTATATCTTTAAATATTATTTTTAGGAGATTTTCTGTATCAGGAGACTTTCGATAAATATCCTGTTCGGTTGTATATACACTCATTGAATGAGAATGAGAAGGTAATTTAAGATTTCGGCACTTCAATTTAATTGATCAGAATAGAAGTTGGATATGTAGGGAAAATGATAAAAGAAATAATGGGAAAGGAAAATATTTAGGGACAAGGAGGAAATGGGCGACTCTTCGTACACTTTACACCATTCTATTCTTCATCCTTCGAAACTTCATTATCACGAATCAGGTGAGAAACGAGATGCACTACTTTTTCTTGAAATCCATCTTCTTTTCAAAGGTTAAAAGTGCTTTCTTGTGTTAAAAGTAATACCCCGAAACCCTTGTATAAGACCTTTTCAGCCTCAACATCTGACTTATCCTTTTGGCTAACTTTCAAATAGCAATGTCTATCAATGAAAGAAAGACTTGTAAAAAACGCTTAGCATCTCCCTAGCTGCTTCCTGTATTTCACAAGGTTTCATATTTTTCGACTTACATATTAACAAGATATGGGTAATGCCGAGAGCAGTTTTGACAATTTATATTAAACCAAGTAGTATTAACATATGAGAAATGCTACGAGCACATACGCAAATTTGTATTATAATATTTCTTTTAGTACTAACTGATAATTTGTTAGTTTTAATTGATTAGTGGATGATTATCCACGAATTAAAGTTCAAAAAAACTTTCACATCTCGTTCATAAAATAAAATTGTATACAAGTAGCTGGGACTGGGACCCTAGAAATCATCAATCACCGCAATGCCTGTGTATCAATTACGCTTAATATATAGCATAGCAGGTCTTGTTTTGTTAGCAGCCTGTATTCTGACATAGGATTCAGCAAGTCACTGAAGTGTCTATTTTAAACCCGTCACGCTGTATCTGAGAGGTCTATTTCGATGCCAACATCCTTCAGTAGGAGCCTTGTTGTTTGGTAAACCGAGTGCGTGGTAAGGGAGGTTTTGTTCTGTTTTACTTTGTTTTCTTGTAACTTTGGACCAAAAAAGTTGGATTCTACTCATCACATCTCTGCCACATGATAAATCTCAGTTGTTTGAGAGGCCAAGCCTTTTGTCCATGAATTATTAGCAATGTTCAGCTTTTGTGCTATTCAATTATAAGATTCACTATGCTGTCAATCTTTATGGTGGAATTTTCTGTTTCTTTTGACCGTCATCAGGAATGAAACGCCAAAGCAGAGAATAATACAAACTGAGCGTCAAAAATCATAATTTGACCGACTCTGATAAATGGGAAAAGTTGAGTTTGTTCGACTAAAAGTTTCAAAAGAAACAAAAAAGGAATATATACAGATGTAGGTACGTATGTATTTATAAGTATACATGGCATCCCCAAAAGCCAGTTGGCTTACTTTTACAATCATCCCATCACATAACTGTGTAAAGTACATTGTAAGAGTCTATGTTTGAGCTTTTTAAATCGTTTGGTTCTTTCTTTCTATAATCGTCATTAGTCCATATATAGAAGTTGATCGATAGGCCAGCAACAAAGAGTAGACAGTGAACAGCTACTATACCAGTATTTTAATCTTTAGACATGCTTTTGCAACTCTATGCATCTTTTTTCCTTTTTGAATACAGTAACCCTCATACCAATGATAAAGGTCCAAGTAAAGGTGTATAATCCTAACGCAGGCATACGACTTCACTCTATCATGGAGAAACCAATAGCAGACGGAAGTTTTAAACAGAAACAAACTTCTTATAACTTGATTTTTCCTGTAAGCTACATAAGTTACTATACGCGGTGTAAAATGTTTACAGATAACAGGAAGACTTTTCGTATCGATTCATTCCATTTACAGCAATCTTAAAACAATATTCATAGTTACAATAATAGCCTATGGTAAAAATTAGAAATAACAGAGATGTAGGGACAAAAAAATCAGGAATTCATTCTATGACAAGAATTAGAATCAACAGAAAGATAAAGATAGGGGAGTAATGATCACAACATACCGGAATAATTGTCTGAATGCCCCTCCCCTTTTACAAGCTAATGACGGCAATGCAAGAAGTCGAAGCATATCCTTTGTATCGCTGCTAACAACAAGGATATCATCAACATAAACAAGAATAAATATTTGAACATCATCTCTTTTGTATATAAACAATGAATTTTCAACTTTGGAGGATTTAAAACTGAATTGAAGAAGGAAGGTGGTCAAACGATGAACCTTAGTTGCTCGTGCCTGCTTTAACTTTATAATGACTTGAGCAGTTTACAAATGTGGCCACGATATTTAGTGGTTGCAAAACCACATGGTTAATTATTTTATGTTGCATATCAGTGTCAAGGAAGTAATAAAGAAAAACATTGAAAATATCCAATTGGTAGATCCTTCAATTGTTTATTATTGCTAACGATAAAACTGTTTGAATTAGAATTGGACCAAAGATCTCATTGTATTTCATTCCACCCCCCTTGTGTGAATCCCTTAAAAATAGACGTGCTTTGAAACGCTCAATAATTACATTCCCTATTATTTTGATCCTGAAAATCCACTCATTCCAAACGGCATTAGCATTAGAAAGGAGAGAAAACAATATCCATGGGTTGTCTGATCAAAGGGGCATTAGTTTGCTCTTGCATTGCATTTCTCCATTCAACAAATAGCTTATCTTGGTGAAAGGTTATGGATTCGGTTCGAAGAGAAGATGGAATGGAAGGTTTACTAATGATCGTATTAGCTTTTCATCTGGCCATAGTTATTTGTCGTACTATCAAATGATGAGTGGACGATGGTGTAGGGTTTGTTGAAGATGCATCATATTTTGAAAAGATGAACATGATAGCATTAGAGGTGGGATTGAATTACTTTGATTAGTATTGGAAGTTGATTGTATTTGATGAGGAAAAGAAAGATGAGCTAGTGTGATCGTTTAAGGATGTGGAAAGTTTGAGATTGGAAGATAAGTGTTGGAGGATTTTTAACAGATTGAAGTATGAAACTCAAATTATAAGCAAATAATTGTCTTGAAGGAGTGTGCATTTGTTAAACGACTAGCCGCAGAGGAATTGAATTCTTGAACTAGGGATGATCACATGAATATATGAAAAGAGGCTCCACTAAATATTCGTGTCTCTAGCCAAATAAATTCTTCTTATGTTAACGTCCACACACCTATAAGCACAATCGTTAGGACTATTTCCTAAATAGACACATGGCTTTATCTTAGAATTAAACTTCTGAAAGTGATATGGATGTGGTAGATGAGAAATTGCATAATCAAAAAGTTTGAGGTCAAAATAATTGAGATTTTTAACATAAAGTAAAGAAAATGATTATATATTTTTAATAATATTAGAATGTAAATCATTAATTAATAAAAAGCTCATTTCAAATGCATAATTCGGAAACCTTAAAGGCAATTTAGTATATAAATGAGATGTGTAAACTGTATATCGAAGAAGTAGAAAAATAGCATCGACTTCACTTTTAATTAAAAAAAAATCGACGTGAACCCTAGTGAAGTCGTTAATGAACTATAAAATATGCGTAACACTTCACAATATAGGAGTAGGACCTATACATCATAGCCTATAATATTAAGAGGAGGTTGGTTTTTGTGCTCAACTAATTTTAGAGGAAGTCTAGTTAATATTTTTATTTATTTATGCTAAACATACATTACTTTAAACATGATTTTCATAGCATATTATTTGAGTTTGGACAATTGTAGAGGATTTTATACTAAAATGAGACATTTTATTTCAGGATTTTTTTTTGCCTTTTAAGAAAAATGAGAAAACTTGAAGAATTGGACCAATTTGGAGTAACTTCGGAAAAAATAAAGAAGGATCATAAAATACAACATTTACAAGTCACTATTTTAAGATCGTATCTAAGGTGTTGATTCTATCTCTCCTTCCCCACCCTCCATACTCTCGTGCTCTACCCTTACATCCCCAATAGGCCACGTGTTGGTAGTATTATTTTATTAGAAAAGTTATAGAATGCAACAAAGATAATATGACTTGTATATAGTCTCATGTTAGAGTTGTTCCTTGTTAACAAAATTAATCTTCAAAATTTTTTAGAATGAGGCAAGAGGAATAGAGGTTTTTAGGAGCTTAGAGGAGAATTTGGAAGGAATAAAAAGTCAGTTCGAAGCCATTCTATAATAGCTATGAATCAAGAACAAGTCAATCTTAGAAGAAGAACCAGAATTCAATAAGATTCACTAAAGATTCAAGATCCAAGATGTTCTTTTTTCTTATCTTTATGTTATTATTTCTTGTTTAGTTATGAACTAACTAAGATATCGATTTAGCTAGGATAGACATTAAGATTCAATGTGTTGAATTGATGGATCTTTTGATTTCATGAATATCTAATTTTTTAAATTTATTCATAACTAAGATATCGATTTAGCTAGGATAGACCTTAAGATTCAACGTGATGAATTGATGGAACTTTTGATTTCATGAATATCTATTTTTTTAAATTTATTCATATTATAATTGATTGAATTGAAAGAATAAGAGTTAAGATTCAATTATTTGATTTATGCATTGAGATTTGAAAGATAAAATGTATAGTTAGATCACATTGTAGATAAAGAGGGTTAAGGATGAGTTACTTTAGAGAAAACATTAAGATCTTCCAAGGTTCAAATGTAAACTATCATGAGAATTCATAAAATGAATTAATGCATTATTAAGTTTTCTTGATTAGAAAAATATTTTAGTCGATTCAATCTAAAGGTAGGAATTACATATCTCGAGAGAGAGTATAATTGTAACTTAAGAATTCTTAGTAGTCCAAGAGACTAAAACTGTTAATTAAATCAAAGTGAAGTTGAATATAGCAAAAATCCTAGGAAACACTTTACCTAAATATAATTTACTAATAGACTGCATTTTTCTTGATTATTAGTAATTTGAGTGTTTATTTTATTTTCCTTTTTGTCCAATCATAATCAGCAGCCTTGATAATTAAGTTTTTAAATAATCAATAGTTAACCCCTTTTATCATGGGCTTAATTCGTACTTATTAGAGCTAACTTTAGATAGACTATGCGCTTGACAAAAAATACACACAATAAATATTTATTAGATTTCTAAACTTATTAGACTCAGCTTTTTGTTTGTTTTGTTTTAGTTTTATTATTATCTGCTAAGTTTGTTTTGCTTTTTCTTTTCATAGTTCACTTCTTGTACTTGATAGCTCAATAATCCTAGGAAACTTGTTGAGCTGACCCTAAGATTGAAAGAAGTTTAAAAATAAGAAGAAGAATCTGAAAGAGAATAGAAGCTAAGAAAGCAAAGATGGATATAGAGTCATATCTAGTGTATAAGGCATCAAATCAGGCATTGTAGTGTACAACATCAAAGCTAACAACTTTAAGCTAAGTCTCTCCCTTTTTTTTTCTATAGTGTAGTAAAATTAGTTTACAGAACTCCCTTCCAAAGATCCTAATTTATATATGTAAATGTTTTTAGAATACTAAAAACACTAAAGCTCAATGGAGTTTCTCTTGATTCCATTAAGCTTAGGTTATTTCACTTTTCACTTATTGATAAGGAAAGAGTGTGGTCAAAGACCTTATACCATATGGTATCAGTTCTCCTAACTCTCCTAAGCATTCCTATCTAAGTACTTTTCCCTAAACCATACTACTTAGATTAAGAACTAGACCTCTATCTTTGCCCAAAGGGAAAGTGAATCATTTTATGAAGCTTGGGAGAAGTACAAGGAGCTATTGAGGTTATGCCCTCATTAAGATGAAGAGTTGGACAATTATCTAAATATTTTACAATAAGATGACCTACAATACAAAGACCTTGGTGGATGTTTTGCTTAATGGTTCTTTTATGAATAAAATGTAGATGAAGCATATAATATTATTAAGGATATGGTTTAGAACCATTACTAATAGACGAGTGAAAGACCATCCTAAAGAAGGTTCCAAGTAAGTTTGACCTTGATTCCTTAAATCTTCTCACTACTAAGCTATATGTTTTTATTAAAAATTTTGATCATATGATTAGTTATAGATTGCCAATTAGGGAACTCATTTATTAAGACCCTTCTATTGAATAGGTTAACTTTTTCAACAAGCCCAAAAGAAGAATAACCCATTTTCCGATACCTATAACCTTGGTTAAAGAAGCCACCTTAATTTCTCCTATAGAAGTAAGTTCAATCGTGCCCTTCAAAACAATATGCTACCACCTAGTTTCTAATCAAGATCCTTCAATCTTCTCCTATAAAGTATAACCTAAAGAATTTCTTCACAACCTAGGATAAATAGAATGATCATTTTAAGGAGGAAATTAGGAAACTTTGTTTTAAGGTTGATATACTGTCAACTCTTACCAAAATGTTAGAAGCCCTAATTTTCCAACAAGATAATGTTGTGTCTAATTTCCATTACTTTTAATTACCTTCACATCTTGATTTTGATTACAAATCCTTATGTTTTGTTCCAAATGTGAGATCAATGAGTGAAAATGGTGTGAGTATTGCATGAATGTTAATTGGGTTATTTTTGTGAATTTTTCAGTAAAAGACTAAAGTCACGTAATTTTTGGATTAAATCCAAGTCACCACCATGCATGGTTAATGCATGGGGGTGATAAGGGAGTCACAGGGGTATGCATGGGATGTTAAACCCGTGACTCCCCATACATGCCTATGAGAAGCTTTAACATTAATTCTGGGTTTAATACATAGCAACTCATGAAGTTAAGGCACGCAACCCTAAACCTAAAGAGAGAGGAATAAAAGGAAGAGGGTGGTAGTTAATGGATCATTCATTCATTGTTTCATTGGTTTACCTACACAGAGACTCAGACAGAGGGGAGGCACAGAGAGATAGAGAAGAAGAAGACAAACAGAAGAGATAAATAGAGTGAGTCGGGACGAAGAGCAAGACAGTAGAGAGTGGAAGCTTGGGAAAGGCCGAAAGCAAGAGCTAGAGATGAATCCCATTCAACTTGAGCAAATATTCATCTAGGGAATAAGTTGAAGCAAAAGGCGAGAGCCAAAGCTAGAAGTTTAAGAGGGATTGGAGATCTCCACAACTCTTCATCCAATGATTTATTTACCTATTCTATTTCTCATTTGTTGCTTTGTTTATTTCATTTTACTATTTGTTATTAATTGACTTATACTCTCATTAGTTTGGCAGACTATTATTTGTTTCTTTTGATAATCCATTCAGTATTCACTATTTTATTATTGTTTAATACTTTTGTTGGCAGTAACATGTGATTAAAGTGTATAATGATGATGAATGTGGGGATATCCGTGATGGGTTGATCTTTTTGTTTGAGAATTAATGTAGCTATTTTGTTGAATATGCATGATTGGGTTACGGATATGTTGTCTTATTTATTGCTGTGATTTCTGAACTGAATGGATGTATCTGAATGACCAAACTTTGCATCATTTTAGTGTTAAATGAAGATTTGAGAGATGAAGTTTAATACGGATTGTGGAACGATGGACACTTAAGTTAAGAACTAGAAATATATTAACTTAAGTGGTAATTGGTAGTCGGGTTTTCATTATTAATTCGGATAGTAACTTATTAAATATGAAAGTTAGACTAGTTCATTATTTGGATCAGTTTAGAACCTAACTATTAATTTTAGTAAGACAACAATCCAATCATTTTATCTTAATCATGCATAGGAGATAAATTAGTGAAATTAATTCTCAAGAGTTTTTCCACTTTGATTAATCTTTTTGTCTATGCTCGCAATTGATTCAATATACTTTTCAATTTAATTTCATAATTTTCCTTAAAAGCTTTCACTCAACAATCAGGATAGAACGTTTAGGAATGCATTGTTTTTGTTTTTATTTTTAATTCATGCTTAATTTAAGTTGACCAATTTTACCTCCGTGGGAGACGACCTTGGGTTACCAACTACAGCTATCTCGTATACTTTTGAGTACGATAACCTAGGTCTTTCTAGAACTTTTTGGGCACAACAAGTTTTTGGAGTGTTGCCATAGAGGTGTTTAGTATTTTGAACTTGAATTTTGTTTTTATTTGCTAAAGTGATTTTGATTGTTTCTTCAATTGTTTTGCCTATTTATGCATACATTTTTGTCGTGTTATTTCATTGAGTTGTTTTAGTAATTTTCTTATTAATTCACTGTTGTTTCTATTTGTTTATGTAAAGAAGGAGGTCTTAGGAAGGTGAACTTGCTCTCTTTATTGACAACGTACATCGGATAAGAGAACTTCCAAGGTACTTTAAAGACAATTGGTGGGGACGCAAACCATAAGATCAAGAGATGTGTGAAAGGCAACTAGTGAAGAAGGAGTATGCTAGACCGATAATCGATACTGCCACTTCCTGCATACGATTGGGGGAGGTAGCTAGGAACTATGAATTGAAGAGTATCCACTATAACATGTTGCCATCATTCTATAAGGTTCCCAATGAAGACCCTTTAAACTTCATTCGGGAATTCTATACAGCTCTCTAGATGTTCCCTTTGGATGGCCTAAATGAAAATCACCTCAGGATGAGGTGCTTCCTATACATATTGAAGGATCAGGCTGAGGTATGGCTGATGACCCTTCTACCTGGTTCATTAACTACGTGGGAAGACGTGTACAACAAGTTCATGGAAAAGTTTTATTCCCACAAGAAGACTTATGAGTTGTGGACTAAGATAGCTACCTTCACTCAGATGGAGGGAGAGCCATTCTGTGAGACATGGGAACACTTTAAACTCCTGCCCATTTAGTGTCTACACCATCATTTTCTACAACACATGCAAAATCAATTTTTTTATGATGGATTGACACAATAATGTTAGTATACGGTGGACAATGTAGCAAAAGGAGTTGTGGGAGAAAAGATGGCTGAAGAAACATATGAGATCTTCGAAATGTTGGGGGCTAATTCTCAACAAAAGAGCATGAGGGGAAAAAGAGCTAGAGTTCATGAAGTGAGCTCAAATAAAAATTGGCTATGCAGTTAGTTGAGTTGATGAGGCATGTGAAAATGCTAACTATAAGGCTACCCCAAAACATTCCAAATCAAGAGATATGTGGTATATAAGGAACTTGTGATCATAGAGCTAACATTTGTTCATATTCTTGTGAGCTTTTGCAAATGGGGAGGAACAAGTAAACTCACTCAATAGTTTTCAACTAAGGGAGCAAAATGATCCATACTTAAACACCTACAACTATGGTTGGAGAAACCACCCCAATTTTTCATGGAAGACTAATAATCCACTAGTACAACCCCAATAACAACACCAAAATTTTTAGAGGCCAAATTATTACCAAGGGTAATTCTCACTTCAAAACCTATCAAGCAAGCCTTCTTTGGATGAAATCCTAAATGCGCTTATTTAGGTCACAACCCAAAATCAAGAAACAAACAATTCGATTCTTTGGAGGCATCTATGAACAGGGTTGATACCCAAGAAAGGTATCTCACAGCTTAATTACACAACAATCGAAAAGGGAAGTTGCCCAGTCAATTAGAGTAGGACCAAGAAGTCACTATTATAAGAAGTGGTAAAGTAATTGATGAGCATGTTGACATCCCTTCTAATCTTTCTAGTGCAGGTAATTAAGAGGAGGAGAGCCTCCCCAATGAAGAAAGTAAGCATAATGGAGGAAGTAATAGGCACGATAACTCTTCAAGTTAGGTTTAAAAGGATGAAAAACTAGGGCATGCAACTAACTGTAATGAAGGAACAATATTACATAAGGTGACTAATCGTTATGGACCACCAATCCCATATCCGAGCCGCCTTAAGAAATCAAAACAAGATAAGAAATTTTCTAATCTTTATAATATGTTTTCCAAAGTTAATATTAACCTGCCTTTTTTAGTTGTGATCATAAACATTCCAGTTTATATGAAGTTCTTCAAGGAACTAAGCACCAAGAAACAAAAGTTTGAGCCAAACGAGACGGTGATAGTTTCAGAGGGTGTAAGTGCAGTGCTACAGTATCAATTAGCCCCAATTTAAAGGATCCAGGGAGTTTTCTTGTCAAAGTATCAATGGTTAAGGGTGATGGGGTTAAGGGTATGCTTGACCTTGGGGTGTGTATAAACCTAATGCCTCAATCAATTTATAAGAAACTAGATTTAGCACAATTAAGACTAACCAATATATGCCTACAATTAGCTGATAGGTCAGTCCATTATCCAAAAGGAATAATGCGTTTTGGTAAAGGTTGGCGGATTGATTGTTCCTGCAGACTTTATGGTCTTAGAAATAGGGGAGATTAAACAGCAAGGGAAGGAGCACACCATACTCCTAGGAAAGCCTTTTATGTCCACTAGTAATACCTTAATTGATGTGAAGAATGAAAAGTTAAGCATAGCTATTTTAAGAGAAACAATAGAATTCTCAATCTTTAATGTTGAACCAGTTCCTACAACTGTTGTTTATGAAGAATGCTTTCATGTTGATTAGTTTAATCCTGCAAACTTTGATCTTGTGTTGCAGGAAGAAGAAGGAAAGAAGTTGAGCCTAGTGAGGGAGAATGATAAGTGCTGTCAATTGCTAGATGATGCAACTGCGGGAGAGGTAGGAAAATTTTTAAAGAAGAAGACCCATGAAGAGAAGGCAATAAGGGAATCAATTACTTTGGTCGATCCACCTTTAGTGTAACGATTATAGATGTCTAGCTAAAAGACAATAAAGAAGCGCTAAATGGGAGGTAACCCATATCATTTCTATTTTGTCTTTCAATTTAGTTATTTGTTATTTCTTTTGGTGAAACTCGACTTAATTTGTTTGCTTTATGTGCACAGGCCTTCTTTTCAATCTCTTTTGTTTGTCTTCCTCGTAGCTTTCTCCACTCCTAAATTTCAGATGCCATGCTTATTGCCATTTTTCACATCGCATCGACATAACTACCACCACACTTTCATATTGTATTTCTTTCCTTATTCTTTTTATTGTTCGTACTATATTCAATTTAATTTCTTTTAGTCTTTAATGTTTGCCCTCATTCATGTTACTTTTTTCTTTTATCCTAGACCCCTCTATTACTTTTTTGTGTCACATTAGGAATAATGTGATGTTTAAATGGGGGGGGGGGGGGGATATTAATTGTGTATTATATGTTTGTTTTTGCATTTATTATTTATAAATGCATGATCATTAAATGAACTCAATCAGGACTATAAATGCACAATATGATTGAATGAGTATACTTGCATGTTTAGATTAATTAACTTGGATTACAGTTAAAAGGACATTAGCTTGTTGCGATAAATAAATGACATTTTTCATTTAGTAAGAATTTGAGCCTTTTTGAATTATTAAAGACTAATTTCAAGTATTCTTTCATGATTAAGGAACTCTAAAAATTGCTTGCAAATACTAGTTGAGATCACATAACCTTATGTAAACATTAAAATGATGAAGGCAATTAGAATTTACCCTGTTAGTTTAAAAAGCCACCATAATATCACCATTATTGAGCCCCCTTGAGCTTAAATAAATCCGTTTCTTTCTTTAAACCCAAAATATGAGCCTTGACCTTGATTGTTTATCCACTTCATTACACCTATCATAAGGTCAAGTTGAGAATTTGAAAAGGTATAATTAGGTTTAGGGAATAAGTGTGGGGGAATCATAGCTGATAGTTGGCTTTTGAGTTAGGGATGGGTATGGTTGTAGTAATTTTCTCTACTCTATATTTTTCTTCCCTTAATTTCATTGTTTAAATGAAGTAACAAACAAAAAAGTGAAAAAAGAATGGAAAAGAAAAAAATAAATTGAAAAGAAACAAAGAAAAGAGAAGATGACCAGAAAATGAAAGAAGAGGAGAGATGGAATAATGGGAGTGTTAACTTTATTACGTGAGAGGAAAGAATTGAGTGCTTTATTTGTCATTTTTCTGATTACTTTGGATGCTCAATTAGTTTTGTGATCTTAAACTACAAATTTTCTTTTTTTTTACCCTTAGCCTAGCCCCATTACAACCGAAATAAAGACCTATAGATTGATGTTTATGTTTGATATAACTAGCGGAGATTGGATTAGTAAGCAAGTGTATGGTAGATACATTACATGAAATGAACGATGACTGAATATTTACTACCTTTGAATTCTTGATAGGATGAAGAGTGGAGTGAGTGTCTATCATAGTTGTTTTTATTTAAATTAAAGTGCTAGTTGATTTCAACTAAATATGCAAAGAATTGTTTGTTTTTAGAGTATTATGAGTTTCAAGCTCTTAGATTGCATTTATTGGAATGATCGTTGATATCTTTGACTTTTATTTCGGAAAAATTTTGTTTTTGTTATTTGTTCTTTTATAGTCTAGTGTTCTTTATTATGGTTGAGGACAAACACAGTTTAAGTGTGGGAGAATTTGTTGTAGTTAATTTCTATTACTTTTAATTACCTTCATATATTGATTTTGGTTATAAATCCTTGTGTTTTGATCTAAATGTGAGATTAATTGAGTGAAAATAGTGTGAATATTGCATCAATGATAATTAGGTTATTTTGTAAATTTTGCGTTAAAAGATCAAAGTCACATAATTTTTGGATTAAATTTTATGATAATGCACGGGGGTGATAAGGGAGTCACACCTGTAACTCCCTATGCACAAATGTGCAAGGGGATGTCACACCCGTGACTCCACATGCACGCCCATGAGAAGTTTTAACATAATTATAGGTTTAATACGTGGCAGCTCATGACGTTAAGGCACGCAACCCTAAACCTAAAGAGAGGGGAATAAAAGGAAGAGAGGGTGTTGGCTAAAGGATCACTCAATCACTGTTTCATTAGTTCACACACATAGAGACTCAGACAGAGGGGAGGTGCAGAGAGATAGAGAAGAAGAAGATAAATAGAAGAGAGAAATAGAGAAAGAAATCAGAGTGAGTCGGGATGAAGAGCAAGAATAGGGAGGTGCAAGCTTGGGAGAGGCCAAGAGTGAGAGCTGGAGCTGAATCCCATTCAACTTAAGCAAACATTTTTCTGGGGAAGAAGCTGAAGCAGAAGGCGAGAGCTAAAGCTGGAAGCTTAAGAGGGACTAGAGATCTCCATAAGTCTTCATCCGATGAATTGTTTGCCTATTCTATTTCTCATTTGTTCTTTGTTTCTTTCATTTTACTATTTGTTATTAACTTACTTATACTCTTATTAGTTTAGTTAACTACTATTTGTTTCTTTTAATAATCCATTAACTATTCACTATTTTATTATTGTTTTAATACTTTCCTTAGTAGTAACATATGATTAAAGTGTTTAATCATGATGAATATGGTGATATCCGTGATGGGCTGATCTTTTTTCTTGAAAACTAATGTAGCTATATAGTTGAATATGCATAATTGGGTTGCGGATATGATGTCTTATTTATTGTTGTGGTTTCTCAACTGAATTGATGTAATAGAATGGCCAAACTTTGCATCATTTTAGTGTTAAATGAAGATTCAAGAGATGAAGTGTAAAATTGTGATGATAAAGTAATTTGCCATGATAATGTGATTGTTTAGATTATTCATGTTCTGAAAGAAGTATATGAAATGTGTGATATTGTGTATTTGTCATAGGTGAGATCATCAATGATGGTTCACTCACTGAGTTTGCAAAACTCATCAAAATTATAATATGGCTTTTCAGGTATGAGATAGGAGACCTAGTTCCTAAGAATTATCTAGAGGAATATTTTGGACATAGCTCAAAGGTTTGTCAGCTGACATTAGAGGAGTTATAGTTGTATTTTGTAGTTTCTTTGTCATATAGAACTGTTGTACAAGGATTGTAAATATTTGTTTCAATGAATACAGTGTAAACTTTTATTAATGAATGAAATGAAGTGTTGAGGTTTTTAAGTATTGTATATTCTTTATCAAGCCATTTAAGAGATTATGTTTGCTCTAATGTACCATTGTCATAGGATATGTACTTGAATGTCCTATAGAAGTTCGGGGATGAAATTTCTTAGGGGGGAGAACTGTATTACCCCATTATTCGGGAATATGTTTAGAGTTTAATCCTAGATTAAATATTGCATACACATGCATAATATTAGCATTCATACACGAATTGATATTTGTGCACATTACAAGTTAGCATATGCACTCAATTGACTTATTCCAGAGTATGAAAAATGTTAAGTGATCTTGATGTGAATTGTGATTTACTATGTCTTGAATTTTGGTATGTTCGGATTTCAATTAAATGTTGTGGATTGGAAATTGATGGGTTAAAATGTACATTTAGACTAGCATAAATGCCAAGTGGTAGGATAAATTGATATATGAAAAATATGGATGATTTTGAGTGACATTTGGCATAATTAAATTGGTAAAAAATGGACTAGTAATTAAATGACAATTGGATCAATCTTTGTATGACAAATGGGCTGGTAAGTTGATGACAATTGGCAAACTAATATGTAGGCTAGTGAAAATTGATTAATTAGGAAAATGTATTACATCTGTTAAGACATATGGTGAGTTTAAAAGTTGACACCTAGCATGATGATGGAGCAAATACCAGCAGCAATGTTTCTGCTGTTTCCCTCACCTTTCTCCACTAAAATTGCCCCAAATTTTCTATGTTTTTTTTTTCTTAATCCTAGCTAAAGTTTTGAATGAAAATCACGCCTAAATCCTTTACCAAATTCCCAAGAAAACTAGTTGATTATGGTCTTGGTTTAATCTAAAGTTTTGTGTTAGATTGGAAGCCTAATAGGTAAGTAGCAATCTGAGTTTTATGGCATGTCAAATGATATAAGAATAATGTTTGAATTGGACTGAAATGCATGTGATATTAGTGAAGAAGAATTGTTGGAATATGTTTGTTGTAGTATTTTCATTGAACATGCATTGGTATTTTGGCCATAACTTGATCTATAGGCATTCAAATGGGATGATGTTAAGTTTATATTAAATTAGAGACATATTTTTATATTTTTATAAAGGAATCAAATTTGAATTCTATCTCTAGGAGTTTCAAAATTTGGCTTGAAGTTGAGTTTTTGTATTCTGTCGTGGTTTGGGAGCAGTCTGTAGTATTTTGCGTATAACTTGCAGAATATTAAACCAAATTGCATGAAATTGGTGTGATTAGAAACTTAAGACATAAAGGAACAATTTTTTGAAGAATGTTTTGCTTAAATCATTCATTTTCCTTATCAAAATGGCCATATAAAATTTACCCAAAGGTTTGTTTTGGGAAGAGTTGGAGAGAAGTCTGAATTGCACGATCATGACTCCAAGGGGTCATGAAAGGGTTGCACGATCAAGCACAAGCATTATCGTGACAATGGAGGATGGTGGAGGTTTACTATTGTTTGACAACTTTGAACACCCTTTACTCTTTTGACCATAACTTCTTCGGACCTCCAATTGACTTGAAATTTGGACCACAAACTCCTCACACATTAATATTCCTCTCCATCAAATTTCATTGTCATCTGAATTCATTAAGAATGGATTGTTGTTTACCAAATGTTCAGGTCTGAAATTTTGGAGATGTTATATAAATGAAGGAGAGTTTGGATAATGTATGATCATATAATGTTAGAATAACATTGGTGACTAATTGATTGATGATATTATAATTTATTGAGGTGTAAACCTAAGTTCAAATGAGACATATGAATTATATGAGTTTTGAAGTATGAATGATTATGAGTTGTGAATAAAGGAAACATACTTAGTCATTGAGCATGCATTGAACATGACATATGTATATATGTGCACAAAAGAATAAGTATTTGATTGATCAAATTTGTACTGTGAATTGTGTGTGTATTGATTGATTTTAGACAATCAAGTTGGACATTAGTTAGACATTTCCAGACCATCCAGGCAATAGCATATTGGATCGTACATGAGTCAACCTATATGATATCACTAGGATTTATTTATTTTTGTTTCTGTTTAATTCCTATATATTGAACTGGTAATTTATGAATTCCGGACTTTAATGGTCCGAGAAGTGTGATATTTGGGAATGTATTGGAAGTGTTCTATTTTCATATGAATGATATCTATATACTCAATGAAAGTTGAATGCCGAACTTAGGTCTGATGAATATCAGATTCTGTCTGTGCATTACAAGTGAATACTATACATGGCATAATCTATTATTTGATGCATTTCATAAAATGCATGTTCAGATAAAGGTGTTGTGATTAGAGTAGCCAGTCTGAAAGGGCTTTAAGCTCAAAATTTTACATGTAGAGTTTTGCTTCGTGATTTTTGTTTCTGACTGAGCCCAATGGGTCAGTATGTGTATCTATATCTGAAAGGAACTCGGTCACAACAAATAATAACGAATCTAGAGTCTCATATGCATCTGCATTTGTATATATATGATTACGAAATTTTTTTTGAAATTGTGATGATAAAGTGATGTGCCAAGATAATGTGATTGTCAAAAATTGCAACGTTACTTTTCAGGAATGAGACAGGAGACCTAGTTCCTAAGATTTGTCTAGAGGAACATTTTGGATATGGCTTAAAGGTCTATCAGCTGACATCAGAGGAGTTATAGTTATATTTTGTAGTTTCTTTGTCATGTAGAACATTTTCATAAGGATTGTAAATATTTGTTTCAATGAATATAGTGTAAAGTTTTGTCAATGAATGAAATCAAGTGTTGAGGTTTTTAAGTATTGTATATTCTTTATGATGACATTTAAGAGATTATGTTTGCTCCAACATACCATTGTCATAGGATATGTACTTGAATGTCCTCTAAATGTTCAGGTATATACTTTGTGGTAGTGGGATGTTATATGAAGTTTAATGTGAATCGTGAAACTATGGACACTTAGGATGAGAACTAGAAATATATTAACTTAAGTGATAATTAGTAGTCAGATTTTCATTATTAATTTGGACAATAACTTGTTGAATACATAAGTTAGACTAGTTCATTATTTGAATCAATTTAGGACCTAACTATTAATTTTATAAAACAATAATCCAATCATTTTCCCTTAATCATGCATAGGAGATTAAATTAGTGAAATTAATTTTCAAGAGTTTTTCTACTTCGATTAATCTTTTTGTCTTTACTGCCAATTAATTCAGTCTACTTTTCAGTTTAATTTTGTAATTTACCTTAGAAGCTTTCACTTAATAATCAGGTAGAATGTTTAGGAATGCGTTGTTTTTATTTTTATTTTTAATTTAAACTTAATTTAAGTTGACCAATTTCACCTTTGTGGGAGACGACCCTGGGTTACTAACTACAACTAGCTCGTATATTTGCAAGTAAGCTAACTGATTGAGCCCAAGTTTATCTTATTAATTGGCTACACTTTCATGGTTGTTAATGCACTTTTTGACTCTTAATTCAGGATTTTTGTGTTTAAATTAGTCTCTTACGGTGAGCTTATGTTTTATGCAATTTGCTAGTAAAATTGTACAAATTGAC
>JANVCQ010000008.1:30949731-30964746 GCA_025531925.1 Erythroxylum plowmanianum
AAGAGAGACGACCCGAGGTTGCATCCTATACTGCAATCCTTGGTATAAATTATTTTTGACCGGTTTCCAAGGATCGATTTTAAGGTCGAATCGACAGAGCTGCGATCACTAACCTATGCCTTTTTAGAAATTTTTTGGGTATAACAGATAATAGCTCTATTAGACCATTGGTTAATTGTCTAAATAACATGAGAATCCTAGAGAACATATGAAATTTGTAATGCTAAGGATTAATCATTGTTAAGGATCCACAAATTGAGAAAACATGAGAGTGAGGAAAACAAAGGAGATAAGACAACCATTAATAACAGGGAAACTAAGGGAAAGAAAGGAGAAGAGGAAGAGGAACTGATCGAGGTGTTAAGTGTTAAAATTTATATCCCTTAATTATCACAAGAGCAAAGGTCATGAGTTGTAGTATTTGAAGGGTCGATCCCACAAGGAGGGTAAACTAATCTAATCCTAGGTTATTTAAGGCTTAGAAATTAATAAGATGAAATTAAAAATAGAGCAATGATATAAAGACAGGAATTTGATTGCAAGAATTAAGCTTAAGAAATTAACACAAAACATGAATTGAAATTGAGCAACAAAAAAAGTTCACTATGGAAATTAATCAAAAGAAATTACCAAGTTATAAAATAGGGGATTCTACCTATTATTAATGCTAACCTAGCCAATTCTGTGTTATTGGGGTGTCGGGGGTAATTACTTTCTCTTAAGCTATAATCTCGCATCCTAGATCATTAACCATAATTAAATTATGGAATTTTCAATCTCTCAATTAAAAAATGACCCATGCATAATTAAAATTATATTGGAAACTCTCTACTAAGATACCGGTCTCACACAAGATCTCTCTCCACATAAAATCAACATGATTAACTATGTTATCATACCCACATACGCTCTAGGAGGATATGTAGATGTGACAGAAAACAGAACTAAAGTAATCCACAACATACTAAACATTCCCTTACATGCATTCCCAGAAACTCGAGCAAACATACAATTTATATCATTAGAAGTTGTTTTTAAACAAAACATATCAACCATATTATGCTTATCATATTATGTCCCATAAATTCAAAAGCCAACCTATATTAAGGTTATTACAAACCATTTACATTAAAATATAACATAGCTCATTACTTTTAATACAACTCAGAAATAACTCAAAAACTTAAACAAAACAACTTCCAAAATAAAACACATTCTTTTTGGCCATTGTAGTAGTCTTTGTCTCAATCCTTAAATCTTTTTATCAAAACCTACACAAAGGTAAAACCATCGTGCTAAGTGATACAAAGGTCACCTTTGGACTCAAACTTTTACCGAAAATGATCGGCAACACCCTTTGCACGATAATCTCACTTAGGTATGCTTAAGAAAGACTTTAACCTTCAACGACCCTTGAAGTATTTACTTCACATACTCTTTAGAAACAATGCCTTGAAAGCAATAAGAAAATAAAGCTAGCAAGGAAATAAGAGAGATATGGTAAAACCAAACTTTATATACTTTCCCTTGAAAGAATATAAGCAATGCTCTCTCTGATTGATTAAGGAGAGCAAAGCTCAAATGAGCTATATATAGGCACTCTAACTTAGAAGCCAAGTTACATTCAGAATCCCAGTTAAAATGAACTACCTAAGATCGTGCTAAGATCACATCTATCTCTATCAGATTACATCATATGGGTCAATTAGATGACACCCACATCCAAATAGGACTCTAATTGATAAGATAGATTCTACAATATAATAGAAAGATAGAGCTTATCCTCGAAGATCTCCATTATCATTAGATGTTAAGTCCCACAGTAACTTTAATGCCTAGTTGTTGCCACATCATCCAAGATCTCCCCATGAACTGTATCCGTTGATGACACAATGTGATCTTGCTGAAGCCTACAAAGCACATTACTATGATCCAATACTTTCCACAGTAAGTCTACTAGTCATGGTCCATTCATCTGAGCACGGGCCATGTCCTTAGTCCATCAAGTCCTTAGCCTAGGTCGAGTCAATCTCCACAAGGTTTGAGACTCTACTAAAATTCACACTAAGTCTGATCCCACTCGCCTATGTTTGCCTTAATGTTTTCACATGCCTCCCTCATATGTGTAATCCTGCTAACCTTCCTCTTAAAGCATATCGTGAAGGTCATTGAAAAGTGCTCCAAAGTTTAAGGGTCTAACACTAAGCATAAAGCTTAGTGGGGAATATGTAGCATCCCACTCCCACGAGACCCGAACCCGACATCGACGGTGATATCCGAGTCCGCGACCTGTGAGGGTGGTATGCTAGAGCAGTCAATGCAGTTTAAAACTCGGTATTATATTTTTTTTTGAAAACAAATCGAGTGCGCAGATATGAGTAAATAATTTGGGCCCATTCTAATGCGAAATCATTTTATATCAAAACACTCAATGGCGCACTCCGAATAATTTTTCAAATACAATAATCACATTCATTTCATAAAAGATCTCAATTTGACGCTTAAGCCGGGAAAATTCATGAATGCATGTATGACTATGTGCACAGGCAAAAATCATCAGTCATATCACTATAGAGGCTATAGATGCATGTACATGCCGATGAATTATGCCTAACCCATCCCAATTTACTAAAATAACCTTCCCATGGGTGATGGGATGTTACAGAATAACTAAACACAAAACATAATGGCGACTATTTCTAAAAATTGTCTAATATTGATATATACAAATTCAAATCATATCACAACAGTCTTTAATTGTTTATATTACAAAGTAACCCAAACATTATTTCTCAAAAAAATATGATTCATCAATACAGAACATTCTTGTATCAGAACAAAACTCATAAATATCATAGCAAAATGTATAAGTATCAGAATTGAATATCAAAACAGGATATATTCCTTTCAGATCAAAATATGACTTGTATCAGATTAGAGTATGTTTTGTGTCAATTTAGAGTTTATCTTGTATTAGATCCGAACTTGTTTATATCAAAACTGAACATATATCAGAGTACAAAACATGTTAGCCTGCTAATCCTTTTTTTTTTATAGAAGTGGATAATGGGACTATAAAAGAAGATACCTATGTTTGGTATCTGAAACAGAAGACACAGAAGTATCTAAAATCAGAGGACACCAAAGTGTCTAGCGTAGAAGACACCAAAGTGTCTAGTTATAGAAAACACCTTAGTTTCTGGTTACAAGAGTAGCTGTAAACCTTTCTAGGCATGCCTATTTACGCATGATTAGGACTTGAAAATTTTAAAACAAACCATTTGAAATTTCAGAATCTTATGCAAAAGATGTAGTGCATAACATATGTATTTATTCCAATTTTTCTCGAATTGAACATATATATGCATATCAAACAAAAGCATATCAAACAAACTTAACATACCTTATTAGCATAAACATTGGCAATAATGTACTATTAAATGCATTATTATACATTACATATAATCAAACAGAATTCCAATTCACAAACAATCATATTCAATTCACATCATATATTTGAAACACATTTGTATTCATAAAGACACATTCATCCTTGAACACACCATATATTTCAACATTAGACACATTATTCACTAGCCACACATTCCTTAAGTAATTATCTTAATTAACAATCCATAACTAAATTGACTTTTACTCAATTAATCTATCCTCCATTTAAGTTCATTTCATATCTTGAATAAGTCCAATTAAGTCCCAATGTACCAAATGAAGAGACCTAACCTTATATAGTTCAACAATTGCACAAAACAACATTGTTCACCTTCCTAACCATTTCCCACGATCGTGGGAATGTGCCTTATAAATCCCACGATCATGGGATGAGCCATAACCTTCAAACTACTTCCAAAACTTAACTCCTTTATACATGTTTAACAACCCTTCACCATAGTTCATCAATTCCACCTTATTAATGCCTCAATTCCACATCAAATTCATATTCAAAACCAATTAAAAAATAATTCATTAAGTTACTTACAAATCAATATCATCCACACACTAAAACCAAATCAGAAGTTCTCATACAAGGATCATTTTTCTAACGTTCATTTATAATCATCTTAAGACATACTGTATTCAATTCAAGTATTGAACATTTCATATTATATCTTAAAATCAAGTTTAGCATTCCCTTGCCTTCTTAACTTCAAAAAAAAACTCCAAGGAAGTAACTAGTCTAGCCCTTCCAAGCAACTAGCACACATCCAAGATCAAGGTGCAAATCTTAGAACCAAGAAGATAATAGCACAGAAGATAGCAGGATCTACTTCTTTAATGCAGTATCTTGCAACAACTCTAAATGATGATGATCCAAACTGAAGCAAAAATTTAGAAATTGTGAGTGAAAGAGAAGGTTTTGGTGGTGAGATGAGGAAAGAGAGATGGACCATAGCAGAAAGTGAACAGTAGAAACAAAGCCAATGTTAGGGACATTTGTTACATAAAGACACAAGCCATATGTCCTCTCCCTAGCTAGCACATATGTTCTTCTATGAGGCTACCAAATGTCATAATTATGTTAGCCCATTTGTCTCTCACTTATTGTTGCCACTAACTATGCCATTTGTCAATGCCTTAGCTATGCCAAATGTCATTCAATGAATAGACCTAGTTGTCCAATTTTCATGTACCAACTTAACTTTCCAATTGAAAATTGTCCCACTCCAACTGTGCATTTTAATACCTTAATTCTCTTATGGTGTTAATTAATTCCAATTCACTAAGTATGATCCATTAGACCAAAATTCTAGACATATGAAATTCTCAATCATATCACAATTTTTAACACCTATTATACATATACTTTCATAAACATGTAACATTCCAATTAGGGTACGGTTTGGGACCTTACATACGTGGTTTCTTAGATCATATAACTTTCATTAACTTAATCCAATCATTTTTATCTAGCTCACACTCTTGGTTTGTTATCAAAATATGAAAAAATTGAAGTTAATCATAACAGTCAATTAATAAAACACAAAAATGACTATATTGACATTAAATCAAAGTAAAATCCCAAAGGAAGAGTTTGAAAATCATAACAAATTTAAAACCCATCATCATACAATCCATTTCAATCTTTTACATTAAATGAAAAAATGAAATGGAAAGGAAATTAAACTTAGATCGGACAATTTACGAAGGAAATAGTGTCGAGACTTGTTTCTTCTTCCTCTTGTTTTTTTTCTCTCTTTTGAACTTTCCAAAACTGGCAAAATGAAGGAGCTTCACTAGGGTTACATCATTAAATCTTATATATGACATCATTAAGGTTCATTAGGGTTACATTATTAAGTCTTTTTCGGGTCTGAAAAATCCCTCAAAAACTCAATTGTGAATGATCTCTACATATCTGTCGCATAGCCCACGTTCGTGGCCCTTAGTACGAAGATCGTGTCTAGGAGTTTTTTGTTTTAGTCATAATTATGACCCATAACGCCATGATCGTGGATCCCAGCATGAGCTTCAGTCATGATCACAGCCCTGGGTTATTTCCTGGGTCTTCTCCGAATCTCCTCCAATTGCCAAGAAACACTAACACACACATTAAGGCACCTTATAAGTATAAAATTAAAGCTCAACATCATGTTCCAACACATAAAACACTTAAAACACAAATATTTATTAACTAACACAATTCTAACCTATACACGTACTAAACAATCAAATTAATAACTAAACATACACTAAACTACCCATAAAAACATGATGCAATCTACACCAATCAGGAAGCCAAAAATATTCCCCCTACATTATACAAGCTGTATATTTCCTTTCCTCAAAGATTGATTAAGGAAAAATTAGATAAGAAATTAGAAAAATTATTTATGTTTTTCAAAAAATATAAGATAATATTCATTTACTACTTCTTTGAAATAAATGCCTTCTTATGTCAAGTTTTTGAAGGAGATACTATCTATTATGAGAGACCTTAAGGAGTGTGAAGAAGTGACTTTAACTAAGGAGTTCAAAGACATAATTGAGAATGAACTACCTCCTTAACTCAAGTACTTTGATAGCTTTTAAGTTATATGCCTTTTTTTTATAAAAAAACTAAAGTGCATGACCTAAAATCTATCAATATTTTATTGTAATTTAAAAAGAAATTAAATGTGTTGAATGGAGAATCACTGCGGTTGCATAAGATAGGGTAAGCCTATAGTCCAAAACTAGACGAATCACATTAAAATGATGATAAAATTTTGAAACAAAACTTATTTACTAGTTTTTTATGTGCCTGATAGAATTAGTTCGAGTTTTAATCTAGCTTGGGATAACGATAATATATTTGCTAGCTTATCCATTAGATATTCTATGTTCATGCATTATCTTGACTAATATCTAAAGTGGCATTCTTGGCCATTAGTGATTTCCCTTATCCATAATATTGTATTTGTAATGAAAGAGGAGCCTTGATTTTTTCCCTAAAATATTATGCTATTTTTCTCCTTCTATACTACAACTATTACATAACTAAAAGTTTTTCAAAAAACTTTATGATCATCCTTATTCTTGAGTTTAATTAATTTGAATCTAAATATTTCCCCTTTATTATGGATTACATAATTACATGATTAAGTACTAGGTATGTATGATGTATTGTCAATCAAAGATTATATGATCGAGAGTTTCTAAACTTGTACGTAGAGAACATAGTCTTGATTATTAAAAAAGGCTGAAATGGAGTCTATCATTAGTAATTAGCTTCCATCTAATTACTAGCCAAATTATGAAGGAAGTTTTGGGTAGATTGGTGTGATTTTAGACTAGATTAGTCCAACGTGATCTAAGGTTGGCATCTTTAGAAAACTTAACACATGATTTTTTTGTTAAGATACTTAAATTGTTTTCATCTAAGTAATCATGTGCCTTTCTACTTAGGATAAGCTACTAATTAGGCATAGTGCTTGTGATATTAGAACAACCTTATATATCGTGACAGGACTATGACTAGTAGATGCTTTCCCTTAGACAACTTACCTTAGATAGAGCTGAAATACAAGAAATTAGGTTTGTTACATTAAGTAGTTAGTTG
Source organism: Erythroxylum plowmanianum (assembly GCA_025531925.1). NCBI lineage: Eukaryota > Viridiplantae > Streptophyta > Magnoliopsida > Malpighiales > Erythroxylaceae > Erythroxylum > Erythroxylum plowmanianum. The sequence goes on from JANVCQ010000008.1 coordinate 30,956,789, forward strand.
TGATGGTATAAGGGGTTCCATTTATCATACCATAGCCAAGTGTTTTCACCATTCCCTATAATGTGCTTGATGTTAGTTGACAACTTATGTCTCAACATCTTAAGTACAGTCTAAGAATTGTTTGCTTTTGTTTCATTTTTTTAATTTGGCCTTTTAGGAATTTAATATGTGTCTCACCCACAATGATTCCTAATCATCAAACAATTTTCATATTCTTTTAATCAAGAGCAATTTATTTATAGTTTTGATAATTTTTATACCCAGATAATCTTGCTTTTTAGCCTTGAATACTATGATCCACTTGAATTTTGCATTTATGTTTCAGTTTAGATTTTAGTTTTTTAGTAATCTTTAAATGTTCTCGATGATCATGGTATAGAGGAGGATATAAGCACTCCAATATACTTATAAGCTATAAAAATGCAAATTTTTTCAATTATAATATTCTTGCAAAATATAGGAATTTGTTTCTTTAACATCTAATTCTCTTATAAGCAACAAAATGAAGAAATCAATATAGGTAACTCTAAATGAAACAATAGGGACTATGAGGTATTTGAGGGGCTAAAAGCCTAAATTCAAGTGATTGAAGATGTAAAGCACATTATATTACTTTTTCTTTTGTTGATACACAGTTTAGATAATCTTATAAAGGTTTCAAAAGAGTTTGCACAAGACCTTAACTGAGAAATTTTTTTCTTTAGAAAACATTAAAATCTCCTTTAAAATTTATGTTAAATATTTGGAGCTTATTTTAAATTTAATATGGTACTAAAATCCCTTTTTGCTGCTATCCCTTGTTTGGAGTTTGAGAAGGCCTCAGCGTAAATACTGAATAGATAAGGAGAAAGAGGGTCCTTTTATCTTAATAACCTTGCTCTTTAGAATGTTAGAGTAGGATCATTGTTGATGAGGATACTAACTATTATGGTGGTGTTAAATTGTTATATCCATTTGGTGAACTCGGTGGGGAATCCAAAAGCCCTTAGAACATCAAAGGGAAATCCCAATCTATTGAATATAATGCCTTGTTAAAGTCTATTTTCAATGCATAAATTTTTATATGAAGTTCTTTATGATAGTTCTTAAACAATTCCTAGGTTAGAAGGATATTATCCCCAATGTTCCTATCTTAGATAAATGCTCTTTAGCTTAAATTTATGATGGTTTTCAGGTTTGCTTCGAGTCTAGAAGAAAATAGTTTGGAGATGATTTTAAAGAAGATAATATAGCAAGTTATTTGTCTATTCTTGTAGCCTTAAGGGTTTTAGGTTTTAGGAATCGAGCAAATATAGACTTTGTTGAATTATTTAAGTAGCTTGCATAAGGAGAAGAATTATAAAACAACTTTAGTTATTGTGTTCACTATTGGATTCTAAGATTTTTAGTGAAAGAACATATTAAAGCCATCAATTCTAGAGGCTTTATTTGTATCTAAACTAGATAGGGCTTTTTCCACATATTCTTTATAGAAAGAGCTATAAGCATATTTGCATGTTGCTTAGTGATTGAGTTTCATGTAAAGGACTTAGTTTCTTCTAAAGAGCAATTGGATTTGAGAGCTTTGCTAATAGTTTCCTTAGAATTTTATAATACTAGGGATTTAGGTTCCTCTTACTTGTTCCAAGTAGTTACTGAGCATTAAAATCTTTTAGTCATGAGATCTATGATCTTTTTCATAATAATGAGTCATGTTTTTCTAGTATAGTGACATAATTATTAAGGGAACTTTTTTTATGACATAAGACTTTTTTCTTTTACATTGGAAGGTAGCTTGAGCTACAAGTGAGCCTCCTCTACTTTGGTGTTAATTGCTTTGGTCACTAAAAAATTAGGATTAGGATACTTTACCAATATATTATTAAATCTAAAAGGGGATCTTCTTACTATTTATTAAGTCATTGAGCTTGATTTCACCAGATGAATGAATAAACATTAAAGGAGAAAAAAACTCACCAATACTATAGAAAGGAACTATAAAGAATTGGTAGCATTCATAAGTGCATGCTCCAATTTTTTCCTAAGGTATAGATTTCTTATTGATTATTTCTATATGTGAATTGGTAACCATTATACCTGATATATTTATGGCCCACATTGTATAGACAATTCCTAAAGTCGTCAACATTAAACTTAGATTGAGGGTTCCTTTCAACTTCTTGAAAGTAGAGAATATTCTTGAATTCACAAAGAAGAAGCCATAAGTTAGAGATAGAGGTAACTAGGTTAGTAAGAACATTTCGTAAAGCCATCCTCTATGAAGCTAGTTTGTGTATATAGGGAAAAAATCAATAAGTGTATTAATTTAGATTAGGTTGATAGAGATATGAATGAGTTGGTCTACATCTTTGTTATTCTCAAGCTTTATATTTAGGGTTAAAAGCTACATTCACCTATCATTGTAACAATATTAGTGGTTAGAAATCACTTGTGAAATACTGTCAAGAAATCATAGGCCTCACTTTAGGGAGTTGGTTTCTATTTGGGTCTCTAAAAGGTTAATCAAAAGGGGTTTCCTAGTTAGCAACAAGTCACGTAAAGTTTTCTATTAATAGGTCATCAATTGTTTGGTGTTCTTAATTAATACTGATATTAAGGAGAGGTTTTATTAGTAAGAGCTTTATTTTTTATACCCAAACTTCTAACTATATTTAAAGGGATTTTGTTACCAGATTCATAAGCTAAATTTTCAATGCTTATAATAAGGAAGCTTTGTTCTAGTCGAGGCTATGTATTTTCTAATGGATCAAAAATTCGTTGGTATGGTTTTAGGGCAACTGTTTCGCTATTAACGAAATTTCTAGGGTGAATTTAGAAAATGATTCTTTGAAAACATGGATCTCCATCTTTAATAAATCATTCTTATGTTGTTCTACTTTGACATAAGAAACAACTACATTGTTAAATTCTATTATATCATACATATGTCGTTTTAATTTTCCATCTTCAATCGTGTATGTTAAATTTTAACGTGTCATGCATATCACATTTTAATTTCTCATCCTCAATCATGCATACATCTAAAAGTTTTAGAACCTCTTTATATATGGAAGATAATTTTTTCCTTTTCTAGCTCAACATTTCTAGGTATTCATCAAGTTCTTCATAAGAGAAATCATCATCATAACCATTATCATTAAGAAAGTTTTAGCTAGTGGATATCTTGTTATTTTTTTCACTAAGCACATGTAAAAACCTTATTATTTAATTTTTATCATTAAGAAAGTTTTAACTAATGGATATCTTGTTATTATTTTCTATAAATAACATATAAAACACCTTATTATTTAATTATATAGTTTTAAAATTACTTGTATCATCTCAAGTGATCATTAATACTATTTTCCTTTATTATTTCTCCTTCTTTTTTCTCCATTCTTAATTTATTATCTAGATTTGTTGATAAATTTTACATAGAAAACTTTCGACACCATAATTATACAGATCGTAACTTGTAGTATAAAAGGTATCATTTCTATAAGGAAAAATGTTGAGCAAGTTTTAATCTTATAAAACCCTTAATATTTTGCAAGCGCACGGGTCTTAGCGTAGTATATGAGGTGTCGATCCCATGAGAAATATTAAATAATCAAATATGGAGTGATTGAAATAAGAATTCTACCTTAATGTAAGAAATCAAATTTTAGTACCACCAATTGACAATTGGAATTCAAACAAGAAGCTTAACAAATTATGAGAAAGGGGATTTATCCTATCATTAATGCTATCCTAGTCACTTTTTTGTTAATGCAGTGTCGATCCTAAACTTTTGAAGGGTGGATTAGTCTTTCTCAAGTTATAATCACTAGGCCCTAAATCATAAATGCTAATTAAATTGAGTTACTAAACATGTAATCTCTCGATTAACAAAACAACCCATAACCTAATTAGTTCTTAAGCATTCCAATAAGCAATCGTGTCCTCACACGAGATCTCTCTTTGCATAATTACCAATTTGATAAGTTACATGGTTTATTAGATCGTTTAACTACCATTAACCAAGCTAATCATTTTGCATTTGGTTCACTCTCTCAATTTATTATTGAAACATGGAAATACAACAAATAATCACAGCACCCAACATTATTAACAACAAAAGCAACTATATTAACATTAAATCAAGTATAAATCCCTAAAACATCCTTAAACCAAGGTTCATCATCATCAATTCCATCTCACACATCAAATGTAAGAAATAAAAGATGAAAAGAAGAAAAGATAACTTGGAGGACTGGAGGTTGAAGTAGCAACTGAAGCTCCACCTTCTCTCTCTTCTTCTCTCTTTTCCTTCTTCCTCTTCCTTTGCTTTTCCCAAAGTGGAAAATGGAAGCTCTCTCCTTTTAGGTAATTTTTCTGTTTTTATGTAGTCCTTTAGTAATTGGGGTAAACACTAGGTTTTATCCATGCCCAAAAGTCTAAAATAACCCATGAAAAATTAAATTCGGGAGGCTGGTCCATGTTAGTCTTGCCAAAGGCCACGATCGTTGCCAAGGGTCCTTTGCTGGGCTTCCTCTAAATCTTCTCTATTCTTCAATATCTGATCTCAAACACTAACAAATACATCAAAGAACCTTAAACATACAAAATTAAAGCTCAATAGCATGCTCTAACCCATATAATACTCAAAACATAAATATCTAACCAGCTAACACAATTCTAAACCTAAACGTGCACGAATCAATTAATTAACAACTAAAAGCATACTAAAATGCCTATTAAAACATCATGCAACCTATAACTATCATATCCCCACTATTGAACTTCTACTTGTACTCAAGAAAAAACAAAAGAAACAAAACACAAATGCATCAAACAATAATATACACATATGCAATAATGGTACAATAGCATTGAACTTCATAAAATAAATTTAACTATAAGCAAAATCCTTCAAGTTGTTCTAACTTATTAACTTATGAAATATGTGTCTAAGTTCTTTGGACTAAATATACATACTAATCAAGACTTAATGTCAAATTCATTCACTCCTACCACTCACACACACACATTGATAATTAGTTAGTCAATTAAAATTATAACTATGCTTAAGTAGCTTTTGATGAAAATTCTTGGTATTCACAAAGATAGGTAGGATTTATTAAACTACATACTATTTTTATTAATTTTCATTAACATGAACTTAGACTTTTGACGTGAAGGCAAGCATTTATGATGAATGTCCCTTGATTACTCAACTAGTTCATGTTTTTATTAAGCTACTTAGTTTGAATGTCATTATAGCCTTTTGATGCGAAGGCAAACATTTGTAATGAATGTCCCCCAGTTACTTAGCTATATCACATTCATAACCTAATTTGTTTCAAAAAGGACAACAGAATAATTATTTATTAAATAAAAAGAAACACTTTTTTTAAATATATTTTCTTGCCTACCTCATTTCTTTATCTAATCATTTTCATGAAAAGATATTAACAATGTTACTTATTCGATTGACCTAAATTATAAATGAATGTGTCAAATTCCTAGGGTGAACAAACTAACATCATTTCCTAATTAGCATGCATATTTAACCAAAGAAACCTAGGACACTAATTTCACAAGCTAATAAATCTTAGCAATCTAAAAGATAATGTTCAAAGCTAAATGATTCTATTAAGTCTTAGCCATAGACACATTCACACGAGTCGCATCATTCAAACCTAAACAAAACTAATATATAATATGCAAAATTCACACCCAAAATAAAAATGTACAATACTCACAACCCTCCCCATACTTGGACAACACATTTTCCTCAATATGAGAAAAACAAATTAAACATAAAAGTGGGTAAATAAAACACAATAAGAAGAAAAACAAACAAAAAATTAAGAGATAAGGGTTATAGTATAAAACCTGTCATGATGATTGAGGAAGTGACCGTGTTGTTGTCTAAAATCAATTTTCCTTAACTCTTGAGATTGGTATCCTATCTTATAACTGCTTCAAAAAGGGTAAGAGAAATAGCAATCCAAACCATTTGAAATCATTAAAAACTTATTTTTGAAATTTAAAACAAATATAACTACACAACAATATGAACATAACTACCAAACATGCTAATTTATGGTCATTAGCTTAACCTTACATCTTTTAAAACTTATTCGGGATCAATTACGAGTGGCTTGCTTCTATTAATGTTGCCCAATTTCAGCTTTGTAGCCTATAAATAAGCTAGAAATTGTAAGATAATCAGAAGGAAAATAATTATAAAATTAAGAAAACCAATTAAGTTCAGTAATGTCATTTTTACTAACAAATTGTTAATAAAATAGGGAATAACAAAACTCCTTGAATCTTCTATTAAACCTAGTAGTTTGTCCTATAAGAGGGTGAGTTGTTCTTATTCCTCATTCACCCTCGTCTCCTCCTCTTCTTTCATTTCATGAATAAAGACTTTCATATCTTATTCAATCTCTATGCCTTGTATCTTTTGTCCTTTGTTTTCTTCCTCTTTAGCTTAAATGAGACTTCCTTGTATGCTTTAAACTCTAACTTCGTTATCTTTTATTCTTCTTACTCTCACTCCGTTAAAGATTCGAATTCATCATTTCTCATAAATGAGCTACCCTCCTTTAGATTCTTTAATACCTTATTCATGTTAATTTAACTTGTTCATCTCCAATTCGAAGGATAAGGTTGCCTTCATGAACATCTACCAAAGCTTTTTCGATGGTAAAAAATGGCATATCAAGAATTAGCAGACATTTTCGATCCTTTTCAAAGTCTAGCATAACAAAATCCATAGGAATGATAAACTTTTCCACTTTTATAGGTACATCCTCCACCATGCCATATGGTTTTTTATATATCAATTGATCTTCCAACTAAATACGCCTAGATGTTGGCCTCACATCTCTTAACCCTAGTTTCCTAAAATCGACAAAGTCATAAGGTTTATACTTATGCCTAAGTCACATAAACATTTTGAAATCTTTAAATTACGAACTACACAGGGTATTGTAAAGCTTTTTGGATTTATCAACTATGAGGGCATATGGTTGGTAATTAAGGAGTTAGAGGTTTCTGTCATATCTATCATTTGGTTATCATCCCAAGTCCTTTTGGCAGAAACTTTGTGTGCTTAAACCTATGTTTTGACAATTTCACAAAATATAAGTAAAATTTCCATTTCTTTAGCTTTTCCATGAACTTTGTAAATGGTACATCTAATTCATTCTTTTGAAGTCTTTTTGGGAATGGTATTTTGCTATGTAAGGTAGAGGAGTAATGTATAGAGGGTCTTCATTCTTATCTTCATCCTTTTCTTCTTCTCTTGATCTTCTATAAAGTGGGGCTTAGGTTGTCTTTTCAACAATTCTTCTAGCTCTTTCCAAGTACTAAGTCTTACATCACTTTCTTGATTTTACTTCTATGTTGCTTAGAAAAATTTCCACACTTCTCTTACAAAATTCCTTGTAAATCTAGCTCATTTGACCCTTTAGGTTATGAATAAAAGAGGCACGATCTTCTATTACTTGCTTAAACTTCCCTTCTGGTCTATTATGGGCCTCTTCCATGTTCATGAGTTTGTCCATGATGCTGTCCAATTTAGAATCCCCTGAACTGGACTCATTTTGTTGAAATCCTAGCAGGCTTTGAATTCCAATTTGAGTTCTTGCATTGTTAGTCCAAAACAAATTTTGATAGTGTTGCCACCCCGAATTGTAAGTGTTCCAATAAGGATGATTTCTTGCTCGACCAAATTGTCCCTCATTGAAGTTCACAAGGGTCCTTTGCTCCGTACGATATATTTCCTCCATTATGGTTCTTTTTATCTCTTCTTGGCATTTAACTTTTCAGATTCCTCATTGTTTCCTCGTGATGTCTAAATTGATGTGTCTTCGACCTTACGCCCTGACAGGACCTGCCTTTTTGGACCGTGTTGGCACTAGGGAATGGGTAGGCTTAATGCCACCAAAACCCGTAGTAAGCCTAACTTTTCTATATTCTACTAA
>JANVCQ010000008.1:30972155-30991563 GCA_025531925.1 Erythroxylum plowmanianum
TTAGATTGTAATGGCATGAAGCCCCTCAGTTTATGGGGCGTTTGATTAGAATGATTTGTATGTATGATATTTGTGTGTGATAATGCATGTGCTAATTGAATTATGCATGGATGTTGGGATCGGGTCCGACGTTTTAGGATGCCAAACGCGGGCGCGACCCGAGGGGCCGCCTTGGGGATAGGGATCCGGGGCCCGGGCCCAACATACAAAATTCAGACATATAAGTCTCTCGAGTAGCGTATGTATAAATAGTGTTAGTAATGGTATGTAGCCACCTATTGATGAACCACCAAAGTATGAATTCAACGAAGATCTCATTAATCTATTTAATCTACAATGTCTAGAAGGAGTCTATCAACAATGTTTAAAAATTACCATAGAATCATTGATCAAACTCAATTATAAAGGACCGAACATTCTAATGAAATCAACTTGTCGTAAACCGATAGCTACTAATTCGTTCCAACTCATCAAACAAATAAAGGCAACTTTCTCAACTATTAATATATTATCAGATGATTGGAAGTAATATCTTTGTCAGGAACTCCAGCAATACCTATCTCATTAATGTACCTACTATCCGTCTACCTCCAAAGGCAAAGATGACAACTCTTCAGTGGACGTGATTATTAAAGAATGATGTAAGCAATGTTGTAAGCTCCAAATAATTATTGAAGAATTATGTAAGCAATGATGTAAGCTTTAAATAATGTACACCATGATGTAAACAGGTCATTTGTCAACCAACTATCTCAAATCTTTTACTTTTATAGTTTTGGCTTTCTTTTGCTTTTGCTTTTCTTGTTTTGTTTTGAACACTATCATAAGTCCTCAGCCTATATAATGTAAGAATTGAGCATTGCTTCGATATTCTTCAGTTTACATATCCTTCTCTCAAATTCCTACATTAGCCTATAGATCGGCGATCAAAAGTTAACGAGTGACAACGATATGTTTTCTTTAATTTTTATGTTTTCATCAATAATTATCTATTTTTCTTTAATCATCTTATATTATTTACAACCTATCATTTTATTTTTCTCTATAAGTTTCATTTATTTACTAAACATGGGTTGAATGACTTTCTTATCACTTATTTACACTATAGTTTTCGCACTTGTTTACGCTATGGTTTTTTACAATAACTTCTAGATAAAATTAATTAAGTATGCCTATTTGTCAAACCTGTAGATATATTCATTTATTAATTGTACATATTGAAATGAAAATAAAACTAAGTCAAAGGTGTATTCAAACATTTACATGTACTTATAATTTTCTTAGATCCATTAATCCTTCTTCAACTACTATTGAATCATTAAAAATATTATTAACAATCATACAACTCTTTACCATCAAGAAAAAGACGAAGTAAAACAATTATATCAACAATTTCAAGAACATTACAAAAGTCATATATGAATAATTATTGTCCTATCTGTAATCAAAGTTGTAATACTATTTGTATAGATTCACCCATAAGAATGGTTGTTATAGATGAAAGAATGACATATTGAAAAAATCAAATAATCAGAATAATGAATGGTAATTTAGCATATGGAAAAATAAAATTTAATACTCACCTAAAATTAGGAATTCCTCTACAATCACATAATTTAGATGACACTATAACTACTGCTTATAAATTCTATAACGAAAATTTATTGACTATAGGTCAATATCCTTTTTCAATAACATATCAAATTAGTTATGCCTTAACAAATTCACATCATAGTATTGAATTCAAAAACACTAATAAAATGTATATAGATCAGTTATTTAGTGATGTCGCAAGAGTAGGAACCCATTTAAGAAAAACATTAAGGGAATTACCTGAAACTTAATATCCAATTGAACTATATAATATTGAATCATCCAATCCAAGATTATCTTTATTAGAAATACAAACAAATAAAGAAAATTTTCCATTATTTAGATCACATTCAGTATGACTAGAAAAACCTAGTAGATTTATAGAACCAGGAATAAATTTAAAAACACCTATTCGAATCACTGATCCTAAAATAAAGAATCTAAAAAAGAATAAGAACAACATTTAGATAAAGATAAAGAGCTAATATTAATTAAAAACCAACTTAAAGAATTAACAGAACATCTTAAAAATACTCTATGGGTATCACTAAACTACTATCTGAATTAATAGATAGACAAGCAAGTATTGAAATTCAAATAAAAGAAATATTAACTAGCCAAAATAAAATATTTAATGACATTAAACTATTATTTGAACAAAATTATGAATCATTGATGAAAATAAAAAATATCGAGACAAAATTAAAAACCATGAAAGAAACATATCACACAAATCAACTTTATCCAAAAACTACCTTATCTAATAAACAAAATCATCGAAGAATCATTTCTAATCAAACAAATTGCTAATTTAGTAGTTATAATTTAGGTGGTTCTATTTCAATCACAAAAATGTTTAGAAGGAAAATTACATCAAAGATTAAAACATAATAATATTTCGTTATGTTGTTCCAAATATTCAGAAGTCCCACAACAATATGGATGTGATTTTTCTATGTATCCGAAACATAGCAAACTTTAAAAATATAATAAATACCGATGGCGAAAATATCCCAAACACTAATACAAAAATTTCCATTTATGCCTTATAAAATTTTCTTTAGAAAAAAAAGCTTATAGATAATATAAACCAAAAAAGAAATATTGCCCCCAAAATAAGAAACAATGCAGATGTTAGTTATGTAAAGAAGAAGGTCATTATGCAAACAATTGTCCAAAACACAAACAAAATAAATTTAAAGGGAAAATCAATATTTTAAATTCATCTTTAAAATATAATTTAGAACCTATAGAATCATAATATGAAACTGACTCAACAATCTCTTCATTATATCAATATGACCTCCAACATTCAGAATCAACAACTGAATCCAAATATAACATTTATTCAAGTGACTACTCATAATAAAAAAATCAATGCTTATATAGATACAGGTGCTACTATTTGTATAGCTACTAAAACACTAATAAATAATTGGAAAAAGTTAAATAATCCTTTACAAATAAGAATAGCTGATGGAAGCATAAAATATATATAGTATGCAAGCTATTATAATAATATTATTATCGAAAATTATACATTTACAGTACCATCAATATATTAACAAGAACCTAGATTACCTTTAATACTAGGAAACAATTTCCTTAAACTATATAATCCTTTTTGTCAAATAGAAGTGGAAACCTTGATAAAACAAGTATGTAGTGAAAATCCCTTAAATCCTTTAAAAAATACAAATATTCAATTAATTGAAATTCAACTAAAAGACCCATTAGACAAAATAAATATAAAAAATAACATTCCTTATACACATTAAGATGTACAAGAATTTATTACTGAATGTTCTAAATTATTAAAGAAACAATTAATTTCCCCAAGTACAAGTAAACATTTAGCACTAGCTTTTTATGTCAATAATCATTCAGAATAAAAATAGGGTGAAAGATGAACGACAATTAATTACAAAGAATTAAATAAAGTAACAATAAGAGATGCTTATAAATTACCTAGAAAAGATTATATTATCAACAAATTAAAAGGACATAATTGGTTTACCACATTAGATGCCAAATTAGGACACTGGCAACTTGGATTACATGAAAATACAAAACCATTAACCGCTTTTACAAGTCCACTTCAGAAACATTATCAATGGAAGGTATTACCTTTTGGACTTAAACAAGTTCCAAGTATTTATCAACGATTTATGGATAATAATTTAGAAGGATTAGAAGATTTCACATTAGCTTATATAGATGACATTATTATCTTTGCAAACAAAAATAAAGACGATCATTTAAAAAAGGTAATAATAGTTCTTATTCGATGTAAACAACAGGACTCATTTTAAGTAAGAAGAAAATTAAGTTATCATAACAAAACATTGAATATTTAGGTATATAATTTATCAAAGGTTTTTTAAAATTAAAACCCATTATTTTAGAAAATTACAACAATTTTCTGACATCTTAAAAAAATATCAAAGAAGTCCAAAGATTTTTAGGCCTATTAAATTATATATCTGATTAAGGATTTCTAAAAAGTTTAGCCAAACGATGCAAAAATTTACAACAAAAATGCAATACAAAAACTCAATAGACTTGGAATAATAAGGACACCAAAACAGTCCAAACATTAAAAAATCTTTGTAAAGATTTACCCGCATTATATAATTATGATACTAAAGATAAATTAATTGTACAAATTGATACAAGTATAGATGCATGGGCAGGCTGCCTTTTGGCATAACCACCCAATTCAAGGAAACATCTTTTATGTAAATATATCAATGGGACTTTTAATCCCACCGAAAGTAAATACCCTATTCATGAGAAGGGTACACTTGAATGTATGAAAACTTTAAGAAAATGGATAGTGGATTTATTACCTGTTGAATTTTATTTTCAAACATATTCTAAATATTTATGTAGATTCACTAGATATAATATTAAAAATAATTATAATCAAGGAAGATTAATTCGATGGAAACTCCAATTAAATCAATATAATTTTCATATTAATGATATAAAATCATCTACTAATAGTCTTGGAGATATATTGACTAAAGAACGGAAGCAGTTATCTTCAGTCTGAAGAATTCACTCATTAAAAAAGAAAAAGAGTTAATAAAGCTTTAACAAAAAGTGGGAATAGTAATCAAAGAAATTAATCAGTTACGAGCAACTATTACCCTCTTTGAAAAATAGATATCCACTGACCAGTCACACTCTACAGATTCTACAATAACCAACATTCAACCACTGCCACAAAATATCCAGCTAATAACACCCCAACAAATTACTCAGACACCTTTACTCATCTCTTAGAAGAAGAAGGACTCTAAAGAAAGTAAAGCTTATGTCATTTTCAATGGACCTATGTCCGGAATATATAATGAATGGCATAAAGTTACTGTTCATATTATAGGAAAATCTTATATTATTCATTGAAGTTATAATAACCATATGGAAGCTGAGAAAGCTTTGGCCGAATTTAGAGAACCCTCTTTGAAACCACAATATAAACAAGTTCTTGAAAAACCTGCAACTTCCACTACCATAAAATCTCTTAGAAAGCCAATCAATGTGGAAAGGATCAATACTGTGCCTACTCGAGCCTTGAAAGACGAAATGAAAAAAATTACTCCTGAGGTATTTTATAATTGTTTCCAAGCACTTACAGATGGAAGGAAGAATAAAAAATCTTTCAGTATTATCCCTAAAATAAAGGATGTTATGGACCTAAAGTTATCATCTTTCCATAAGCAGATGCACTCACTATCTATCTCTTTTTCCAAAATGGTTTCGTTGACACCATTTATCCCACTAATCTAAAAGCCTTGCCAAATTTTCAGTCAGATTCGCTCTGGTAATAAAAAATTTCAAAGAAAGATTCGTAAAAGAAAAAGAAATCTTCATCAAAGATTTTATCAGTTACCCAATCTTTAAAAAAGCAGACAGAAAAAGAAATCTACATTAAAGAATTTAGCAATCTTTAAAAAAGAAAACAGTGTGCAAAATTCAGACATATAGATCTCTTGAGTAGCGTTTGTACAAATAGCCAGTATTAATGGTATGTATCCACTTATTAATGAACCACCAAAGTATGAATTCAAATGGGATCTCATTAATCAGTTTAATTTACAATTCCTAGAAGGAGGCTATAAGCAATTTTTAAAAATTACCCCAGAATAATTGATCAAACTCAATTATAGAGGACCAAACAATCTAATGACATCAACCTATCGCACACCCATAGCTACTGATTCCTTTCAACTCATCAAACAAATAGAGGCAACTTTCTCAACTATTTCTGGAGTATTCAGCATATTATCAGATGACTGGAAGCAATCTCTTTATCAGCAACTCCAACAATACCCATCTCTTTAATGTACCCACTGTCCGTCTACCTCTAAAGACATAGATGACAGCTCTTTAGTGGACATAATTATTAAAGAATGATGTAAGCAATTATGCTGAAGCTTCAAATGATGTACATCATAATGTAAACAGGTCATCTGTCGACTAATTATCTCGAATCTTTTACTTTTTTTTACTTTTGGCTTTCTTTTGCTTTGCTTTTCCTGTTTTGCTTTGGACACTATCATAAGTCCTGAGCCTATATAATGTAAGAACAAAGCATTGCTTCAATATGAAAAAATAAACACTTCAGTTTACATATCCTTATTTGAAATTCCTACTTCAGCCTACAAACTTCAAAAGGAAATGAGCGACAATGGTACGTTTTCTTTAGTTTTTATGTTTTCATCAATAATTATCTATTTTTCTTTAATCATCTTATATTATATATAATTTATCATTTTATTTTTCTCTATGAGTTTCATTTATTTAACTAAACATGAGTTAAATGATTTTCTTATCATTTGTTTACAGTATGGTTTTTGCACTTGTTTATGCTATGGTTTTTTGCAATATCTTCTAGATAAAATTAATTAAGTATGCCTATTTGTCAAACCTGTAGATCTATTCGTTTATTAATTGTACATATTGAAAAGAAAATAAAACTAAGTCAAAGATGTACACAAATATTTACACATGCTTATAATTTTGTTAGATCCATTAATTCTTCTTCAACTACTCTTCAAACATTCCAAAATATTATTAACAATCATACAACTCTTTACCATCAAGAAAAAGACGAAATAAAACAATTATATCAACAATTTTAAGAACATTATAAAAGTCATATATGAATAATTATTGTCCTATTTGTAATCAAAGACACTATACTATTTGTAATCAGATACATAATGAAATACTATATTTTGAAAGCATAGTTTTTCAATATAAAGCTGAAAAAGATCACTATTAAGAAAGATATAGTTATTTACAATTCTTTATTAATAATAATGGCCTAAAACCAATAAAAGAATGTCTCGAAACAACTCAAAATTTTTATAATAAATATAATTAGAAATTTCAGACTTTAAAAAATTGATTAACTGAACATCAACAAAATTTTCATAATCAAGAATTTCAGACTTTAAAAAATCGATTAACTAAACATCAACAAAATTTTCATAATCACCATTAATATGTATGAAATAACTAATACATCCAAATTTAAATCTATACCAGATAATATATTAGATATAGATACTTTAGAATTAACATAGTCAGTTGGAACATTTCATTGATAGTAATGTAAAAGATTTGAGATAGCTGGTTAGCAGATGACCTATTTACATTATGGTGTACATTATTTGATGAGCGAAAATACCTTAGATCCTTTAAAAAACAAATATTCAATTAATTGAAGACTCATTAAATGAAATAAATATAAAAAATAACATTCCTTATGTACATCAAGATGTACAAGGTCATCAAATAATGTACACCATAATGTACACAGGTCATCTGTTGACTAGCTATCTGGAATCTTTTACATTACTATCAATGAAATGCTCCAATTTACTTTGTTAATTCTAAAGTATCTATATCAAATACATTACCTGGTATAGACTTAAATTCAGATGTATTAGTTATTTTAGATATATTAATGGTGATTATGAAAATTTTGTTGATGTTCAGTTAATCAATTTTTTAGAGTTTGAAATTCTAGATTATGAAAATTTTGTTGATGTTCAGTTAATCAATTTTTTAAATTCTGAATTTCTTGATTATATTCATTATAAAAATTTTGAACAGTTTCAGGACATTATTATTAATAGAGAATTGTAAATAACTATATCTTTCTTCACAGTGATCTTTTTTAGATTTATATTGAAAAACTATGCTTTCAAAATATTGTATTTCACTATGTATCAGATTACAAAGATGTATAAGAATTTATTACTGAATGTTCTGAATTATCAAACAATTAATTTCCCTAAGTACAAGTAAACATTCAGCAACAACCTTTTATGTCAATAATCATTCAGAATAAAAATGGGGTAAAAGATGAATGGTAATTAATTACAAAGAATTAACAAAAGCAACAATATGAGATGCCTACAAATTACCTAGAAAAGATTATATTATCAATAAATTAAAAGGATATAATTGGTTTACCACATTCGATGCCAAATCAGGATACTAGCAATTTCGATTACATGATAAGAAACCCATAATCATGATAAACATCTTAGAAATCCAAATACCCATTCAAGAAGATGAAAGAAATAAAGGGAAAAGAATAAAAACTAATTGAAGTCTTGATCTAGAATTTTGGAAATTCTCTAAAGTTATCTTTGATGTCTCCTCTTGATCTACTTTGACCTGGTGGCTGCTAACTTGTTTTATGTTTCTCTTATTCTTTTATAGTTCATTAGGCTTCTATGATTGTTTCTAGGATTTCCTTACTTATTACGATTCCAAAAATTGTTGGAATTTGCTGTCTATCATAATGTACGATCGTGCCTTGCCTACATTATCCAAAATCTCCTCCTTTCTCCATACACTCACAAACACATCAAACAACTTTTGAAACATATAATTAAGATCAAATTATTGATCTAAAGTAATTAAACACTTACAACACATACAAACACTAACAATAACATGATTCTAAGCCTATATACATGATAACCATGTAAGAAAACACTTAAAAACATGCTTAAACAACTAGAAAAACATATTATAATCTACGCCTGTCAAGGTTCTCATCAAGATCATCATAAGCAATATAATATCATTAAAATTATATTACAAAAATCATTATCATATCTATGATTAAGTTTTTGTTAAATATAATGATCATTTTTGGGTATATTGAATCTTTAAAAATCATATCTCTATCTAATGTTGAAAATAGAATATGTATTGTCTTACTATCATTTTTATTCCACTTAATCTTCTCTACAAACCCAAATAAATAAAAATATTTGTTCATGAAATTTTTTTTTGATGCTAATTCTTTAAAATAAGAAATGATTTCCAGTAAAAAATGTAGAAATATTAATATCTTGGCCCTTTTTGTTCAAAATTGGATCCAATTGTGTCATATTGAACTTTGATCAAATTTCACTAGAAATGTTTAATAATGAATATGGCCCTCTTTGATACTAATTTCTGGTCCTCAAATGGCATACATGAGGAAAGTGAATTATAGTCTTTTCATTTTTTATCATATTTGTAAACTAGTTAATGAATTACCTAGTTTAATAAATGATTACACTAAATTCACATGTGATAATCATAAAGAAATCAAAATAATAAAAAAGAGCATGAAAAAGAGATAAAAGCTAATTTAGTGGTTTAGCCAAGAAACTTTTGGCCTATGCCTACTCTCTAAATTTAATTGAGGAATTTTCTATCTTCTTGTTTTAATATGTAAATAGCAATGCTCTATACCCCACATTCTTCTCCATAGAAGAAGAGGAACTCTTATCATCTTCTTTCTTTGTCATGAGTGAAGAGTAACCCTTTATAAATATTATTCAAGGTGAAGAAAAATCATCACAAAGTGTTTACTGAATAATTTCTGCAATTATAAAAATTATTAGTTTAAAAACTCCTCTTGCTTAAACTAACGAAATAAAGGCTCAATATGTGTTCTATAGCACACTCATAGTCTCTAACCTTGCAAGACTCTTTACAACTTTTAATTATTGGAGCAACATCGTTCCTACTTACAAGATCTAACTTTTTCCAAGTCTAAGAAATATATACCATATAGATGTTAAAGTCAAAATATGGGTCAATATGGACCAATGTAGTAATGTTCTGGAGTAGTTTTAAAACATTTTATCTAGATACTATCCTAACTTAACAAAAAAATTTAGATATTTTTGGTTTGGCTCTTTATTAAGTTAATTAATAGATAGCTCTTTCAAGAAAGTTTTTAGATGAGTTAGTGGGTCTTAAAAAGGCATAAGATGGTATGGATTATCAATTTAGCTTTTGTTGTTTCAATTCTTATATGGGTAATGGTCAAGAAAAGAATGCCTATAAATAAAAGATTAATTTTTTTTTTCAATAGGTATTTAGAATTATGTTTGAGACTTTCTGCCATTTTATAGTATAGTTATGAACTATGAACTTATCCTAGGTGATTAAAAAAAAAAGGAAGGGTAATTGAACTATCACCCTAATTTTTTTTGCACATATATTTATAATATATAAAAGGAATGAAATGGTGAGTTCTTCTAGTGAGTTCAAAACAACATACAAAAAGTCTACACGGACCATATCTACTCGATAAGGGAACAAATGCTCTATAATGAAGTTGTAAGCACTTATAAAACTAAAATTGCTCTATCATGGAGGATATAAAGTATTGAAGTTAAATCGATTTATTATTGACATATAAATTTTCCTTATATCTTCTGTGGTAGTGATATTGCCCTTGTTGTTTAGCATTTGGTTTTGTAATTCTTAGCTTGCTAGATAGATGCCAAAATGATGATAAAGAATGGTACCTAGAAATCTTAAGATTTTGTATGTCTAAATCCAAAAGCTTTACTTCTAATTATTCCCTCTTCTTAATATATTAAAATTTTCAAATTTCCTTTTTAAACTCAAATTTATTCCCAAAACTTCCTATTAGTACTAAAAACAACTTAATGTAGTTGTTAAAGATAGAAACTAGTCATTACAGTGACTAATAATACTAATATTGGTTGACCATTGTACACATTGGTTAACTAATATGGTCAAAACTTATGGTATATGTTTTTAAAAGATAGCTAGTTGATTAATCTATCTAAAACCGTAAAATTAGTCACCAACGTCATCATAATTGTCTACAAAACTTTAAAACAAGTTTTCCTAAACTTCTCAAGTTCTTTCAAAGATCAAAATATGCTCCTTTGTCAAAACTTTTATTCAAAATAATTTTAATTTTTCTTAAATTTTTTAAAAGATTAAGAGGTTTTCTTTAAAGATCAAAATAATTTTTTTTTATTAAAAAGGATTTATGGATTTTGCTTGTGTGCAAATGATCATATAATGATTGTGCCCCTAATTTGGTTAAATCTTGATGCATTTGATTCCTTCATATTCTTTGTTCTTAACTTGAATTGCATATGTTCTCCACTTTGTTTATTTTCTACATCATTTGATTGTTCAATTGATTCAGTTAGCTTCTTTCCTTATCTTAGTCTTACATTGAACTTGAAATTTCTTATATTAATTTTTTATTATTATCAAAGGTGAAAATAATAATAATAATAATAATAATAATATATTTACTATCATCAAAATTATGTATGAGAACTTCATTTGGTCTAAAAGAATAAAATGCATTTCTAAGTGGATGCATACTTCATATGAAGAAGTGAGACCTCCAATATAGGGAGATAATTTTATGATGATGGATAAAAGAGATGAAAGAAACATTTAGTCTTTTTATACCAAAAATCATAATTTTGATTTGTTTAATTGAAAAAATTGTAATTCCAAGAGAAGTTGGCAAAGACATACATGGAATGAGTGTAAAACAAGAAAACAACTCAAGAGAGCTTGTTCTATTAGAGCAAGTTTTCACAAAGGTAGGAACCTAATAATGTTTAACTAATTAAAGCTTTAATTTTTTTAGTTGCTGAGCTTTATAGGAGAGCTCCCTCTTTGTTTATTATATCATTGATTAAGTAACCACTATGATCCATGTGCTATCCTCAAGGATTTTCCATCATTTGGATGTTTCAAGACTTAAATGTAGCCTCTTAATATTTGAAATAAGGATTTCCCTTATCTAAAAAATTGTATGTATAAGCCAATTCTGATCATGCATAGCTTTATTGTTGAATATTTTATCAGTCCTATTCTTCCATATTTCATAGATTACACATCTAAAAGCTTTTGAAAATCTTATAATATGTTTTGTTAAGCTTTTAAGAAGTAGCAGCCCATGAAACTAATTTCCTAACCCTAAACTTGATAATTTGTATTAAGGAGCTATAGTATCCTCCTCCAAAGCTTATGAATGGGAATTGGAAGAAGAGATGATCAAAAAAATCATTATCATGGTTACATATGTTGTAGATTAGAATAATGTTGTTCAAATAGCTTTTTAGCACAACCTTGGTGCTAAGCTAGTTTCTAATGGTTAGCCGCACAATGAAGGAAGCTTTTGGAAGTCTTATCTGATTCGATACTAATCTATGCAATTGAAGTTTCTAACCATGTGATTTACACATATCTTGGAAAGACCTATTAGTGAAGTTCCCATATTTATGTATGAGCCATATAAACTTGTCTTTTTCATTCATATTTGGCTTTTATTTTGGAATGTTTCCTTTCACCACATTTATACCTCTTACATTGCAATTTCATTGGTATGCATATATTATATCATTAAACAAAGCATTATTATGGATGATATCTAGAGGATTAGAGATCTGGAATCATATATAATTGCCTTAAATTTTTCCTTCTGTATACCACAAGCAAGTAGACTCACCATCTTCAATCTTCATCTTTGTTGCATCATTTATAAAGGCTCTTAAGTTAAGGATTTACATCCTTAGCTAAAAAGAATTAGATTTCAGTTTCTTTCTAAAAACTAACTCTCTTTGAGAAATGACTAAATATTTTAAACCAATATTGTCTCTTAGCTGTAAAAATACTCTAAATTCATTTTTCCAATAATACTTTATTAGATGTTTTAATTGATTTAACACTTAATCCCCTTATTTTTTATTATTTAGACTTCTTATAATCTAAAATTTTCTTCATTGTGATTACAAGGGGTACCCTACCAAAGGAAGTTCTTTAGAAAATTTTCTAATTCCTTAACAATTTTTTATAAAAATACAAAGTGGGATAGCCAACATATACATGTTGCTTAGTATGGAGGTAATGAGATGCAACCTCCTTACAAAGGAAAGCAATTGAAGCCTCCTTAAAAATGAAAGCAATCTAATCCTCTAGTTGATAATTCTCCTATGAACAAATTCAAAAAGACACTCACATTCCCTATATGTTAGTCTCTTGGAAGTAATAGGAATACCAAAATATTTAAAAAAAAGTTATTAGATATGCATACCATTTAAAATGGAAAAATGTTTATTTTGATCACTTGCATTAGTTGAGAGATTGATGTTGTTTTTTTCTTATTTATTGTAAGGCTATATAACGAGTTGAATTCTTGGAGTGAATCTATAAACAATAGCATAAAATTGGAGTTTTCCATATAAAAAATAAGTAAATCATAAGAAAAATTCAATCTAGTAATCTTTAACTCCTTACACTTGTTATCAAAAATGAATTGATTCCCTTTTTGAATATTAAAAATTATCAACATGTTAAGAACATTGATCCATAAGGAAAAGAGATAAGAAAAAATAGGGACTCCTTATCTTAACCCTTTTGCACCTTTGATCATTCTTAATGGGTCCCTATTGTAGGGTATATTAAAAGAGGAAATTGTGTTGAACGAAATTCTAGCTACTGGGTTCAAAAGCCTTTGAGAAGTTAAACTTTATTTCATAACATCATGGATCTTTTTATGATAATTTTTAAGTAATTATTATTTTAGAAGTATATTGTCTCCTATGTCCCTTCCTTTTATGAATGCTCCTTTATAGGGGTTTATAATGAAAGGAAAATCTTCTTAAGTTATTTTCCAAAATCTTTGAAGTAAAATTATAAACTAAATTACAATATGAAATAGGTTTGTAGTTACCTAAAGTGTTAGGATTAGGTGCCTTAGGTGCTTGAGTTACATATTTTCTATTAAATTCCTTTAGTATAATCCAATTTTTTAAGAATCCCATCACACATTTAGTCTATTAATCCTTTAAAATATGTCAGGTTTGTTGAAAGATAAAGCTATTGAACTCAGGGTCTAGGGATTTGTTAGGATTGATAGATAACAAGGAGTTATCAACATCTTCAAGAATATAAGGTGAGATGAGCATGTTTGATTGGTCACCAACTATTGAGTGTCTAACGAATTCCTTTGGATCATGTAGAAAAGAATCAAAGTTAGTTACTTCAAATATTTTTTGGAAGTGATCATCTATAGTCCCTAATAGTTCATCTTATTATTATAGTTTGTGATGGAACCAATCCTATTTGAGTTCCTTATTGAGATGATGGTGCTTTGAAAAACTTTGTGTTTAGGTTCCCCTCCTCTAACCACTATAATCTGAATTTTTCTTAAAGAGTGAATAGTAGTTTATAAGAGATTACATATAAGCACTTAAAGCTTGTTTTTCTATCTTCGTTAATTGTGCATTTGCTAGATTAGTGGAGAGTTTCTCTTGCACTTAGATTAGTATATCTCTTGAATTATATATAGATAGGGAGCTATAGATTATAAAGTGGTTCAGATTTTTTAGCTCACTGTTAATGGATTTAAGCATTCATATAAGCTTAAAGGCTTCATAGCCATAATGATTTTCCTCTTTTCCTCTTTTCATAATATCCTTAAAGCCCTCAATATTGATGAGATAATTGAAGGGCCTAAAAGGAGTTTTTCTCACATGGTTATCAATTAAATGGATGATTGCAATAGTAAAATTTTCTAAAGATAAAGAAATAGTAAAGGAGGCCTTGTCAAAAGGGAATCTAATTTGCGAAGCATGGTTAGCCAAGGCTCTAACTAAATTTTTTCTTATCATCCATTTCCTTATTTGGTTGTTGGACCAATTAACGAATTGTCTCTTAAATTTTATTTCTAATATGCTAAACTTACTTATGCAATTCCTAAGCTTTTCATTATAACTTTTAGAGTTATGTCTCTTTCTTTCTACTTCTGAAGGAAAAAAAGTAAGTTAAAGTCTCCAATCAATAAACAAAGTTCTTAAATACCATTCCCCTTTGGAAAAAGAAAAAGACTTTTCCAAAGTCTAAGTTGGAACAAAGTTGATGAGGAACTCTCTAGGATTTAAAATATTTCTAGCTTTAACAGAAATAGGCTAAAATAAGGAAGATAAAAATGGATAACATAACATTTAAGGTGGCCAAAAGAATCTATATTATGCCTCTTATAGTTATAATTATGAGTGGAAAGTTCTACCAAGTCTTTCTTTAGGAGCCATATCTATTTAGTTTTGTTTTCTTGCTTCATTTTAATTTCCATGCAGAAACTCTTAATTTTTAGGGAAATTTAAGCCACTAACATTCTAGGCAATGATAGAAATTTAGTTGGACTAGCTTATGTGCCATAGCCTTACCTTTATATTTGACCTCTGCTTAGAGTAAACTCATTTTTGATACAATGGATGTGTTATTAATAAAGAAATT
Source organism: Erythroxylum plowmanianum (assembly GCA_025531925.1). Lineage (NCBI taxonomy): Eukaryota > Viridiplantae > Streptophyta > Magnoliopsida > Malpighiales > Erythroxylaceae > Erythroxylum > Erythroxylum plowmanianum. The sequence continues at coordinate 30,987,360 of JANVCQ010000008.1, forward strand.
CAAAATATGAAAATTAATAATAGAAATGAATTATATTTTCCACATGAGGTAATTTTGTGCATTAACTTGATTCAGAAAGAATGGTGAGTAAGGGTAAAAGAAGAAATATTGAAGGCAAGAAGAAGTTGATTTGATAAACTACTCATTTTGTTTTATACTTTAATACCAAGATAAGATAAATTATACGGTGGACTTTTTTACTAGTTTAATTTTACATTTATTAGCAATTTTATATTATACTTACAATAATTGCCTATGAAAAAAATTAGAAATATTAATATTTATGAAGAAAGAGTGAGAATGTAGAGTGAGATGCTACTCTCCCAGTTACTTCATCCTTATGTGTTTTCTATTATATCTTCTTCCCTTTCCATCCCTCTGCCTCTAGTTTTCATTTTTAAGCTAGGTTCTTTCTTTTAACTATCCCTTTCTTCTAATCTATGCATTTAACCAATCAACGGCCTTTTAATACTTTCACCTTTCCCTCCATTGGCCTATTTCTATTTCCCATTCCTCACTCTAATTCTTAATCTCTACTTCCATCTTCTTTGAACTTTGACATCCTTACTAAGTCTCTTCATCTAAACCCACTCTCTACTACCCCTAATCTGAGCTTTAATTGCAACATTTATCCTCTTTTAGATGACCTCCACAGAAAATCTTAACCTTAAGTAGTAGGTGATTTTAATCCTGCTTTGAAACTCTTTTACATACCTCATGCTAATTCTAGAGTTGCACCTCCTTTAAAAGCTCTCAAAGCAGGTGCATACTTCTCCCAATGCTACTTATATAGGATTCTTTCTTGACAAAAGGATTTCTTTTTTTGTTATGAAAGTATGGGTATGGAATAATTGGAAATCCTTAGGCTTCAAAGACATTCTTGTGAATGATCAGGATATTTCCCTCTTCAAGTTCCACCGCAAATCAAATGCTAAAGATCATTAGAATTTGGACCTTGTCATGTCAATAAAAAGTCATTACTTCTCTATAATTGGAGACTAGGGATCTATTTTTAGGAGACTAAATAAACAAACATTTGTAGTTTAGATGTGTATTCATGGAATTCCCTTGAATATTGGACAACATTTAGTTTAAGCCATTTGACTAGTTTTGTAGGGAAACATTCCTGTATGGACCAAGCCATTGTAGAGTCAAGTAGGATTAATTATGACAAAATGTGTTTGATGGTTGATGCAATCACATATTTGCCTGAGGAAATTCCTTTACTAAAATTGTATGATAACATGCAACTTATTGAAGATGTTGTTCAAGTCATTTATACATGGAAACCCTTAAATATTACACCTAAAAAATCATAAAATCCCACTATAACGGTATTTAAGTCTACCTTTTATATTTATATTGATGGTGATAACAATGTTCATATTTAAATCCCAGGTTCAAATGACGACAATACAATTAACACTTCAAATGATTAAATAGATAGAGCCAATCATGACACCATTTTTAAGAACATTCCAATTCCAATCTCCATAGTTTTAAGTAGATAGTAGAAGTTCCCAATGCCTACCACATTAGTTTATCCAACCTATAATGAAGTTCACTTTTGTAGATACAAGCATTGAATATTCTTGTAAAATTATTGAAAATATTACTATCGAAATTTACCCAACAAGGAATTTCGCTACCTTAGGACCATTATAGTTAGGGTTGCCGTTCACTGGGGCTTTGGTCACTGGCTCCCCTATCATCAGGTCACCAACTCCATTGACCTTCTAGCACTGGGCAGGTGTTAGCCCCCATACATGGTCTTATGACTTTGTGAAGACCTGTGTTTTTGGTAAACAGTCGCTTGGCCCTAGTCATTGCAACCCCCTTTGTGAGGAGGCACCCCTTCTCTTAAAGTTACGGGGCTATTTTTCTAAGTTCCTTAGAGAGAGTTGTCTCATGCCCCTAGGTATTCTCTACCTACCAAATTATGTCAATTTCAGGTATAGATACCCTTTTGTTGAAGATCGTTCGAGCTTTTCCTAGGAGTATGGCATAGGTTACTTCAACACCGTAGTGCCTAGTATTCGAATATTGGCTAGAGGCATTTTCGTTACCAACCCCTGCTAGTATTAAGCAAATAAATAGAAGTTCCCAATGGCCACCAAATCAATTCATCTATTCCTTTAAAAGAGTTCATTCTACTAATAAAATCATTTAAGATTTTCGTTTTCATCCTACTAATAAGAGGAGATGTCCTCTATAAGACACAGATCGTGATTATATCAACTGGGAACATTAAGGGTCTTAATTCCCATGAGATAAAGCTTTTGGTGAACTCAATGCATCCATTTCTTTTGATGAATCTCGAGGAGTTAATGCCCAAAAACAACATTTTTCCAAGAAATTCCTTGATGATATTAAAAATGCTAACTTACCTTTTGGAGGCAAGTTCTTCACCTAGAGTAATAAGCAAGCTAGATTCTAATTCATCAAAAGAAAACTCGATAGATGCCTAGCTAATTTGTATTGGTTGCATACTTTCATCCTCCTATTTACTCTTTCCTAATTCCAAGCTATCTGATCACTCTCCCAACAAAAGTATGCTTGGATGCCCTAATTCCTCATATTGTCCCTTTAACAATTTTCTTTTTGGTCTTGCAAGTTTCCATTAACTGATGGAGAGGGGTTTTGATACACCATTTTTTGGTACCAAGTAATTCATTCTCATGATGAAACTTCAATCCATAAAGAATGAGATCAAGGTGTTTCACAAGAAGAATATGAGGAATATTTATCATCTCATATCTATTATTAAAGAAGTGGTAGACACTACTCAATCTACTATCTATAACAACCCTTTATCTAGCTCACTCATTGATCAAGAGAAACATGCTTTAAGTACTTATTCTCATGCCTTGAAGTTCTGTAATTCACTTTTGAAGAAAACATCAAGAATTAATTGGCTGTAATATTGAGATCAAAATTTTACTTTTTTCTACAAGGTCATCTGCTCTAGGAATGCTTCCAATAAAATCCACTGTATTTTATATTCAGGATCTATATCGGATTCATAGGCTCAAATCATCAAGGTTGTAGAAGAACACCTCACCAATCTCCTTATTTTAACCCCAATTACTAGATTATTAACTAGGCTTATCAAAGAAATAGTTTAAGATCAAATTTCCAACCAGGAGTTCCACATTCTTTCAACTCCAATCACCATTCGAGAGACCAGCCAAGCTTTCAAATCCTTTTATCCTATGAAAACCAGTGGTCTTGGTCCTGATGGTCTCATTGCGAACTTTTATTAAAAAAATGGAATATCACTAATAAGATGGTAGTGAATGTTGTAATGAAATTCTTCAATAGAGGCAAGCTAATAAAAGAAATTAATAAAGTTTTAATAATATTAATCCCTAAAGGTACTAATTCCATCAGCTTTGGAGATTATCACCTATTGCTTATTGCATCATTGTCTATAAGTTATATCTAAAGTGTTGTCACTCAGATTAAAAGTTATTAAGCTAAACCACATAGATCACAATTAAGGGGCCTACATTCCTGAAAGATCCACTGGAGATAACATCTCAATTTTTCATGAACTTTTCAAGCATTACACTAGAAAGAAAGATCATAAAAATTGTTCTTTTAAATTAAACTTCCATAAAGCTTTTGATATGTCGGATTTGAACTTTATTGTTAATGTTTTTGATGCATATGGATTTCCAACAACTTTCATCATTTAGATATGATAGCATAATAACATAGTCTCTTTTAAGGTTCTAGAAAATGGAATTCCTACAAAAACTATTAAAGGGAAAAAGGAATTAGACAAGAGGAACCCTTTTTGTAACACCCCATTACTTATCGGAAGGTTAGAATAATAAATATGAGTGAACAATGAGAGTTTAGAAATGCTGTACATGCTCATGCATAATGTGACATACACATATATGTGAATAGGGAAGCTGTTGCACTTGAAAATAATTGTACATGTATTCATGAATAATTCCAGGTATAATTAGATTGAATTGTGATTTTTGACTAATTTGAGAATTTTGAATTTATTTATGCTTAAAATTTTATTGGACAGTAAGAGTATTGTATTTGTGAATTTAGGAAAATGTAGGCATAGACCTTGGAAAAGTATAGACAATAGGAAAAAGACATCAAAAGAAGAATTGGAGATAGTTGGATTGTAAAGATGAGAGTTAAGGGAGTTAGTTTCAAAAGAAACTAAGTTAGAGCTTAG
>JANVCQ010000008.1:30992691-31004270 GCA_025531925.1 Erythroxylum plowmanianum
AATATATTATTAACAAGTCATAATGTTAATACATGAATCACAAATATCCATTGGCCTAGGGCACACTACTAACAAATGCATCACTATGGGAATAGGAAAAATATTCAGAGACTTTCTCTGGTCTAAATGTAGATTGGAATTCGTAGCATGAAAAATTAAATGGGTAAAACTTGCTTACCTTAAAAGCAAGGGCGTCTTGGTACCAAAAATAATAGATTAGTTAATCTATCCTTGCTTATCGGGAAGGTTTGGAGATTGATTCAAGATAAATCCTTTTGACACCTCCTGATTCCTAAGAATTCATTAGCCTTTGTGAAGCATGAAAAAATTAATCTTCACTATAGCAAACAAGCAATGGAAAAAGTTTTAACTTCTAAGATGATCCCTAAATCAATCAAGAGCCTCTTCATTCAATCCCTGATCTTTAATTCTTCAAGAATCATATAAATAGAAGTGAAAATGTAGCTCAGAGGATAACAACACTAAAGCAAAATTATAATGGTAATAGCACCCTAATTCTAATCTAATCAATATCTAATTTTAGAATAATAGGGTAAGCAGAAAAAATCTTATTGAGATTAGAGCAGTCTAGTCATTTCCCTATACATTCAGCTAAACTAGTCAACAAAATAGAGCACCCCTAAGTTCCTTGGCACCATATGGAATGGTGCAAGAACCACAATCCTAGACATGCACACACTCTTCGGCAAGCATTTGAACTTAAGCTGGCTATTATGGATAGGATAGGTAAATATTTGCATATCCCAAATAGGTTCCTTGTGCAAGGCTCAAGATGAATCTCATAATCATTTGCTCTTCTCTTGTTAAGCATAATATGGAAATCTATAATGGCACATTATGGTATAAATGACCCTCCAATTTTTTTATTATGATATCACAGTATGGTGCACTCAAATCAAGAATATGCATGAAGGGGATCGATGATTATTTTTCATAGCTAATGCGTAAATAGTTATTTGCATTTGGAGTGAGAAAAACATCATAACCTTCAAATCCATTTCCAATTCCAATTTTCCACGGGACATATTAAGGAGCATTTTCAATAGTATCATAATGCACTTTTAGTTATACAAAGAAAAACCCAAATTTAGTAACAAAATCCTTATGTAATGGAACATTGCTTGACATATTTTAATGAAAATCTAATCTTGGTAATTGATTTTTCAGTCTAATATTTTGATCAATTTCCCTTATAATAGCTAGTCCTAAAGATGTTTGACCTAGTTTTATTTCCAAGCTATTCTATGTTGGTGTTCTTGGTGAATTATATTTCCATTTATTTCATTCAATGAATTACCTTTTATTACAAAAAGAATTATAAATAGCATAAAGATAACGATAAATTTATGATGTCAAATTATGATAGGAATTAGAAATAACAAAGAATAAGGATAGGAAAATCACATCATAATAGGATAACTCATAATCACATAATAAAATATTTTATAATAATTGTAAGATAAAAAAAAACTAAAATTCCTTCTTGAATTTAAACTAGGTGCATATTTGTCCTCAAACTCACATTTTTTCCAAATTAAACTTAAACGTCTTCAAACTTTCTCTTTGGACCCTCATTACATTAACGCACAACATCTACAGTACATATTATGCCCATGTGGTGTTAAATTCATTAAAATGGAGGAAAGCAAAGGTAGTTTAGTATTTTGAATACCTAAAAGACAAAGGGATATCTCTATTATCCCTCCTTCATTGTTTTCTTTCTCATGTCTCAATACACAAAAATAGTTGTTAAATACGAGTTACATTTGGAAGATGAAACTGTAAGAACCATGTAAGACCTTTAAACGAAGCGAAAAGAAGCACTTTAAGTTCCTCCACCATATCCTCCACCACCTTTACGAAAGGTTGCCTAGCACAAAAACCTTAAAGGATTGCAAAGATGAAACTAACAAAGACATATTAAAAGAAAGAATACTAATGTGGAGTATAAAATAAATGCATTTTCATTTATTCCAATAAGTAATGGATATCAAACAAAAAACTTAAACAAGATGGTTTGACTAACGATACAACAATCTAAAAAGAAATGTCAACCTTCAAATGATAAAAAAATAGCTTAACTTTGACTTGGCATCGATATTCTTGTTGAACCAGTGTCGAAAAGCTAGCCTTCTATCTTTATTTTTATGCTCTGATTGTGATTCATCTTCTCCATATGCTTCAGTGGTGAAAAGAATGAATAATATCTTTAGAGCCTTCACCTTTGTTATCTTTCATGTTAGTGTTCTCCTATTCATTGATTTGACAAATAAAGATGGATGTCCAAGGCACTATTCATGTCTCACTCCCACTCTCGCAAGTCTCTTCTATTGCCACCCCTACTATTCATGATGTGAACAATTAAGATGGATGGACCACGTTCCTGTTTATGTTTAAAACCCTCACTTAAAACGTAGACAATAGCCTCAAAATGTAGTTGCGTTTACATCATTATCTGTATTGAACGCAATACTATCTGCATCTCATGCAGATGACCTACGTTTTATCTTGGTTCTTGCACTATCATTTTACTCTTGACTTCTCATGAGTTACTACCATTTCATGCTTAACTTATTGCCCTTTTTTTCTGCATATTACTCCATTAATTAAACGTCCATAAGACATGCAATTTCCACGCTAAGCTTCTCTCTTTTTATTTCTTTCCCATGAGCAATTGGGATTTTTTCTTGTTTTCTTCTTGCTTTAATTTTCTTTGTATCACACTATGAGGACAAGCGAGTATTGATCTTCAGAAAATGACTTATATATCATGCTTTTGACTCACTTTAACTTCTTTGCTTCCAAATTGTGCCTAAATTCACAAATGAGTCAAAATGAGTATCTTAAGCATTTCTAAGACATTAATCACTAAGCATAACATATCAAATGAATCAAAATTTAAACACATATCAAGTTCCCCCACATTTTTCCTTTTACCATCCTCGAGCAAATCGTCAAAATCAAAATCACAAACCAAAACTTTCACTCATTTTTGACATTTCTTAAGAGTAGATAACCATATGTAAAACTGAATGACTTTCAAAACCTAAACAAAAACTCAACATTCAAAGTTTCTACTAGTGATCAATCAATATTCACTATCCTTAAAAATTGAGTAATCTAAAGGTAGACTTGGACAGAAGGTGTTTAAATAAGATATTTTCATGGGAACACTTAGACACCATTCATGATCATAACAATCCACGACTTTGCATATCATTTCATTTCTCTACCACTAAAAATAACATTCATAATCATGAATCAAATGAATTTTCCTGGGTTGTAATGTAGGTAAAGGTAAGGTGAGATATATTTTGTTTACTGTAGCATAAAAAGCCATCAAGCTAGTGAAGCAAAGGTAATACTCAATGAGATATCAAATGCGTAAGTTAACATTCATTCAAAACTGAGTATCGTCTGCTATAAATAATGCAACAATTATATTTCACAACTCAATTCAACTATAACACCTTAACCTACATGAACATAACACAAAAAGTGATCCATCCAAAACCACATCAACCTCATATGCAATATATTCAAACACCCAATCAATACAACTTAAGGAGGATAAACTATTAACAACCTTTCACAATAATGGTATTTCCTCCTTGATACTTTTATTCAAACTCGCTTCTTTTTTTTTTCAAAAGTCGAAGTGACAGAAACTACATCAATATAGTATTAATAACATGGAATTTTTGCAAATATAACCAACCTACATGTATGCATACCCCCACACTTAGACTTTTGTACAATCACATTCATCAAGATTTAACAAATGCTCTGCTAGCTTTAAGACTTAGGTAGGGAATTTGGTTAGGAGCATGTAATGTGGTTTACACAAAAGAAAAGGATAATTGAGCTCAAGGGGTTAGCAAGGGAAAATTCTAGTTGGGTAGGCTATTTGGCTAAAATAGCTCGTAATCAACAAAGAATGCCTAATCATTTTCATAAAAATGCATGTGATAAAAATGTGGTCTCGAATAGAAAATTAACGCAAACTAAGGATGTATATGTCATGAAGGTGGCACACAGAAAACAAAATAGTGAGATTGATATAGATGTGTCAGTCTAATAAGCTCTAAACCTCACTAGTTTTTGTCTACCACTAGTCACCGCTCTTCTAAGAATAATGCACATTAATAAACTACAAGAGCAAAAGTACATGCCAAATTTTTCTATGGATTTTACTAATCAATTCGCACTCTCATTATGGCTAAATAATCTTAAAAGCAATAGAATATAAGAAAATTTTTGATTTGTTCATTTGATTTTGAAAATTACTTAAGAAGTCACATAAGCTATAATTAAGCTCAAAAACATGCATCAAAACTAATATACCATATTCCCACACTTAAAACTTACAATGTCTTCAATGTATCAAATGCAAGAAATGGAGTAGTTAACAAGATAGCAAATGAAAAAATGTAAAAGACATAAATTAACTTCCCTTAGGTGGCCTCCCAAGCAGCGCCTTTGTTTAACGTCATTAGCTTGACCTCCAGTTGCATTCACTAAGTGACATTGGTCCTATCCTCTAGCATCCACACCTCTAAATCCTCCGTTTCGAAGCTCTTATAATACGGATTCAAGGGATGACCCCATTCACTTTGAATGTCTTATCAATTTTGACGCTTTGTATCTCCACTGCACCAAAAGGAAAGGCATTAGTGATAACAAATGGACCAACCCAATGGGAACATAACTTACCTAGAAAGGGTTTGAGCTTAGAATGATATGGTAACACTTTTTAGCCCACCTAGAAGCTTTTTCTCGAAATCATCTTATCATGAAAAGCTTTCGTCCTATTGTTATATATCACTGCATTTTGATATGACTCATTCCTTATCTCTTCCAACTCTTGAAGCTACAACTTCCTATGAACTCTCGCATCATCCAAGTGCACGTTGCATGTTTTGATAACGCAATATGCCTTATGTTGTAATTCCACCGAAAGATGACATGGCTTCCCAAACACTAACCTATACAGTGACATTCTAATTGGTATTTTGTAAGCTATCCTGTAGTCCCATAATGCATCTTCCAGTCTTACACTCTAATCCTTCCTATTGGGCTGCACAGTTTTCTCTAGGATTAACTTGATTTCTCAATTTGAGACTTCAGCTTGCCCGTTGGTTTGGGGACGGTAAGCAGTAGAAACTTTGTGCTTGATGTGATATTTTCTAAACATTACTTCCGTCACCCTATTATAGAAGTGAGTTCCTTTATTGCTAACAATGGCTTTCAGTATCCTAAACCTAGAAAGAATGTTAGCCTTAACAAAATCTGTAACAACCTTTGTATCATTAGTCCTAGTGACTTTGGCTTCCACCCATTTAGAAACATAATCAATTGTAAGCAATATATAAGTAAAGCCAAAAGATGAAGGGAAAGGTCCCATAAAATCAATGCCCTAAATGTTAAAAATTTCATAGAAAAGCAAAGGAGTTTTTGGCAATTGCTCCTTACAGGATAGGTTACCTGGCTATTGACATCTATCACAGGATTTATAAAAGGTATACGCATCTTTGAACGATTTTGGTCAGTAGGAGCCACTCTCTAGAACTTTGTAAGTTGTCTTATTCACTCTAAAATTTCCTCCACAAGCATATGAATGACAGAAGGCTAAAATTGATGATGATTGATCTTCTGGTACACACCTCTTGATAATTTGATCTACACAGTGCCTCCAAAGATACGGGTCGTCCCATACATAACACTTTGCTTCACTCTGTAGCTTATCCCTCTAAACCTTTGTTAAACTAACAGGTAATTCATTAGTAACTAAAAATTTGATAATGTCTACATACCATGTTGGTGTTGCATTGGTAGAAAATAACTGCTCATCCAAAAACGTTTTTCGTAGAGGGATATCATCTTCTTCCTTTATCAATTGGCTGAGATGGTCATCCACCACATTTTTTGCCCCCTTTTTATCTCTAATATCCAAGTCAAATTTCTAAAGGAGGAGAATCCATCTGATCAGCCTTGATTTTTCTTCTTTCTTTATGGGCAAGTACTATAAAGCTGTATGATTAGAATAAACAATCACTTAGCATCAAGCAAATACGATCAAAATTTTTCCGAAGCAAAAACCAAAAATAATAATTCTTTTTCAGTAGTGGAATAATTCAATTAAGCTGGGTTTAAAGTCTTTGAAGCATAGTAGATGGCATGCAAAGCTTTTCCCACTCTTTGTCTTAGAACTCCCCCCATTGCATAATCACTTACATCACAAATGATCTTAAAGGGTGATTCCAATCTGGTGGTTAAATCATCGTTAGGGATGTCAAAAGATCCTCAAGTTTGTTGAATGCTTCCTTACATCTCTCATCAAACTCAAAGGAGACATTTGCATATTGGTGCGGTTATCTTCAAAAGGTCCTTAATGAACCTTCGGTAAAAAGCTACATGCCCAAGAAAAGAATGCACTTCCCTCACAGCAGAGGGTAAGGTAAAGAAGAAATAAGATCAACTTTGGACTTAACTATTTCAATACCCTTAGCAAATATCACATGGCCTAAAAGTATACCTTAATCCACCATAAAATGACACTTTTTTACAGTTCAACACAAGGTTAGTCTCTATACGTCGTTCCAAAATAATGGCAAGATTCTCAAGACATTCATCAAAATAAGATCCATACATACTAAAATCATCCATGATACCTCAATAATCTTCTCAACATATTCAGAACAAATGCTTACCATACACCTTTGGAATATGGCGGGTGTGTTACATAATGCTGCCACGCTGAGATTTTTTTTATTTTTTAAAATGCAATACTCTCCACTTTTTGTTCACATCACCCTCACACGACTGTCCCGAATGGTCTCCCCGATCTCGAGACCCAGGTCAAATATCTTTTGGTATCTGAAGTGATTGTTGGGCTCCGTAAATGGGGTCCAACATCTTGTGGTATCAGAGACAAGTTTTCCTAGACTTAGAATGTATAATAGTATGAATTGTATGTTCTATGTTTAATTGTTGCATTATGAATTGATTGAGTACATTAAGTGACATGCATATCATGCATACATGTAGGAAATAAGATTGAAATGTAGCTAATCATTAGTGTTTTTATTGAAGGAGTAAGATGCCACCTCGTAAAAGGACACGAGGAATTCTGCAAGGATCAGTTGCACCTGACTTTCCGACAAGAGAGGAGAGCATTGATGAGTCAATAGCCCTAGGAAATGTTGAGGCTATTGTAGGGCATGGTAGCAGGCCCTCTCAGTCGCCAACACAAGAGTCACCTGTTCTGCAGGAGCAAGTGCCTCCACTAGATCCGAGGATGTTCCAAGCCTTTACTCAGGTATTTGTCCAGGATATGGGTTAGATGCCACAGACTTCTGCTCCGACCCCAGCTAAGAAGGGGAAACAGTTTGATAAGTTAAGGAAGTATGGGGTAGTAGACTTCTATGGGACAACGGATCCAGAAGAAGCGGAGACTTGGTTGATGAAGACCGAGAGGATACTAGATCATATGGATTGTGAGGATGATGAGAAGGTTGTGTATGCCACTAGTTTGCTTCAGTGAGATGTTCTTCATTAATGGGAGAGTGTATCAGGGAGCCAGATGAGACCGCCGGTGTTGACATTAAAGGACTTCTTGGCTGCTTACAAGAATAAGTACTTGTCTGAGGTGTATATTTAGCAGAAATAGAGGGAGTTTCTGAGTCTCACCTAGAGGGAAATGACAGTGAGTGAGTATGAGTATCGTTTTACACAGCTATCCCGGTATGCAACTGAGATGATGATGAGTGTGGCAGCTAAGTGCCATAGGTTTAAATCGAGTTTGCATCTAGCCTTCAGAGAGAAAGTGGTGGTACAGAATTTTTGTGATTTTCAACAATTGGTTGAAGCAACACTGAGGGTTGAAAACATAGAGAACATAATGAGTGTTGTGAAAAAAAAGAGAAAGGAGAGAGAACAGTTCAAGAGGGGAGGTGGTACTCCTAAGCCTAAAAGGAGTGTCAGGACCTTCCCTGGGCAATATGAGGAGAGGAGTAGTGGTGCAAGTAAATTGAGACAGATGAGGACTGTTTCTTAACAAGCCTCTACAGCGGGAGGCAACAGTAGGGGAGAGGGAAATGCATCGTCCATCCCCAAATGTGATCACTGAGGGAAACTCCATAAATAGGAGTGCTATAGATTGACAGGAGCATGCTTCAACTGTGGGAAAAAAGGGCATATGGCTAGAGAGTGGCCTTAGCATGCAAGACAGGAGAAAACTCAGATGTAGTCTTCGAAGAGAATTGAGATTGTAGGACACAAGACTGCCATTAAAGTGGGCAGTTCTGATGCAGCTAAGAGGGTGAGTCTTCCAGGGAGACCAAGGGGGCAAGCACCAACTAGGGTGTTTGCAATCACACGGGAGGATGCAGAAACTGCTCTAGAAGTTGTGACTGGTACGGTTAAATTATTTGGTGTTGATATTGTTGTTTTGATTGATTCAGGGTCTACCCACTCATTTGTTTCTTTATGTAAAACTGTGTATGGTAGGAATGTGAGCCCGTTGGATACTCCTTTAGTGGTGAGTACTCCAATCGGCCAGTATATTGTTATTAGTTAAGTTTATAAAGACTGTGAGATATGTATTGGTGGGGAACACCTAGTGGTGGACTTAATGCCATTGAAAATGGGAGGCTTGGATGTAATTTTGGGTATGGACACATTAGAGAAGTACAATGCCCATCTAGATTGTAAACAGAAGATAGTGGAGTTTGAATTGGACAACAACAGAAGAGTGGTGTTTATTGGGGACATAAAAGCAAGCCTGCCTAAAATTGTTTCGACTCTGACAACAGAGAAGATGATGAGGAAAGGATATGAGGCATTCTTGTCCTATGTGGTAGACATAAGGGCAGATAGAGGGAAGTTAGAAGAAATACCTATGGTCAGGGAATTCCCAGATGTCTTTCCTGAGGAATGACCAAGACTACCACCACCTAGGAAAATTGAGTTTCCCATTGAACTTCTTCCGGGTATTGCACCAATCTCAATTCCACCTTATCAAATGGCTCCAGCGGAATTGAAAGAGCTTAAGGAGCAATTCGAAGAGTTGTTGGAGAAAGGGTATACTAAGCTGAGCTCTTCATCTTGGAGATCTCCGTTCTTTTTCGTGAAGAAGACAGATGGATCATTGAGGATGTGTGTAGATTATAGGAAGCTTAACCATGTCACTGTCAAAAATAGATATCCGCTCCCACGTATAGATGATTTGTTTGATCAGTTGCAAGGGGAAAAAGTCTTCTCCAAGATAGACTTGAGATCGGGTTATCACCAGTTGAAGATAAAGGAGTTTGATGTGTCAAAGACTGTTTTTAGAACACGGTATGGGCATTTTGAGTTTCTAGTTATGCCTTTTGGATTGACGAATGCCCCTGCAGCTTTCATGGACTTGATGAATCAAGTTTTTAAGTCCTTCTTAGACCAATTTATCATTGTCTTTATTGATGATATATTGGTTTATTCCAAGAGTGATAAGGAGCATGAAGAGCATTTGAGGATTGCCTTGGAGACATTAAGGAAGAACGAGTTATATGTCAAATTTGACAAATGTGAGTTTTGGCTAAGGGAAGTGGCATTCCTTGGACATGTAATCTCAGAGCAAAGAGTGCACATAGATCCGAGAAAGATAGAAGCGGTTATGAAATAGGAAGCACCTAAGAATGTAGCTGAAGTGAGGAGTTTCTTGGGTTTAGCCAGATATTACAAGAGGTTTGTGGAGGGCTTTTCGATAATAGTAGCTCCACTTACCAAATTGACGAAGAAGAATCAAAAGTTTGTGTGGACAGATGAATGTCAAAAGAGTTTTGAGGAGCTCAATTACAGATTGACGAGTGCACCAATTTTGACTTTGCCTTTGGGTGGTGATGGATATATAGTATATAGCGATGCCTCAAGAAAGGGTTTGGGTTGTGTATTGATGCAAGGAGATAAGGTGATTGCTTATGCTTCTAGGCAATTAAAGCCTTATGAGATGAATTATCCTACGCACGACTTGGAGTTAGCTCCCATAATTTTTGCATTGAAAATATGGAGACATTATTTATATGGAGTTACAACTAAGGTATTTACAGACCACAAGAGCCTTAAGTATCTGATGAGCCAGAAAGAGTTGAATCTGAGATAAAGAAGATGGTTGGAACTACTGAAAGATTATGATTTGATGATAAACTACCAACTGAGGAAAGCTAATGTAGTAGCGGATGCATTGAGCAGAAAATCGACTATGGCACATGTGGAGACAGTGTATGTTCCTTTGTTGAAGGAATTATCCAAACTTCGGGTGACATTGAAGCAAGAAGAATTTGGGTGTATATTGGCTAACTTTAGGATAAGGCCAGTGCTAAATGAGAAGATTAAAGAATTACAAGAACAAGATGAGCATTTGAGCAGACTCATGGAGGAGATAAAAAATGGCAAACCTTCAGAAATAGAGATAAGAGAAGGCGGATTGATGGTGGTAGGTAACCAATTATGTATTCCAAATATGCAAGAGCTGAAAGATGAGATTTTTGATGAGGCGCATAATGCTCCCTATGCAATGCATCCGGGGAGCACAAGAATGTATAGAGATTTAATAGAGCACTTCTGGTGGAAGGGAATGAGAAGGATATTGCGGAGTATACTAAGAGATGCTTAGTGTGTCAGCAAGTCAAGGCTGAACACCAGGCACCTTCAGGCAAGCTTCAGTCTTTGTCTATTCCTGAATGGAAGTGGGAAAAGATTACGATGGATTTCTTGATGGGATTGCCAAGAACCAACAAAAAACATGATGCAATATGGGTGATTGTGGATAGGCTAACCAAGTCAGCGCATTTCTTGCCAATTAAGCAGACATATTCTTTGAATGCTTTGGCCAAGAAATATGTGGATGAAATAGTCAGACTACATGGGATTCCGAGCTCTATAGTTTCAGATAGAGATCCTAGGTTCACCTCCAAATTTTGGGAAAGCTTATAGGAGGCTTTGGGAACTAAATTGCACTTTAGTATATCTTTCCATCCACAAACTGATGGACAATCGGAGAAGACAATACGGACTTTGGAGGCAATGTTGAGAGCTTGTGTTATGGATTTCAAGGACTCATGGGATGATCGTTTGCCTTTAATTGAGTTTGCTTACAATAATTCCTATCATTCGGGAATTCATATGGCACCTTATGAAGCTTTGTATGGTAGGAGGTGTAAAACTCCTATTTGTTGGGATGGGGAAGGTGAAAGGAGGCTTTCAGGGCCTGAGTTGATGCAAGTCACAGTGGATAAGATTAAACTGGTGAAATAAAGAATTAAAGCAGCTCAAGACAGAATGAAAAGTTATGCGGATGCACATAGGAAAGAGATAGAATTTGAAGTGGGACCTATTGGAAGTCATGAAGGAGAAGTACCCACACCTCTTCAATGACTCAGGTAAATATTTCGAGGACGAAATTCTTTTAGGGGGGGGAGAAATGTTGAGCCCCAAAATTTTTTTTATTAAGCATGATTTAAATTATTTTGAGGTCTTTGTGGATTAATTATTTTGGAGCAATTAGCATGCCAATGTTA
>JANVCQ010000008.1:31017237-31027978 GCA_025531925.1 Erythroxylum plowmanianum
GTTTTATTAATAATAAATATTTTCATTACAAAATTGTAACTGAAGAAGATAAAGTTACATGTAAATACACTTGCTTTTCAGGGCATTATATTTACATAACTCTAACATTAATAACTTTAGACTCCACATGTCACTCATTTAAGCCTCCATATGTCACTACTTGTAAGGTTACACATGTCACTAATTGTATAGCTACATATGTCACCATTTTTAAAGTTACACATCTCACCATTCGAAAGCTGCACATGTCATAAGTCTAAGTGACATTTGTCACAAATTTAAAGGGCCACTTGTCGCAAGTATAAAATGCCACTTTTTACACATTGACTCTTGAAACTTTCGATTTTTTACAATTAACTCCAAATTACTAACTTAAATCCATCAATTTATAATTTAATTATAATTTATCAAAATAGTATCTAAGCATCCTAGACTATGTCAATTGGTTAATACAATATGAATGCATTTATTCTTCTAAACCTTTAATGCTCAATAATTTAGGAGGCCAGATATTACAACAGTGGTGAAAAGGAGTCATTCATTCCATTCTACACTCTTCATTCTTCATTTTACAGACGAATAGACACATTGGGGAGGCACGGAGAGATGAAGAGAAAGAAGAGAGACACAGAGTGAGCCAGTGAAGAAGAGAGAAGTACAACAAAGAGGGGGGAAGTTAGGGATAGAGGCCGAAAGCAATAGTCAAAGCTGAATCCATTGAACTTGAGTAGCCATTCGGTTGGGTGAGAATAAGTTTAAGCAGAATGCGAGAACTAATGCCAGAAGCTTGAGACAGGTAGGAGACCAACCACATTCCCTAGTCTGATCCTTGTTTACTCCTTCTATTTTTCATATGTTCCTTGTTTTCTTGTTTATTTACTAAACCTGTTACTTTGTTAGCTTAATCGATTGTTACTTTGTTATCTTTTCATAGTTTATTTAGTATTCACTATTTTATTGCTTTAATACTTGTGTTGATAGTAACATGGGACTGAAGTGTATGGAGATGATGAATTGTGTTTATATTATAATGGGCTTATCTCTTTTTCTTGAAAGTTAATGTGGCTATTTTCGTTGACTATGCATGATTGGGTTATAAATTTGTTGTCTTATTCATTTATGTGGTTTCTTACATGAAAGGATGTAATATAATGGCCAAACTTTGCATTATTTTTAGTAATAAATAAAGAATCGAGAGGAGAAGTTTAATATGGATTGAGAAACTACAGATGCTTAGGTTAAGAACTAGAAATATATTAACTTAATTAATAATTCGTAGTCGAGTTTTCCTAATTAATTTGGATAATAACTTGCTGAATACGAAAGTTAGATTAGTTTATTATTTGAGTTAACTTAGAACCCAACTATTACTTTTAGTAAGATAACTAACCAATCATTTTCCTTAATCATGCATAGGAGATTAAATTAGTGAAATTATTTCTTAAGAGTATTCCAATCCAATTAATATATTCGTCTTTGCTTCTTATTTAATCATTTACTTTTCAAACTAATTTGTGATCTTCTTTTAAATCCTTCACTCAACAATCAGGATAGAATGTTTAAGATTGCATTATTTTTGTTCAAAATTAATTTAAATGAACCAATTTAACCTCTGTGGGAGACAAACCTTGGTAATCACTACAACTACCTCATATACTTGTGAGCAAGATAGCCTAGGTATTTTTAGAACTTATTTGGGCATAACAAGTTTTTGACATCATTGCCAGGGAGGTGTTTAGTGTTTTGGACTTGAATTAATTTTGATTTTTTTGTTTGCTGAAGTGATTTTAATTATTTTGTTGATTGTTTTGTTTGTTCGAGCATACATTTTTGTTGCGTTATTTCATTGAATTATTTTAGTAATATTCTTATTAATTCACTGTTGTCTTTATTTGTTTTATGTAAAGAAGAAGGTCTCAGGAAGGTGAACTTGCTCCTTTTATTGACAACGTACATCAAATAAGAGGACCTCCAATGGATATTAAAGACAATCTTGAGAGACCCAAACCAGAAGATCAAGAGATGGGTGAAAGGCATCCAGTGATGAAGGAGTATGGTAGACTAGTAATTGGTACTGCCACTTTGTGTATAGGATTAGGGGAGGCAGCTAGGAACTATGAATTGAAGAGTAATCACTACAATATGTTGCCATCATTCTATAGGGTTCCTAGTAAAGACCCTTTAAAATTCATTCGAGAATTTTATATCACTCTCTATACATTCCAATTGGATGGCCTAGATGAAGGTCAACTCAGGATGAGGTACTTCTCATATACATTAAAGGATCAAGCCAAGGCATAGCTGATGACCCTTCCACTCGGATCATTGACCACTAGGAAGAGGTGTACAATAAGCTCATGGGAAAATTCTATTCCTACCAGAAGACTTCTAAGTTACAGACAAAGATAACTACCTTCACTCAGATGGAGGGAGAGCTATTCCATGAGGTGTGGAATGTTTTAAACTCCCGCTCATTCAATGTCAATACCATCATTTTCTGCTCCATATGCAAAATCAGTTCTTTTATGATGGATTGACACAACAATGTTAATATACAATGAATAATGCAACAAGAGGGGATGTGGGAGAGAAGATGGCTGAAGAAACGCATGAGATCTTCGAAATGATGGGGTTAAATCTTAACCAAAGAACATGAGGGGAAGAAAAGTTGGAGTTCATGTTATGCAATTATCTGAGTTAACAAGGCATTTAAAGATGTTGATTACAAGACTTCCCTAAAATGTTCTAAATCAAAAGGTATCTGGTACATGTGGAACTTCTGGTCATGCAACTAAATTTTTTTTCATATTCTTGTGAGCCTTTTACAGATAGTGAAAGACAAGGGAACTCACTTAATGGTTTTCAAGCAAGAGAGCAAAATGATTCGTACTTAAACACCTACAACCTTGGTTAGAGAAACTACCCTAATTTTTCATGGAAGACCAATAATCCACCAGTACAGCCTCAACCACAATACCAAAATTTTTAGAGGCCGAATGATTACTAAGGGCAATCCTCACTTCAAAATCCACCAATTAAGCCTTCTTTGGAGGAATGCCTAAATGGATTTATTCAGGTCACAACTCAAAATCAAGAAATAAATAGCAAGAGGTTGGATTCTTTGTAGGCATTTGTGAAGAGGATTAAGATCCAATTAGGGCAACTCACGACTCAAATGCATAACAATCAAAAAGAGGAGTTGTCCAATCAATCCGAGCAAGCCTAAGTAGTTAATATTATGAGAAGTATTAAGGTAATAGATAAGCATATTGAGATCCCTTCTAATATGTCGGGTGTAGGTAATTAAGAGGAGGAGAGCCTCCCCAATGAAGAAGGTGAGTAGAATGGAGGAAGCAATGGGTACAACAACCCTTCAAGGCAGGTTCAGAAAGGTGAAAAACTAGGGCATGCAACTGACTGCAATGAAGGACCAAGATTGCATAAGGCGACTAATCATTGTAGACCACCGATCCCATATTTGAGCC
This sequence comes from Erythroxylum plowmanianum, assembly GCA_025531925.1. Classification (NCBI taxonomy): domain Eukaryota; kingdom Viridiplantae; phylum Streptophyta; class Magnoliopsida; order Malpighiales; family Erythroxylaceae; genus Erythroxylum; species Erythroxylum plowmanianum. The sequence continues at coordinate 31,020,723 of JANVCQ010000008.1, forward strand.
ACCTTAAAGAATTGAAATAAATAAGCAAAATTTTTTTATCTTTATAACATGTTTTCTAAAGTTAATATTGACCTACCTTTGTTAGGTGTGATCAGAAACTTTTTAACTTATGTGAAGTTCTTTAAGGACCTAAGCATCAAGAAACAAAAGTTCATGCCAAACGAGAAGGTGCTAGTTTTAGAGGTTGCAAGTGTAACGCTACAGTGGCAATTACCCCAAATTGAAGGATCCAGAGAGTTTTCTTGTGCAAGTATCAATGGGTAATGATGATGAGGTTAAGGGTATACTTGACCTTAGGTTGAGTATAAACCTTATGCCTCAATCTATTTTTGAGAAATTATATCTAGGACAGTTAAGACCTACAAACATGTGTTTGAAATTAACTGATAAGTTAATTCCTTATCTAAAAGGAATAATGTAGGATGTGTTAGTGAAAGTTGGAGGATTAATTATTCCTATAGACTTTATGATCTTAGACATAGGGGAGGGTGAACAGCTAGGGAAGGATCACACCATACTCTTAAAGAGGCCTTTTATGGCCACTACAATACATTGATTGATGTGAAGAATGGGAACCTGAGCATGAGTGTTTTGAGAGAAACAGTAGAATTTTTTATCTTTAATGTTGGACTTACTCCTACTTCTACTATTTCTAAAGACTATTCTTTTGTTGGTCAAGTTAATGCTACCAATTTTGGTTTTTCCTTGTAAGAAGAAGAAGATAAGAAGTTGGACTTGGTTAAAGAGAATGATGAATGCTACCAATTGCTAATGGATGTAGCTAAGGAAGTGTTTGGAAAATTCTTGGAAATTGGTCTACATGAAAAGGAGGAAATGGTGGAATCAATCATTTTGAGTGACCCACCTTGAGCATGACCATTGAGGTGTCCAACTATAAGACATTAAAGAAGCAACCCATTTAATTTCTGTTTGTTTTTCAATTATCTATTTTTTGTCAATTTTCTTAGTGAATCTTAACATAGTTTGTTTTCTTTATGTGCACAGGCCTACTCTCCTGTCTCTTCTATTTGTTTTCCTTGCAATTGTTCTTCATTCCTTGACGCAGTAGACCACGTTCCACACTAGATCAAAGCAATGATCACCCCTACATTCGTATAATATTTCTATCCCTTTTGTTTGTTGCTTGTTAGTTTAATTTATTTTAATTTTAATGCTTATCCTTGTTTCTATTAATTTTTGTCTTTTGTATTAGACCCCTCTTTTACTTTTTTTGTATCATATTAGGAATAGTGTGATGTTCAAGTATGGGGGAGTATTAGTTTAAAAAAAATCATTATTTGTGTATTGTGTGTTTGTTTTTCCCGTTTAATATTTAGAGATGTATGATCATTAAATGAACTCAATCGGGATTAGAAATGCATAATATGAGTGAATGAGTATACTTGCATGCTTAGACTAATTAACTTGGATTTCGGTTAAAAAGACATTAGCTTGTTGTGATAGATGAATGACACTTTTCTTTTGGTAAGAATTTGAGTCTTTTTGAATTATGAAACATCAATTCAACTATTCTTTGTTGAGGGTGTTCTTTCGTGATTGAGGAACTCTAGAACTTGCTTGCAAATACTAATTGAGATCACAAAATCTTATGCAAACGTTGAAATGATGAAGGTAATTAGGATTTACCCCTTTGCTTAAAAAGCCACCATGATGTTACCTTTAGTGAACCCCTTTGAGCTTAACATGAAACCTTTTCTTTCTTTAAACCCAAAATATGAGCCTTGACTTTAATTATTTATCCTTTTTGTTATACCCATCATAAGGCAAGTTGAGCATTTGAATGTGTATGATTAGGTTTAGGGAATACTTGTTTGAACAAGTTTGGGGGAATCATAGCATATAGTTGGCTTTCAAGTTAGGAATAGGTAAGGTTGTAATAATTTGTATCTCTCCTCTACATATTTCCTCTTCTAAACTTGATCTTATTCTAAATAAAAAATGATAAATGACAAATGTAGTAAAGAATTAAAAAAATCAATCAAACAGAAAGAAAGAAAAAGAAAAAGAAAAAAAAGAAAAAGAAAAGAAAAGAAAGGAAGAGAAGATGACCAGAAAATGAAAAGAAAAGGATAAAGTAAAAAAAAGAGAAGTGTTAATTTTGTTAAATGAGAGAAAAGAATTGAGTGTTTTATGGTTCATTTTTTTATTATTTTAAATGCTCAATTTATGTTGTGGTTTTAAACTACAATTTTCCTTTTTCCTACTCTCAGCCCAGCTCCATTATAACCAAAATAAAGACCTTCGGATTGATTTTTGTGTTTAATATGAGCGGTGGAGAATGGATTAATAAGCAATCTTATGGTAGATGCCTTATATGAAATGAATGATGAGTGAATATACCATACCTTTAAATGCCTTAGAGGATAGAGAGTGGAGTGATTATCTATCACACTTATTGATAGTTCTTTAAATTGAAGTGCTTATTGATTTTGGCTAAATATATGAAGAATAGCTTGTTCATGGAGTATTATGAGTTTCAAGTTCTTAGGTTGTGTTTATTGAAATGATCATTGATATCTTTGACTATTATTTAAAAAAATTATTGTTTTCATTGTTTGTTCTTATATAGTCTAGTGTTCTTTATTTTGCTAGAGGACAAGCATAGGTTAAGTGTGATTATTGTGTCTAGTTTCTACTGCTTTCATATCTTGATTTTGATTATAAATCCTTGTGCTTTGATCCAAATGTGAGATAGATTGAGTGAAATTGGTGTGGATGTTGCATAAATCATAATCGGATTATTTTGAGAATGTAGCATGAACTAAACAAGAAGAATTGTGTATGTAAGTCACACTTACATGCATAGACATGCATGTGCAAGTCACAACCATAACTTATATGCACAATCGTGCATGTGTAAGTCACAGTCGTGACTTACATGCAAGGCCGTGCATGTGTAAGTCATAGTTAGTTAATGACCCCCTTCATTTTCCAGTAATTGTTTTAGTTATTACATGGCAACAGCAAAGGTTGAGGATACGAAACCTTAGACCTAAGAGCATAGTACAAATAGAAGGGAAGGATGGTGGTGAAGAGGAATCATTCATTCCATTCTACACCCTTCATTCTCCATTCTACACTCGGACATACATATTAGGGAGATACAGAGAAAGAAGAGAGAATCAGAGTGAGTCGGTGAAGAAGAGAGAAACACCACCGAGAGGTACAAGCTAGGGACAGAGGCCGAAAGCGAGAGTTGGAGCTGAATTCATTGAGCTTGGTTAGGTGAGAACAAGCTGAAGCAGAAGGCGAGAGCTAATGCAGGAAGCTTACAAAGGGCAGGAGACCAAACACGCTACCTCATCCGATCCTTGTTTGCTCATTCTATTTTTCATCTGTTGCTTAGTTTCTTGTTTATTTACTAAACTTACTACTTTTTTTAGCTTGACCAATTGTTGCTCTGTTATCTTTTCATAGTTCATTTAGTATTCACTATTTATTGCTTTAATACTTCTATTGACAGTAACATGGGACTGAAGTGTATGGAGATGATAAACTATGTTTATGCTATGATAGGCTGATCTCTTTTTCTTGAGAATTAATGTAGATGCATGATTGAGTTATGGATTTGTTGTTTTATTTATTTATGTGATTTCTGAGCTGAATGGATGTAATAGAATGACTAAACTTTGCATCATTTTTAGTATTAAATGAAGGATCGAGAGGAGAAGTTTAATACCGATTAAGAAACTATAGATGCTTAGATTAAGAACTAGAAATATATTAACTTAAGTGATAATTAGTAGTCACATTTTCAAAATTAATTCGCATAATACTTTGTTGAATTTGAAAATTAGATTAGTCTATTATTCGAGTTGAGTATGAACCCAACTGTTAATTTTAGTAAGACAACTAACCAATCATTTACCTTAATCATGTATAGGAAATTAAATTAGTGAAATTAATTGTCAAGAGTCTTCTATTTCGATTAATCTGTTCATCTTTGCGTCCAGTTGAATCGTTTCCTTTTCAGACTTATTTGTCATTTTCTTTCAAAGCCTTCACTCAACAATCGAGATAGAATGTTTAGGGTTGCATTTATTTTTGTTTTTGTCCAAAATTAATTTAAGTGAACCAATTTCATCTCCGTGGGAGATGACCCTGAGTAATCACTACAGCTACCTCGTATAATTGTGAGTAGGATAGTCTAGGTATTTTTATAACTTATTTGGGCACAACACCTAATCCGTGTAGTTTGCTATACTATTATACTCCTCAAAGTTTATTTTGAATTGTCGGAAAGGCATCTCACTTACAATCTGTTAGATAAAAGAGCTGTATTTTGAGATACTAAAAGGTGTGGCAATGTCTTTGTGCCCCTCATCTAAGACCTTACAGTATTAAGTTCATCTCATTTCTACCATTCTCTAGATTTGGACAATGATGATGATCATTAGAACACCTTATTATGGACAATTTACCAGGCTTAGCGATGTCATTGTCTCTTCCACTATCGTAGGAGCCTTTTGCTATTGGCAAATTATATGCATAAGTCATTTGACTTGCTCTTACAAGTTAACGAATATAACCCATATCAAACCTAAAGATTGCTCCTATTGTCCTTGATCTTCTCATTGCAAAACTTTATGAATTCGTATGTCATCCTTGATTTTTTAATCAAATTCCCACAAATGGCGGTGCTTGATATTGTTTAAACATATGTTTAATATTCAACAACATATATCATGTACCAAGTGTAAACCTATTCAAACTATTGTCGTGCTTCTACAAAAATAATGTAGCAAGTTGCTCTTGTATTAGCATTTTAATGCTTAAGTCAATTCTTGATTCAAGGATTAATTACTTGCAAAAATTTTACCAAAATTAAAAAGTGAACCCACGAACTTAAGCAAGTTAGTTTTTCCGAATAATATCAATAATCAAGAAATAAGTAGAACTTTTTTCAAATAAATAAAGAATTTTTTATTTTAGCACTGTGACTCATTATACAACATTACAACTCACATGAGAGGATAGAAAAATCAATTCTAACCATGTGTGATACTAATAAATAGAATATAAAAAAGGAAAAAAGGGTTTATTCAAAAGAGTTTCCAAGCATCTTAAATATTAGACTTGATAAAAAATAAAATGAATACAAGAGGATTGACTTTCCTAACAGTAATATTTAGAGGGTTTGTAACGTAGACAATTATACTGTTTATTGTTTGAAAGGCTGCAGCTGACCTGGCATGCTTAGAACTGCAAACACCTGCCACATGAAAGCATACAATTTTAGGTAAGAAAAATAGAATAAACATAAACAAGTTAATGTTTAATGAACGGTTATAACATGTTGTTTTCAATACATAATAGTCGATATTAATCAGAAAGCATTTTCCTTAACATAAAATATTAATCTAGAATTGGGTTGGTAAATAAAAGATGGTCAAAAAGGGGGTGTTGATTAGGCGTGTTTGTTGATCTAGAACTAGAAGCATGCAGAGGCATAGTACATTGTCTTGACAAGAACAAAATGTTAATAATGTTGTCTATTTATAACAGTGGATTTCTGTTTTACTTTCTTCATTTGGAAAACAAAAAACCCTTTTAGAGTGGGTTGTTGGAGTTTAGCTGGGATTAAGACAAAAGGTGATTGCAGTTTGCAGAGGAGTATGGAGATAGAAAGAGAGGAGAAACATAGAAAGCTGAGAAAAGAAGCCAATAATGCTAATGTAAGAGGGCAGAGGCAGACAGACGGTTGCTTTCTGGGTACTTTGGGAATAAAATGCTGTCTCTCTACGAGGATTGGCGTGGAGAGAGAGAGAATTATAGAACCATTAACTATTTCTTAATATATACTATATATATATCTTTTTTAAAAGGAAAAGCATAAAAATTTGTGTCCTGCTTTTTAATTTATCTCTCATTCTCCTACACAGACAGACTGGGGGGTTCTTTCTGCCTTTTCTTTTTGAATATCTGCTGGACTTGTCTGCCCATTCAGAGGCGCTGACGTGGAGAAAACAAGGGAAAACTAACTCGTCTCAGTAAATATTTTGAATTCTGGGTCCCACTCAATTAAATCTGCCTTTTTTCGTTCATGTAGTAACGTTAAGAATACTATACTTCTTACCACAACCTCTTAATAACTAATTTAGCAAATACCATTAAGTTACAATTGGCTCCTTACCTGAATATAATCGATGACAAACAGAAGAACTTAATGATTGGTCTACATAAATTAATTACTGAAAATAATCATAAAAATATTTTTAATTTTTAATTTCCAAAATATGAATTTATTAAATAATTGAATATTTAAGTCTATTTAATCATATGAAAATTTAAATATTAATATATTTCAATAAGCATTATTTTGTAATTAAAAATTTACAAATTTCTTAATTATTTAACTATTATTTTAACAATATTATATTAATATTCATTATAATCTATATTAAAATAAGATATTTATTGTTTTATTTAAAAAATGAAAGATCTCCATCAAAAATAAAACCAAGCAAATACTTAAAGTAACCTTTTCTTAATAAAAATTAAAAAAATATTTTTAATTTTTAGCTTCCAAAATATGAATTTATTAAATAATTGAATATTTAAGTCTATTTAATCATATGAAATTTTAAATATTAATATATTTCAATAAGCATTATTTTATAATTAAAAATTTACAAATTTATTAATTATTTAACTATTATTTTAATAATATTATATTAATATTCATTGTAATCTATATTAAAATAAAATATTTATTGTGTTATTTAAAAAATGAAAGATCACCATCAAAAATAAAACCAAACAAATACTGAAAGTAACCTTTTCTTTTCTTATCCCATATTCAATTAAAACAACAATCATAAGTCACACATTAGACTTGTAGCACCTTTTCAAAGGAACATTTTGGGTTACATAAAAAGATGATAACATACTCTAACAGCAAAACCCAGTCAGGAGAGAGAATAGCTTTAAGCAAGGAAGTGGAAATAAAAGTAGAAAAAAGCTGCCTGCATAGATTTGAAAAAAAGAAAAGAAAAAGAAACGAGATCAATAACAAGAAGTATAAAGAAGGGGTCTAGACCGGCTTTGTGTAAAATTCTACTCTACTGTGATCTTCAAGCTCTCCTTCCGAAAAATCTCTCTCAAACCATCTCTCCTTATTCGAAGAATTTTATCCAGTTTCTGTTCCCTCTTAGAGCAAAAGAGGAAGCTTTTGCTTGCTGTTTTCTTAGAGCTTAAGTTGTGTTTATTACTTCTTGCACTTCCTAAGAGGGCTG
>JANVCQ010000008.1:31045391-31062695 GCA_025531925.1 Erythroxylum plowmanianum
TTTATTATGGTTTATCATCATTAAATGGAGTTATGAACTTACCATTAAATGGTTTAATGGTTATCTTTTAATGATAGAATGTTACCTATTAGCGTTCATTGGATTAAAAAAGAAAGATGTACATTAGATGGACCATCCTCCTTCTTTCATCATTGAAAACAAAATTGATAGGTCTCATTTAGGTTAATAGACTTTTCATATAGTCATCTTAAAGAAAAATGAGAAGAGCCTCATTTAATGGCTTCTTTATGATTGATTAAATGAAGAAATGATACATTGGTTGGAAAACTCTTCTTTCCTTTGTTGTTAACGAAAAGTGTGAGGGAGTAAGAAGGGGTTCTTACATTTTTATCACTCTCTCTCCTATATTACATGAAAAATTGAAAAAATTGCATGAGAGTGTGTCATTCTTGGTCTTCTTTCTTCGAAGAAAATTCTCCTCCAAAGTTTTCTTCTCCTTTCCTACCAAAGGATCTTGTTAACCAAGTTGTCCACGAAGAACAAGTGGTAGATCAGATTGGTCAAGGATATAATATCGAGAAGAGGAAACAATGACAAGAAGAAGACGATACATCACTTAGGAGAGGATAAATTTCTGAGGATAGTATAGCGCAATGAGGAGTTAAAGCTGTAACGAAGGAGTCGATAATATAATCTCTATTTTGTTTGTGTTTATTATTATCCTTATACCATATCATGTATAGATTGGCATGATGATTTGGATATATTGTTTCCACTGCAATTTAGATTTCTAAAAAGTTTTGAAATCTACCATTTCTCCAAATATGACACGCTTTCTTTTCCCGATCTAACAACCATCCTATAAGGAGGAACAGATATAGGAGCAGTACCTGTGACAAGGTCAATGGTGAACTCCGTTTCCTTATCTAGTGGTAATCTCGATAATTCAGTGGGAAACACATCTAGAAAATCTCTAACAACAAGACTATTCTATAATGTTTACTCAACTCTAGTTTCAGTCACATAGGCTAAATAAGCCTCTTATCCACTTCGAATCCGTTTAAAAGTGCTCATTGATGAAATCAATATGGCTGGCACTAGTTGACTAACACCTCTAAATATTAGTCTTGGATGAGTAGGAGAATCAAGAATAACTTCCTTAATGTAACAATTCAGCATATCTATATAAGTAGTAAGCCAATCCATACCTAAAATAAGGTCTATATCTTTCAAATGCAGTATTATCAAATCGACTTTCAATTCAGCCTGGTCAACCTGAATAATACACCCTCTATATACTTCTCCAATCACTATAGTACTACTTATCGGAGTACTCACCTTTAAGCCAAATCCCAACATCTCTCTCTCATAATGCAATTGAGATGCTAGATGTGGGGTAATAAAACAATACGTAAATATTGGATTTAACAATGCAAATGCCTCAAGATCAAAGACATGTAACATATCTACAACAACATCTAGGGAACTATGTGCCTTCTATCTAGTAATAGCAAAATTCATGGTATGAGACTATGGTTGGTTACTCTGTACTTTAGTCCTAACACTAGGACCTACTGAGATTGCTTTAGCCCTGCCTCTGCCTTTCTTTCCTGCTATACTAGCATTGCACTACTAGACAGTCATCTCCATTATTGGTTCTTCTCTCACTCCAGACTGTGCTCCTAAAGTTGCTAGACACTCTCTAATATGATGATTTAAGGAGCCATAAAGCATGCAAGCTCCTGATACCTTCCATCATACTCCACCATATCTTTTTCCATAATGTTCACAACTAAAAATCTGTTGTGTTTAACTACCATAAGCTAGCCTTCTAAATGCTTGGCCTTTACCACCACCAGAATGAGCAGAACTGCCTTTAGGTCTAAAACCTGATTGCATCGATCTGGATTGTGATCATGATTGTCTATTCTGGCTATTACTAAATTTTTTGCAAGAGTTAGATTTAAACTCACCATGTCTCTTAGACCTGAACTCTTGTCTATACTCTCCTTATTCATACTCAAATAACAACTCAATCTAAATTAAAGTGGCTAATAGCTCGGTAAAACTATTCAGATTTGTAATAGCCAATCTTGTCCTAATCTCCATATTCAAACCATCCTTAAACTACCTATACTTATCTTCTTCAGTTGGGATTAGAGCAATAGTATACCCCGATAGGTCATTGAATCATACCTCATATTTAGCTACAGTGAGATTTCCCTATTTCAGATCAAAAAATTCTTTCATCTCTTGTCCAAATAGATCTTCGAAATGTAATTATCTTTAAAGACCTTCAGGAAGTGCTCCTATGTCAGTCTGTAAGGTCGATCAAAACTACTTAGAACTGTCTTTGACCATTGATAGGCTGGACTTGGAAGTAATGAGACTATGTAGTCGAACCTCTCATTAGGCTCACAGTCAATCTGATCAAACACTATCTCTATTCTCTCTAGCTAACTCTCTGCCTCGGTAGGATCTATACTTCTATAGAAGTCTAGAACCCCCTGTTTCCTAAGTTTATTGTACCTCCTTTCTCTTCTCTCATGGACTCTCTGAAGTATTTGCTTAGACTGGGGGTATATGAGACTCTCTATTAACTCATATTGACTCAAGATTAGTTGATTTTGCAAGACAGTCTCCTATAGCAGATGACCTATAATAAATAATAATAATGATCAGTATATGGGTCTCTTATTATATGCCTTGTTGAAATGCTCATATACGTCCCTAAAGATGCCAAACCATGCTCTTATACTAAATTTGTAACATACCACTCGTATAAAGCATAATCTCGAGCATACCAGAGGATATTTGAGGACATACTTTATTGAAATGATACATTAGGACAATCAAATTAGCTAGATCTTAGACATCGAACATATTATAACCATTCAAAATATTCATTTCTTCCCATTTGTTTCATAAACATATAAGGTCACATATGTCAACATAAATCATAATCGATCATAGACATCACACATCAGTTTCGAGTTTAATCTCATTACAAACATATATTACAAAAGTTACACACTAGAGATATTGTGTATCATGATATGGGATGCTAATGCAAAAGACTCTAACTAGACTTCACAAATTCATCTGATTAGACCTTTGAGCCATTTTCATCCCCAAACTGTAAGTACTAAACTTTTACTAGATTGCTTTAGTAGCTAGAACTCCCCTAAACTTGAAAAAATATTGCAATTTTGATGAGTTTGTAAATTCAGTGTGTGAACCATCACTAATGCACTCACACAAGTCATATCACAATTTATTACACTTCATCAAGTATATCATATAAGGCAATATTACATATCACATCACATTCTCCAATGACTTTGGTTATATTGCATGATTTCAAAGAATTCCATAAATCATTTCAATTTATTAATATGATGCATGTAGGGATGCATAGGCAAATGCACATGTGTTTTCATTCTCATTTTGGTTTGTTATGACCAAGTGACTATCAACGCAATTTGTTGTCCTGTACCTATTATTGGTACCAAGTTCATAGCTAGCCCATACCTATTGTTGATACCGAGTCCATGCCAACGGATCTTGATGCTTTTTTTCATAATTATGAACTTAATCTATTTTCTACACATCAGTCACACTAGTCACAAGTCCTTTATTTGATCATGCATTTCAATATGATTAGATGTATCATTTCATATGCTATGCTTTTATTACCTTTCATTTCGGCGTGCTTATGCCATATAATTGACTCCTCAGACCTAAGTCCATCATTTATCAATTAGTTGTACATGCATTTCATATTAAACATACAATTCACACAGAAGCACATTTAAGTGAGTTTATACATCTAAGTTGACTCACAGTATAATGCATAAATGATTTTACCTCAATGTTCCGGTAATGTCTGGATGTTGACGATCACCCTGCACATCTATTGATATTTATGCATCAGTATGTGTTTTTCTAAGCATTTGGCATGTGTTTCTTGCATAATATGTTAGTATTATTGTGTTTTAGGACTTGTTTTAAGTCTTTTTAATTAATTTGATCTTCATGGTTGTTCTTTTATGTTTGATATTGGTTTAGGGTAAGAATTGATCATTTTTGGGTAGGAATGGAGGGTGGACACCCTTGTGATTGAGCTAGGGACTAAGAGAAGAAAAAAGAAGTGGAGCTGTTGAAGAATAAGAACCCAAGACTATGGAAAAGGGCATGTTTCCCATGATTGTAGGAAATCCATAGAGAAAGTTTATGTCACATTAACCCACGATCGTGGGAAGCACAAGGATAATATGTGACATAAACTTTCTCTATAGATTTCCCACGTTCGTGGGAAGCATAGGGATAATTTCGATGATCATGGGATGCTTAACACAAAGAGACACATGAGTTTCACTTTTTTTTAGGGTTTTATGACTTCACTTGATATATATATTGTAAAAAAATCCCTAGAGTGGAGGTGTGTCATGGAACTTGCCTACTAGACCTAAAAGACAGATTGAGAGCCTAGAGATAGGTGGAGAATCAAGATTTTCATTACGAATTTGGCAAAGAGCACCCCCTCATCCAAATTTTCTAGAGTTGGGTAGAAAAGAGGAGGAACTTATCTAGTTCTCATTTTGATTTCTTTCTCTTCTAACATGTTTAACATGGACTTTTTGGTTGTTGGGAATGCTAATAATATTATGAATGGCTAAAACATTTTTTAGGTTTGTTGTTTGAACTATTTGTGAACCTTCGATTGTTGATTCAATAATATAAATGTTTATGTTATTTATTGAGTTTAAACCCTGCAACAAATTGAGAGAGTGAGCTTGGTAATCTGTGTTAAATGTACAACGAGAGTTTGCATTTAATAAACTTATAAATAACAAGTTATTTATTTATTAGGAAGAGATTTCAATAAATTGATATACTGCCTATAGGATAGTTTCATATGTAGTTAAATGTTTAGGAAAGGCTTTGTATATCGAGAGATCCCAAAGTTAATCCTAATTTATTTAATTGATTTACATTTAATTGCACCTTGAGAGAGGGTAGCTAAAATTTTAGGAAATCTTGGACCAAACATAAGTTGAATCAATTAACTAGAGAAGAGCAAATAGGGATAATGAAAAGTCCTAATTCTTAATCTTGAATTTCTCTAAGTTTTAGTTTACGATTTTGGTTTTGGTTACGTTGTTTACTTTTACCTTTAGTTTTTCTTTATTTTACTTATCTATTTAAATTTGATCGAATTGGTTTCTTACATAAAGAACAACCTAAATTAAGTGGTGCCTAAGAACAATCCTTGTGGGATCGATATCTATTTTTTACTACAAGTTACAACCTGTATACTTATGATTTTGAGTGTAAAATGAGTAGTTTGTTTTGTAATATACAAGTTTTTGGCACCATTGTCCTGGATTGTTTGCTTAGCATCTTGTTTATTTTGGGTTATTTTAATTTAAGAGTTCTTATCCTTTTCCTTGTCTCTTTACAGGTGCATAGACACAAGGAACATGCAAAGGACTACTAAATTTTGTGATCAAGAGTTGTTAGATATCACAAGGCACGATCGATGGTTAAGAAAAGTGAAGCACTAAGACATTATACAAAAAAATGCCGAAAGAAGGAGAATAAGGAGGGGCAGAAGAAACATTGATGGACTTTATAAGGCCAGGATTCAGTCCTCAAGGAGTTGTGAGGCCAACAATTCAAGATAACAATTTTGAGATCAACCCGACACTCCTCAACATTCTTCAGAGTAGTATGCAGTTTTATAGTTATCTAATGAAGATCCCAATGCCCATCTCGCTAACTTTTAGGTGATATGCGACACCTTCTTGTTTAATGGGATGTCTGTCGTGAGATTGCTACTATTTTCTTTCACTTTGAGAGATTAGGCAAAAGCATAGTACAACTCACTCAATTCAGGGGTAGATTACTACTTGGGAATAGCTTGCCCAGGCATTTCTCGCTAAATATTTCCCATTGACCAAGAAAAAAAGGATTATAAAGGAAATCACAAATTTTCAACAAAGTGATGGGGATTCTTTATATGAAGCTTAGGAGAGGTTTAAAGAACTACACAGAAGCTGCCCCCACCATAACCTTTTGATGGAGTTCCTTATGCAAACATTCTACAATGGTGTAAATCAGAGCACAAGAGGAACTATAGATGCAGCTGCGGATCTTTGATGAGAAAAACTATAGATGCAACTCATGACCATTTGGAAGAATTGGTGAGCAATAGTTATATGTGGTCAATTGAGACGAGTACGTAGGGGCAAAAGGAGCAAAAAGGTATGATCCCAATTAACTCCATTATAGTTTTATAGGCATACATAGCAGCCTTCCCCAAGCAGTTGAGCAACATACAAGGAGCAATTTTGTCTATAGTTAAAGTTATGTAATTATAGTGTAAGTTATGTGGGAAAGACAACCATTACACAACATAATGCTTTTTGTTTGGAGCCAGTAGCACTAAACAGGTAAATTACTTGGGTCAACCACAGCGAGGTAACAATCCGTGCTCTAATACTTATAATTTGGGGTGGAAAAACCACCCAAAATTTTCTTGGAGTAATAATAATGGAAGTGGCCAAGTAAGATCTTAAGGACCTCCTAGATTTCGGCAAGATCACCTTAGATCTTTGGAGAATAGGATGGACAAGTTGATGGATGTTTTGGGGTCCAAACTGGCAAATCAAGAAGAGAACTAAAAGAGGATGTTTTAGAGGATGAAGGCAAAGTTTGATTTGATTGTAGAGAACCATACCTCTTCCATCCACAACTTAGAGGTACAGGTAGGTCAACTTACTAATGCTCTGTCTTTTAGAAATGTAGGTAGCCTACCAAGCAATACTGAGGCCAACCCAAGGGAACAACTCAAGGCTATTACACTTCGAAGTGGTAAGCATATGGAGGAATCAAGTGTGCAAAGGGATAGCTAAGAAAAGGGGCAAGGCAAGGAGATAGAAGAAGAGAAAGAAAAAGAGAGGCCTTATGTACCACCACTACCCTACAAGCCTAAACTTCCATATCCACAAAGGGCGAGAAAACATTAGGTGGACACTCAGTTTTTCAAGTTTTTGGAGAAAATGAAGAAGCTTCAGATTAACTTGTCATTGGTGGAAGCTTTGGAGTGCATGCCCAAGTATGTGAAGTTTCTTAAGGATATATTGGCATATAAACGCACTTGGGAGGACAATCAAATGATAACTTTGACGAAGAATTATAGTTCAATCATCTAAAGCATGATGCCTTCAAAACTATAAGATCCATGGAGTTTTATTATTCCATATGTTGTTGGTGACTTTGAATTTTCTAAATGCATATGTGATTTAGGTGCAAGTATGATGTCTTTGTCAATTTTCAAGAAATTGGGACTAGGAGAGGTCAAGCCAACATCCATGCTAATTCAACTTGTGGATTAATCCATCAAGAGGCCATTTAGAGTTGTAGAAGATGTGTTGGTAAAAGTGGATAAATTTATTGTTCATGTTGATTTTGTTGTGTTGGATTTTAAAGCTATTAGAAACTGTCCATTTATTTTGGTCAGTCCCTTTATGAATACTAGTAAGGCATTAGTTGATGTGTAGAATGAAAACTTGTTTTAATAACTGGTGATGAGTAAGTTGAATTTAACATGTCTAAATCTTTGAAGAAATAGATGGATTGTACTATATGTATGAAAATTGATGTTATGGATAAGTGAGTGAAGGAGGTTGAAGAGGAATTTAATGAAGTTATTGAAGTGCACAGGGATGAGAGTGTGAGAGAAGAGGAATTATGTGTGGAAGTTGAGCCTGAAAAGTTGGAGAGAACAAATATACCCACCCCACCTTCCATTATTAAGGCCCCCACTTTAGAGCTTAAACCCTTACCTTCCCACTTGAGATACACGTTTTTAGGTAAGAACCATACCTTACCAATCATTATCTCCAACCAAGTAGATTGTGAGCAAGAAGAGAAAGTGGTGGAGATCACTAGGAAGATGATGAGAGTCATAGGGTAGCAAATTTTTGATATTAGGGGGATTATCCCCAATGTGGTGATGTATAGGATTAACCTAGAAGAAGGATGTAAAACTATAAGGGAGTGACAAAGAAGGTTAAATCCAAACATGTAAGAGGTTGTGAAGAAGGAGGTAGTGAAGCTATTGCATGTAGGGATTATTTATCCCAATTCAGATAGTGGGTGGGTGAGTCCAGTACAGTGTGTGTCTAAGAAGGGAGGCATAATAGTGATGGAAAATGAAAAAGGTAAAAAGATTTCTACTAAGACCATCATAAGTTAGAGACAATGTATTGATTATTGAAAGCTCAATTTGGACACCAAGAAAGATCATTTCCTTTTACTTTGTATTGAAAGGGTGGCTGGCCATGCATTTTACTATGTTCTTGATGTATACTCAGGGTACAATCAGGTGGTTATATACCCATAGGATCATGAGAAGACCATTTTCACTTGTCTTTATTAGACTTTTTCTTATCAGAGGATGCCATTCAATTTATCCAATGCACCTACCACATTCTAATGGTGCATGATAGGCATATTCATGGATGTGAATGAGAACTTCATAGAGGTATTTATAGATGGCTTCTCTATCATTGGAGATTCTTTTGATCATTGTTTGTTTAATTTAGAAAGAGTGCTTCAAATATGTGAGGAGCCTCATCTAGTCTTGAGTTGGGAGAAGTGTCACTTTATGGCTCAAGAGGGAATTGTATTTGGCCATAAGATATCGTGCAAGCGGATTGAAGTAGATTGAGCTACGACTAAAGTAATTGAAAAGCTACCACCTCTCACCAACATCAAGGGCATCTAAGCCTTCCTTGATCATGCAAGTTTCTACAAACGATTCATCAAGGATTTTTCTCTTATCGCTAGACCCTTGACTCATTTATTAGTTAATGATATGCCTTTTGTGTTTGATGATGCTTGTTTGGATGATTTTAATAGGTTAAAGAAGGCACTTACAATAGCACCCATTTTGACATAACTCGAATAGTATTTTGCCTTCGAGATTATGTGTGATCCAAGCAATCATGCCATTGGTTATGTTCTTAGCTAGTGGAAGGTAAAGAGGCTACACGCTATCTACTACACAAGCAAGACTTTGACAGGAGCACAACTGAATTACACATCTACATAAAAGGAGTTGCTTGCTGTGGTATTTGCATATGAGAAATTTGGTTTTTATTTGTTAGGCCCACATGTTTTTGTTTTTATAGATCATGCAACATTGCGATATCTTTTTGCCAAGAAGGATGCCAAAGCTAGGCTTATCTAGTGGGTGCTTCTGCTCTAAGAATTTGACATTGAGAATAAAGTTAAGAAGGGAGCAGAAAATGTTGTAGCAGATCACCTCTTAAGACTTAAAGGAGGGCACCATGAAGAAGAAGAGGAAATAGAGGAGAGCTTTCCTAATGAGGCTTTAATGATGGTGGACAATCCTTTTCATCCTTAGTTTGCAGATATTGCAAACCACCCCTCAGGTGGTGTTCTTCCTTCTGATCTCTTTTATCAATGTTCTCGTTATATTTGGGATGAAATTGTATTTTATAAGATATGTGTTGATAGTGTGATTCGCAGGAGTGTCTCTGAAGATGAAATGCCTGAAATTGTGATGCAATTTTATAGCTCACTTTATATAGGGCATTATTGAGCTAACAAGACTACAACTCAGATCTTAGAGTGTGGATTCTATTGGGCAACCTTGTTCAAGGATGCTCGAGATTTTATGCTAAAATGTAATAGGTGTCAAAGAGTGGGTAGCATATCGAAAAAAGGATGAGATCCCACTTTCAAACATCATAGAGGTGGAGATATTTGGTGTGTAAGGCTTAGACTTTATAGGACCATTCCCATCCTCCTTAAGTAACACTTACATATTTATTGGAGTTGACTATGTTTCTAGGTGGGTTGAGGCTATAGCTACTCCAAATAATGATGGCAAGGTGGTTCAAAAGTTCATCAAGAAGATCTTTATGAGATTTAGTGTGCCCAGAGGGATTATAAGTGATAGAGGGGGTCATTTTTGCAACAAACCATTTGAGGCTCTTCTAAAAAGATACAATGTTCATCATAGAATGTTGAAGAAGATTTTGGCGAAGCGGAGGTGGTGAACAAAGTGTTGAAGAATATTTTGGAGAAGGTAGTGAGCACCTCAAGAAAGGATTGGGCGTTAAAGCTAGATGACACCTTATGGGCTTACAGGACAACTCTCAAGACACCCATAGGAATTACTCCATATTGACCTATATATAGCAAGGCGTGCCATTTACCTTTAGAGTTGAAACATCCAGCCTATTGGGGCATTAGGAAGTTGAACATATATTAGAAGCTAGTAGGTGAGAAGAGATTGTTAGAACTTGATGAATTGGAAGAGTTGAGATTTGATGCTTATGAAAATACCAAGTTATATAAGGAAAGGACAAAGAAGTGGCATGATTTTCACATCAAGACGAAAGAGTTCAAGAGTGGGTACTTGGTGCTTTTGTTCAATTCACAACTTCGATTATTTCCTACAAAGGTCAAGTCAAGATGGAGTGGACCCTTCAAGGTTATTCAAGTGTTTCCCTATGGAGCTTTGGAGTTAGAAAATGACAAAGGTGAAGCATTCAAGGTCAATGGGCATATATGCAAACCATACTATGGAGGGACATACTCACAAGAAAGGGAATTCATCCCTTTCCTTTCTTTTTCTCCTTTATGAATGCATGTGAAATGGTCAAGCTAATGACCTTAACTTAGCATGTTTACCTTTCTTTTCCTTACTTCTGTTTACTTGTGTGTTTGATTTGTTTGGTTTTGATTATGTTTGGTTTGAATTTTGTTTGATTGTTTTCTTTTCAAATTTCTTATTAGTTAGTTGATTTTGATGTGTTGGTAAGTGGATTGAATGCTGGGAATGCAAGCTATTTAATATTTTGATCATACATCTTATACATAATATATATCAAATATTTGTAGTAGAAAATAAAACAAAACCTTAAAAGAAATAGATCTACTTATGCATATAGAACAAAAACATAAAATGTAAGATGTTTATATACCTTTCTGATCTCCTTTGTTCTTTAATCTTCTCCATGTTGGGTTGTTGTAAACTGTAATGATCCATGTAAACCATCTCTAATGAAAGTCCACACAAGATAGAAGGATAAAACCTCATTAAGAGATGGCTAGGATTCTTTCTATGTGCTAGCAAAGATAAGAACTCTTGTGAGAGTTTTTTTAGAGAAAAAGAAAGTGTGTGTAAGAAAAGAACCTATCATTCACTTGTGTATTACATAAGATGCACAAAAATCATTTCAATTTTCTATACCATTTAGCCTTCCATAACCCCCATCACTAATGGAAAGTTATAGGAAGTTGATAGTGATGAATAACATGCATTAATGGAAGTTATAGGAAGTTAATGACCATGAATAGCATGCATTAATGAAAGCCAACAACACTTGTTTCTAATCCATTCCATGCAACCTTTTCTACTATGATCACATCATGATACAAACCCAAAACACACTCTCATATTTTGAATCACCATTCAAGGCCATTTTACTCATCCTTTGGATCTCCTTTGTGTGTGACCCATTAGGTTCCCAGTTATGTTAGCCACTTGAATAAACACTTAATTCAAGTACGTCAAGAGTGGTATCTAGCAATACGTCATGACTCCCAATTGACCAAAAAGTTAGTAGATTGACTACGAACCCTTCCATATGGAATGTTTCCATACAAATCATCCTTCTACCATCTATACCACACTTGGTTCAGAGTATGGTCAAAGTGTCAACTCCTACTAGATTGACTACGTCACATTTAGTCCAGGTGATATTAGCTCTTGTCCTAAGGATCTCATTACTCTATGTATCATTGAAGACTCTCTTTATGACTCATATCTACCATGGCCAGAGACTCCTAAGTAATGACCCCAATAAGAGGCCGTGGGTATCATCTCCTTCTATCAAAAGTGGTGAATCCATTATTGGCTAGTCAATTACCAACCTTAAGTTATACCTAATCACTAGCCTATGTGTAACCCTTAAAAGACACCGATAAATGGAGTCAAAGCACAGGATCAGTAACTGAGATATCCTTGAGAACCTTAAGTCAAAGGATACTTGCACCATTTTTATTATGAGACTATCATTGAGATTAGAATAGAATATCCATAAGATTGTCTCATAGTAGGTCATGCCATTGTACTTACTACCCTTAGTAAGCATCAATATGTTAACTCTAAATAACTCATATCTACAGCTTATGAGATGTACTGCTTGATCCAATCAAGGAGTCTAACATGTGCCAGTCTATTCGGATTAATGATATCCCATCTCATTAATCCTATTACTAGGGAAAGTTTAGATACTAACATAATTACATATGATAGGAATCTCATTATCATGATCTCATTATGATTTCCTCCATGTTATGTTTTGTATTAAGGACTTCATTAACTCCCATTTGTACTAAAGCCAATCTCATTGATATCTAATACCATAAGCATGTGACACAAAACTCTTTTGGGGAATAGGCTTAGTTAACAGATCAACTATATTCTGATCAGTGGGAATTCTATCTATCTTGATGTCATTTCTACCAATGATTTCTCTAACCAAATGGTAACATTGAGTACATATTTAGACTTTTGATGAGACCTCAATTCCTTCACCTGCGTTATCATAATACAATTGCACTAGGTCAACGATGCTCAGAACCACACCAAGTTCCACGTTGAACGTCTTGATCCAAACTACTTCCTTTACTACTTCTGAAGCTGCAATCTCTACCTCTGTCATCACATCTGTATTCGTTTCTTGTTTGAAGCTTGTCCAACTAAATGCACCACCATTTAGTGTGAATACATATCTAGACTGGGATCTAGAGTCATCCCTATCAGATTGGAAGTTGACGTTAGTATACCCACTTATCACAAGATCTCCTTCTCCATATATGAAGAATACATCTTTAGTTCTTCTCAAGTACTTAAGGATATTCTTGATAGCCACCCAATGACCCTTACCAAGGTCTAACTGGTATCTACTCATAACACTTAGAGCATATGATACATCTAGTCTAGTATATAACATAACGTACATGATTGATCCTATAGTTGAAGCATAAGGAATCAAACTTATGTGAGCCCTCTCATCTTATGTCTTTAAACACATAGATTTAGAGAGTCTAATCCCATATACCATTTGGGCTGCTCTATGCTAAACCTCTTTAACATCTTATCTATATATGTAGACTGAGAAAGACCAAGCAACCTTTTAGATCTATCCCTATAGATCTTTATCCCCAAAATATAAGTTACTTGTCCAAGATCTTTCATAGAGAAGTTCTTAGCTAACTAAAAGTTGACTAATTGCAAAGCAGAGACATTGTTTCCTATTAGAAATATGTCATTTACATACAGTACAAGGGATACAATTGCACTCTCACTAACCGTCTTATACACACATGGCTCATACAAATTTTTTGAGAAACCAAACTCTTTGATTATCTCATCAAATTGGATATTCCAACTCCTAGATGCTTGATTCAATCCATTAACAGATTTTTGAAGCTTACATACTAGATATGAAACCATCAGGTTGTGTCATATACATAGGCCCAATTAGGTTTTCATTAAGGAAAGTCATTTTCACATCCATTTGCATATCTCATAATTATAATGAGCGGCAATGGCTTGAAGTATCCTAATGGATTTAAGCATAGATACTGGGCTAAACATTTTGTCATAGGCAACACCTTGCCTTTGACAATAACCTTTAGCTATAAACCTAGCTTTATGTGTAACTACATTGTCCTTTATGTTAGTTTTCTTCTTGAAAACCATTTACACCCTATGGGTTTTATCCTTTTGGGTGGGTTAATCAAAGTCCATACTTGGTTTTCATTCATGGATTCTATTTTGAATTTCATAACTTGAAGCCATTTGTCAGATTTTGTAGTCTTCAGAAACTCTTCATAGGTAGTGGGCTCATCATCTTCTATAAGCAATACTTCATTAAGTTAACTTATGAGAAATCTGTATTTCTCGAGAACATGATGTATCCTACTTGACCTACGAACTTCTAGTGTGTCAGAAGACTAAATTATTGTTTCATCATTGTAAACAATAGACCTGGGTCTAGGTAGTTAATCTGCGTCTTTTTAAGCATCTTGAACTTTCACAGGTTCAATTTTGCTCCCATTGTCTTCTCTTAGAAGAAACTCTTTCTCTAAAAAGACAACATATTTTGAAACAAACACCTTTTGCTCCCAAACATGGTAGAACTGATATCTTATAATTACCTTAGGATACCCTACAATCAGACACTTGTTAAATTTAGCTTGAAGCTTATCTGATTAAATATGCTTTATATAAGAAGGGCAACCATAAACTTTCATAAAAGAAAGATAGGGTTTCTTGTTAGTCTATATCTTATATGAAGCAACATCAATTGACTTTAATGGGATGCTATTTAATACATAAATAAAAGTTTCAAGTGCATAACCCCAAAAGGATTTTGGTAAATCCGTTAAACCCATCACAGACCTCACCATGTCTAATAAGGTTCAGTTTCTCCTTTTAACCACACCATTGTGTTGTGGCGTGTAAGGTGGAGTCCACTGGGACAATATTCCATTATCCCTGAGATAATCCAAAAACTTTTGGCTTAACTATTCACCAACTTGATCCTATCGAAGTGATTTAATACTTATCCCAAGTTGTTTGTTAACTTCATTTCTGAATTCTTTGAACCCTTCAAAGGCTTTAGAATTGTATATCATAAGTACACATACCTATATCGAGAATGATCACCGATAAAGGTAGTGAAGTATACGAAACTACTTTTGACATGTATAGACATCGGACCACAAACATCAATATATATTAAGTCTAAAAGTCCACTAGTTTATTCACCCTTTCCCTTAAAAGGTAACTTAGTCATCTTACCTAATAAACAAGATTTGCATGTGTCATATGATTCATAATCAAATGACCCTAAACTACCACACTTGTGTAGTTTAGAAATGTTTCTCTCACTTATATGGCTAAGGTGACAATGCCATAAGTAAGACTAATTCACATTTTCTTGTTTTATTCTTTTGTTATTATTGATATTTAGAACCATAATAAACATATCCAATATATATATACCATTGTGGACTAATTCACATTTTCTTATTTTATTCTTTTGTTATTATTGATATTTAGAACCATATTAGACATATTCAATAAATATATACCATTGCACAATGTACCCAAAGCATATAACATTCCATTAAAATAAATTGACCAACCGTTGTTACTAAAATTTAAATACAATCCAGCTTTATTATGACTAGAAACAGGTATTACACTTTTAGTCAAAGCAGGTACATAAAAATAATTGCCCAATTCTAGTACAAGCTCACTAGGGAGTGTTAATATATATGTGCCTACAGTTAATGCAGCAACTCTTGCTTCCTTTCCCACTCGCAAGTTTAACTCTCCCTTATTGAGTTATCTACTATTCCTGAGGCCCTTTATGTTATTATAAATGTGTGAGCCACAACCAGTATCTAATACATATATGTTGCTATCAGAAACAATATGAATATCAATAACATAAATACCTGAAGTAGACGGGGGATTAGATGCCTTCTTGTGCTTCAAGGACTCTACATAGGCCTTGCAATTTCTCTTCCAGTGGCCATCCTTACCACAGTGGAAGCAAGTTAACTTCAAGGCAGTCTTCTTTGCTTTCTTGACATCTCTCTTAGGCCCTACGGAAGAGAAATCATGAAGTCTTGGACCTTTCTTACTCATCAAAGAACTGCCTAAGATGATAGACAGTATGAGCATCCATAGCCTCGTGTTGCTTTTGCAGCTTCAGTGACATAATGGCTAGCATAATACACTAGCCATCTCGTTATCATCAAGATGCTTCCTATATGCCCTCGGATCACCATCAGAAGCATCAGCAGCAGGGGATCATGCAATCCCACACATTCTCCTAACCTTGCATTCTCTAATGAATATTTGTAAACACATCATTTTAGTTATGACATCTTATGGATCCTAATAGGAAAACTCAATCCAACACATAGATCTAAGACCAATCCAACACTTGGATCTAAGCCCAATTCAACACTTATATTTATTATCTTCCTTTTTCTAACTTGGCTAAAATTATTATTGTATGTTATTTCGATTGGAATTAATATTAATCTAATTAACATGAATTCCTAATTCTATAAATTAATTCGTAATTAATTTCCCTTAAAATAATTATTTGCTATCCAAAATTAAACATATTCAATTTTGTCACATATGCCAATTTTTCTAGTCTTATTGGGAATTCTATTGCTCTACTAAAATTAATTCAAAATTAATTTCTATAATTTTCCAAAATTTTTAGAGCATTAAATCATCATTCCAAGCATCTCTAGATTGTTTCATGATGATCAAAATAATTTAGGAATTACCTAAAAATTATCCTGATAACTGAAACACTGATAAGATACCAAAAATGACAAAAATGACTTCTAAAAGTTTCTGGAAATCAAATTTCAAGAAAAACCATTTAGGCATGCATCAAACATCAAATTAACACATTTTTATCTTGTAAAAATATTTTTAAGGTTCTAGAACCAAAATATAAACATACAAAAATATCAAACAAAACAAATCGTATAATTTATGGAAAATTGTCTAGATTTAGAAAATTGTTTGATAAAATTATTAAAACTTTTTTAGTAATTCTACAAAAATTAAAAAGGAATAAACACATCCCAAATATGTTCACATAACGTTTCCATAATCAAATTCTATGAAAATCATGTGTAGCCTCAACAGTTTAGCCAACAGACATCATATGCCCAGCAGAAAGACAAATTTCATTCATATTCTTGTAAATTCGAAATTAAATATTTTAATCACATTAAAAGAAATTTCAATCACACCAAATCATTCACTTACATCTTATGAATAGATTGGTGAAAGAAAATAGTGAAAACCATTTTTCTATAATTAAATTCGAATAAAACATGATAGTGTTAATTTATGCCCTTATAGCCAATCAATTATATGCAAATTAATGTATGGCATTATATTTTAATTAATCAAAAGGCTTTATTTATCTTTATGTATTAATTTAATTAATATTTTAATACTAAATATAAAATCCTTGAAATAATTACTGTGTAATTAAAATGATGATGAGATCATAATTATGAGATTCAATTTACACTTATATGTTATTTCTAAATGTTCCTAGTTATAGTTTCATCAAAACTTTGTTGGAGTTATGTAAATATAGTACCCTGGAAAGCAAGTGTATTTACATGTAACTTTATCTTCTTCAGTTACAGTTTTGTAATGAAAATATTTATTATTAA
>JANVCQ010000008.1:31062795-31073885 GCA_025531925.1 Erythroxylum plowmanianum
CATGCTTCTACTACCCAATTCCTCATTTAATAGTCATTTACCAATGCTAAAGTCCAATAAAAGATCGGGGTCCAACACTAATACTTATAATCTGGGGTGAAAAAATCACCCAAAATTTTCTTAGACCACTAACAATACAGGTGGCCAAGCAAGACTACGAGGACCTCCTAGATTTCAACAAGACCGACTTGGATCTTTGGAGAAAAAAATGAACAAGTTGATGAGTGTTTTGGGGTCTAGACTAGCAAATCAAGAAAAGAACCAAAAGAAGATGTTTTCAAGTCAGGAGGAAAGTCAAAAGAGGACGGAGGCAAAGTTTTATTAGATTGTGAAGAACCATGTCTCATCCATCCACAACTTGGAGCTACAATTAGGTCAACTTGTAAATTATTTGTCTTCTAGAAGTGCAAGTAGCCTACCAAGCAATACTAAGGCCAACCTAAGGGAAAAACTCAAGGTTAGTACACTTCAAAGTGGTAAGCAGATGGAGGAACCAAGTATGAAAAAGGATAGCCAAGAAAAGGGAAAAGGTAAGGAGATTCAAAAAGAGAAAAAAAAACAGAGAGGCCTTATATACCACACCATCTTACAAGCCTAAACTTCCATATCCATAAAGGTTGACACAACATTAGGTGGACACTCATTTTCCAAGTTTTTGGAGAAACTAAAGAAGCTTCAGATTAACTTGTCATGAGTAGAAGCTTTGGAGTGCATGCACAAGTATGCGAAGTTTCTTAAGGACATTATAATACACAAATGCAACTGGGAGGACAATCAGATGGTCACTTTGATGGAGAATTGTAGTTTGATTATTTCAAGCATGATGCCTTTAAAGCTATAAGATCCAGGGAGTTTTATGATTCCATGTGTTATTGGTGACTTTAAATTTTCTAAACGCTTAAGTGATTTAGGTGAAAGCATTAGCTTGATGCCTTTGTCTATTTTCAGGAAATTGGGACTAGAAGACGTCAAGCCAACATCCATGCTAATTCAACTTGCGGATCAATCCATCAAGAGGCCATATGGAGTTGTAGAAGATGTGTTTGTAAAAGTGGATAAATTTATTATTCCTGTTGATTTTGTTGTGTTGGACTTTGAAGCTGATAAAAATTATCCATTGATAATCGACTAGTCCTTTATAAAGGGCATTAGTTAATGTGCATAAGGGAAAACTTGTTTTGAGAATTGGTGTTAAGCAGGCTAAATTTAACATGTCTAAATCTTTTAAGAAATCGATGGATGGTAAAATATGTAAGAAGATTGATGTTGTGGATGAATGTGTGAAGGAGGTTGAAGAGGAAGTTAATGAAGTTACTGAAGTGCACGGGGATGAGAGTGTGAGAGAAGATGAATTATGTGAGGGAGTTGAGTTAGATAAGTTGGAGAGAACAGATACACCTAGACCACCTTCTATTGTTAAGCCCCCCACTTTAGAGCTTAAACCCTTACCTTCCTATTTGAGATACACTTTTTTAGGTAAGAACCATACCCTACTCATCATTATCTCAAACTAATTAGATTGCAAGAAAAAGAGAAAGTGGTGGAGACCATTAGGAAGAGGATGAGAGCTATGGGGTGGCAAATTTTGGATATTAGGGGGATTAGCCCCAATGTGGTGACATATAGGGTTATCCTAGAAGAAGGATGTAAAACTATGAGGAAGTGACAAAGAAGGTTAAGTCCAAATATGCAAGAGGTTATGAAGAAGGAGGTAGTGAAGCTATTGGATGCAGGGATTATTTATCATATTTCAGATAGTGAGTGCGTGAGTACAGTATAGTTTATGCCTAAGAAGGGAGGTATGACAGTCATGGAAAATGAAAAAGGTGAAAAGATTTGTAGTAGGACCATCATAAGTTGGAGAGTATGTCTTGATTACTGGAAACTCAATTTGGCCACCAAGAAAGATCATTTCCCTTTACCTTTTATGGACCAAATGATTGAGAGGGTTGATGGCCATACATTTTACTATTTTCTTAGTGGATACTCAACGTAAAATCAGGTGGTTATATACCCATAGGATCAAAAGAAGACCACTTTCACTTGTCTTTATAGGACTTTTGCTTATTAGAGGATGCCTTTTGATTTATTCAATGCACCTTCAACATTCTAAAGGTACGTGATGGCCATATTTGCGGATATGAATGAGAACTTCATAGAGGTATTTATGAATGACTTCTTTGTCTTTGGATATTATTTTGATCATTGTTTGATTAATTTAGATAAAGTGCTTCAAAGATGTGAGGAGTCTTATTTAATCTTGAACTGGGAGAAGTGCCACTTCATGGTCTAGGAGGGAATTGTATTGGGTCATAAGATCTCATGCAAAGAGATTGAAGTGGATCAAGCTAAGATTGAAGTAATTAAAAAGCTACCACCTCCCACCAACATCAAAGGCATCCGAGCCTTCCTTGGTTATGGAGGGTTCTACAGATAGTTCATCAAGGATTTTTCTCTTATCGATAGACCCTTAACTCACTTAATAGTTAAAGATGTGCCTTTTGTATTTGTACTTGTTTGGATGCTTTTAACAAGTTGAAGAAGGCACTTACAATAGCACCCATTTTGATATCGCCATATTGTTCTTTTCCCTTCAAGATTATATATGATGCAAATGATCATGTTATTGGTTATGTCATTGGCCAACGGAAGGAAAAGAGGTTGCACGCCATTTACTATACAAACAAGACCTTGATGGGAGTACAACTGAATTACACAACTACAGAAAAGGAGTTGGTTACTCTGGCATTTACATGTGAGAAATTTTGTTCTTATCTGTTAGGCTTAGATGTTATTATTTTTACAAATCATACAACATTGCGATATCCTTTTGTCAAAAAGGATGCCAAGGCTAGGCTTATCTGGTAGGTGCTTCTGCTTTAAGAATTCGATATTGAGATTAAAGATAAGGAAGGAACATAAAATGTTGTAGCATACCACCTTTAGAGACTTGAAGGAGGGCACCATAAAGATGAAGAGGAAATCTAGGAGAGCTTTCTTAATGAGGCTTTAATAATGGTAGACAATCCTTTTCTTCCTTGGTTTGCACATATTGCAAATTACCTCTTAAGTGGTATTCTTCCTTCTTATCTCTTTTATCAACAAAAGAAGTGGTTTATGTTTCAATGTTCTCATTATATTTGGGATAAACTTGTACTATATAAGATATATGCTGATAGTATGATTCATAGGTGTGTCCCTGAAAATGAAATGCCTGAAATTTTGATGCAATGTCATAGCTCACTTTATGCAGAGCATCATGGAGCTAACAAAATTGCAGCTCGTATCTTAGAATGTGAATTCTATTAGCCAACCTTGTTTAAGAATGCTCAAGATTTTGTACTAAAGTGTGATAGGTGTCAAAGAGTGGGCAATATATCGAAGAAGGATAAGATGCCGCTTTCAAACACCATAAAGGTGGAGATATTCAGCGTGTAGGGCTTAGACTTCATGGGACCATTCTCGTCCTCCTTACACTACATATTGGTTAGAGTTGACAATGTTTCCAGGTGGGTCGATTCTGTAGCTATCCAACTAATGACAACAAGGTGGTTTAAAAGTTCAACAAGAAGATCTTTATGAGATTTAGGGTGCCCAGAGTGATTATAAGTGATTGAGGGAGCCATTTTTGCAACAAACCGTTTGAGGTTCTTCTAAAAAGATACAATGTTCATCATAGAGTGGTGACTCCTTACCACCCCCAACCAGTGGCCAAGTGGAAGTGGTGAATAGAGAATTGAAGAAGATTTTGGAGAAGTTAGTGAGCACCTTAAGAAAAGATTGGGCATTGAAGCTAGATGACACCTTATGGGCTTATAGAATAGCTTTCAAGACACCAATAGGAACTACTCCATATAGACTTGTGAATGGAAAGGCGTGCCATTTACCTTTGGAGTTGAAGCATCGGGCCAATTGGGCCGTTAGGAAGTTGAACATAGATTGGAAGCTAACAGGTGAAAAGAGATTGTTAAACTTGACGAATTGGAAGAGTTGATATTTGATGCTTATGAAAATGTCAAGTTGTACAAGGAAAGGACAAAGAAGTGGCATGATGCTCACATCAAGATGAAAGAGTTCAAAAGTGGGGACTTGGTGCTTTTGTTCAATTCATGATTTTGATTATTTCCTGGAAAGCTCAAATTAAGATGAAGTAGACCCTTCAAGGTTATTCAAATGTTTCCCCATGGAGCTTTAGAGTTAGAAAAAGACAACGGTGAAGAATTCAAGGTCAATGGGCACAGATGCAAACCATACTATAGAGGGACATACTCACAAGAAAGGGATGTCATCTCTTTCCTTTCTTTTGCTTCTTCATGAATGCATGTGAAATGGTCAAGCTAATGACCTTAACTTAGCATGTTTACCTTTCTTTTGCTTACTTGTCTATTTGATTTGTTTGGTTTTGATTATGTTTGGTTTAAATTTTATTTGAGTTTTAGTTGATTTTGATGTGTTAGTAGGTTGATTGAATGTTGGGAATGCATGTTAAGCTTAGAAGAAGTATAAGAAGTTGGAAAAGTTGGATAATCCATAATTGTGGGAAGTGGTTTGTTTCCCACGAGCATAGGAAGGCTCTTCAGAAACTTTCTGGAGCCTTAACCCACGATCATGGGAATTGACCTATTTCCTACGAGTGTGCGAAAGTTTTCTATAAATTTTCTGGAGCCTTAACCCACGATCTTGGAAATCACAGGGATTTCCACGATCGTGGGATCCTTCGATAGAAAATTTTCAAAACTCTCTTTTCTTTCTTCTTTCTTCACTTTCTTACTCTCTCTCTCTGTGCAACCGACTCTCACTAACCCTAGCTTCGAAAATCTTTCATCTTTTTCCCAAATTTTGGTATTTTCTCCACTTTTTCCATCATCATTCACTTCTTTAACACTTATTTCACATTACCCTTTCAAGAATACAAGGATTTCATGAGTTTTTTTTATTTCTTTCTCTCTCTAAAATATCCTCACCTCTCTTTTGCCCATTTTTGCTGATTTTTCTTCTTCAATGGCTCAAAGAAGCTTGTCGCCTGAAAACCAATCAACCTATTGTGCCTTCAAGTCTTCGGAGAAGGTAACACCGATATGGTGGTCAATTTTTGCGTCCCATTCCCAATTTTTTCAGAAGAAGAAGGAATGAGATTCCAAGACTTTAAAGATAGAGAATTATTGCCTGCTAAATACTTTGATTTTGAATTTTTAGAAACTTTAGGTTTGAGGCGTAACATTGAACGATTAGTTGCGAGTATTGGTTCGAGTTTACTAATTTGTTGTGATGTACCGATATACCCAATGTTAATAGTAGAATTTTTTACTACTAGGTGCTATAATCCTAAAATGGACACATTTTGGTTTAGGGGGCGGTTGGTTAGCATGAAAGAATGGTAATAGTAATAAGAATGAATATAGTGAGGAATGACAATGAATATTATCATTATAATTATGATAGTTGGTTAAGAGGAAGGAATGATTATCATGACCATTGATAGTGAATGGTTTGTAAAAAATATTATAATTAATTAATTACAAAATAAATTATATTTTAATTAATGAATGAATCATATTTTAATTAATTACAATATTTTAATTAATGAATGATTTATATTTTAATTAATTATATTGCAATTAATTAATTAATTAATATTTTAATTAATTAATAGTTATATTTAATTAATAATAATAGTCTAATTAATTATAATGTAATTAATTAAATAATAATATTTTAATTAATTAATTACAATATTTTAATTAATTATAGTGTAATTAATTATTTAATTGATTTCATCGTAAATTTGATTATTGAAATTAAAGCTTTACTTATGAAGTTATTTGGCTTATAGTTATACCTTTTATCTATCATCTATATATAAAAAATTAAAAACATAGCAATCCCTCTCATTCCTCTCTCTCATTCCTCTAGATTATGAGAGGAATGGAAGATTGCCCAAAACCAAGGGATGAAACTTTTAGGTCTTCAATGATAGGTCTATACCAAACATCAATTTTCATTTCATACCCATACCCCCAAACAAGCACACCCTTCGAGTAGCTGCTTATGCATATAAGCTTGATTATACTGTCATTTGTGCACTTTTTGACTTACCCAACACAAAAGTTTTAGATGAACATGATGAATTTTTTGTGGATGATTATTAGAAAAGCCTTACAGGTGAAAACTCTTTTGATTCTGGGAATGCACCTAATACTTTAATTCGTAGCACTGAGCAGTTACTGCTTCACAAATTTATGTGCTTAATTGTTTTTAATAAAACTGAAAGCAATAAGTGTTTGGCTAAAGAACTTTTCTTTCTTTGGTGCATGTATTGCAAAGTTAAAGTAAATACCCTGTATTGCATTTTTAGGTCTATTGTGAGTTGCATTAATAAGAAAAGCTCATATTTTTGGTATGGCATACATTGTTACTGCTTTGGCTTTGTTTTACAATCTTGATGTGGATAGTGTGCACATTGCTAACCTTGACGTGTTTGATGTATTGTATTTAAGACGCCCTAAAATTTTAGAGCTCCATTCTATAGAACTCCAAGATCCTCAAACACATACTGTTGTAATGAATAGGAAAGGGAAGAATGCAACCACATCTCAACCATCCACCTCTCAGGTGCCCCTGGAGCCCCAAGAAGAAGCAGTTGAAGAGGAACCAATAGTAGCAGCAGATGTTGATAGGTTTTAACAAATTCTTAACCAAATAGCCGCAAATCATCAACAAATGACGCTACAAATCAATGAGCTTGGTAACCAAATGCGACAAGTACATAAGGAGTAGCAATACATCAAGAATAAATTCCTCAAGTTCATCGAGATGAAGAACATTAAAGTCCCCTCTTCTATGCCTTCGCCACCTTAATCTCCATGAGCCTTCTTACCCTTTATTTTTCATTGTTTTATTTACTTTGTTAGTTGTTTTACTTGCTTGTTTGTTTGATGTTGTGTTTTATGTTCTGGTTTCCTTTTATGTTTATCTTGTCACTTTTAGGACAATGTTTTGTCCAAGTGTGGGGAGGTGACATTTGCCTTGTCAATTACATCATTTAAGTTTGTTTTATTTACTATTTGCATTTTGTTAATTAGGAGGTATATTTTAGGCATATTAGGTTATTGTTTGATGTTGTTTTACATTAAGCAATGGAACACACTTGAATCATTTTGATTTGTTTTGCCATGGGATTCTGTCATGCTAGTTGGAATGAGTCTGAATGCACACTTGAACTCGGATCAGGCTACTTGAGTAGAGAGTGAACCATGTTGAGTGATGAAAAGTAGTTGGTTGTATAAGCTTACTCAAAATTTGACATTTGAGCAATGAGGTAGGGTAGAGATGCATAATGAATTTTCATTTAAGCAAATGTGAGGATGGAGCCTATATGACTCCATCTATAGTCATTTTATTTCTTTGATTGTGTGATGCTTCCTTAGGTTACTACCTTTAGAACTTGCTTTGAATCGGTTTGAGTCTACTAGATGCATGCTTAATAAAGATGATTAAGGCCTTTTTTGTGTTAATCTTTGGCTTAAATGACATACCTTTTATTATCCCTTGCTACCCCTATTGAGCCTTAACCCTTTTGTTTCTTGAAAACACCCCATATTTTAAAACCTAAAACCCTATTAGCCTACCCATTCACAAGCTTAGTAGAGTATTAAGTGAAGCATTAGTTTGGGATTTTTTGCTTTATTTTTTTTGTTTCCAAGATGAGTTGGGTGACACTTTTACTCTTGGATCACATTGTACTTAGTCGCTATTTTGTTAATTGTTTCCCCAATTATTAAAAGAAAGAATAAAAGAAAAGAAAAGAGAAAGGAAGAACATTTTGATAGCATCAATAAGTGCATAGTAGTATTTTATTTTCATTTGTATTTCAAAAATATGTTTTTTTATTCCGTTATTCACTTATTACTTTATGAATGCTTATGTTAAACCCTTTATCCTTTTTGACCCACCTTAACCCTTACCACATTACAACCTGAAACAAGTCCTTTTGATCTATTTCTGCATGTAATCATTGTAGAGGAGAATTGGTGTTTTAGCAACCTTATAGTAATGTAGCTTCCTATAGGGAGCTTGAGCGAAGCACTAACCATTAATCACTTGAGAGAAATGAGTGAAACTATAAGGAAGATTCATTGTGCATTTATACTTATCTTTGAGTGATGGTGCCATAAGTTGAGTTTGCTTATGTACACTAATGAAAAGTAGTCATGAGGTGTGTAATAGTTTGACCTTTGAGTTGGCAAACTTTGAGGGATTGCATGCTTTGATCTTCGTGAAAATGAAGTGATGGAATTGATTGGTTGTTTTTGATTTTGCTTGAGGACAAGAAAAGATTTAAGTGTGGTGAAGTTGATAGTTGTGCATTAGTGTGTGTATTTCTAAGTATTTGGCATGTGTTTCTTCCATGATAGGTTAGTATTATTGTGTTTTAGGACATCTTTATGGTTGTTCTTTTGTGATTGATGTTGGTTTAGGGTAAGAATTGATCATTTTGGTGTAGGAATGAAGGGTGGACCTTTGTGGTTGAGCTAAGGATCAAGAGAAAAGAAGAGAAGTGGAGCTGCTGAAGAACAAGAACCACGACCGTGGGAAAGGGCATATTTCCCACAATTGTGGGAAATCTATGGACAAAGTTTATATCACATTAACTTACGATCATGCGAAACACAAGGATAATTCCCACAATCATGGGATGCTTAGCTCACACAGGTTTCACATTTTTAGGGTTTTATGATATATAATGTTGCAAATCCCTAGGGCTGAAGTAGAGTCATGGAAACTAGCATTTAGGAGCTAAAAGATAGATTGAGAGCCTAGAGATAGATGGAGAATCAAGGTTTTTATTCCCAATTGAGCAAAGAGCATTCTGTCATCTAGATTTTCCAAATTAGGGAAAAGAAGAGAAGAAGCTCACCCCATCTAATTCTTATTTCCATTTTTTCTCTTTTAGCATGTTTATCATGGATTGTTTGGTTGTTGGGGATGTTAATGATATTGTGAGTAGCTAAAACATTTTTAGGGTTTGTTGTTTGAACTATTTGTGAACCTCCGGTTGTTGATTCAATAATATAAATGTTTGTGTTATTTATTGAGTTTAAACCTTGCAACAAATCAAGAGAGTGAGCTTGGTAATCTATGTTAAATGTATAACGAGAGTTGACATTTAATAGAACTATAAATAACAAGTTATCGATTTATCAGGAAGAGATTTCAATAGATTGATACACTACCTATATGATAGCTTCATATCTAATTGAATGTTAGGAAAAGCTTTGCACATCGAGAGATCACAAAGCTAATCCTAATTTATTTAACTAGTGACATTTAGTTGCACCTTAAGAGTGGGTAGCCAAAATTTTATGAAATCTTGGGCCAAGTATAAATTGAATCAATTAACTAGAGGGGAGCAAATAGGGATAATGACAAGTCCTAAATCTTAATCTTGATTTTCTCCAAGTTTTAGTTTACGAATTTGGTTTCGGTTGCATTGTTTCCTTTTACCTTTAGTTTGTCTTTATTTTACTTATCTATTTAAATTTGATTGAATCAGATTCTTAAACAAAGAACAACGTGAATTAACTGTTGCCTAAGCATGATCCTTGTAGGATTGATATCTACTTCTTAGTACAGGTTACGACTCGTTTACTTGCAGTTTTGAGCGTTAAATGAGTAGTTTGGTTTACAATCAACAAAAATCAAGTGTATGCTCTTTCATGCAAATTGTATAAATCTTTTTGGGATGAAGCAATAAGAATTGCAATAGACTCAGTTAACCTCTCTCCTCCAATCCCTTTTTGTGATATTCCTAAGAGTGTTTGGAGAGGAAAAGATGTCTCATTGGAATAGTTAAGAGTGTTTAGCTAAAGAGAATTCATTCATATCCTAAGAGATCAAAGATTTAAGCTTGATGCGAAATACAAGCAGGGTATCTTTGTATGATATGGTAATAAGGAGTTTGGTTATAGATTTTGCAGATATGGTTAATAAATATCTTGTTAAATCTGAAATGTCATTTTGTTTAAAGACTAAACAAATGAAAATATTGAAAAGAACTTAAGCCAATGCCATTAGCTAGAAATGATACTATTGTTGAGCTAGTGCTTCCTGTCAGGGTTGCTAATAATGAAGGAGATATAACTATTAATGGTGAGAATAGAAAAAAAAAGCCTGTACTATATACCAATACTGATATTCCTGTTAAACTAGTTCCACCAAAACCAACACCACTAATTGAGCCTCAATAGAGAAGGTCTACTAGACAGTATCATCCTTCATAGAGATACACTCCATATATGTTATTGACTGATATGAGAAAACTCTAGTAGACCTTCTCTATTTAGGCTCAATTGGTGGTGTTGGTTTTGGTGGAACTAGTTTAACAGGCATATCATTATACATTTACTCCATTACTCTTATTGATTAATGATATAAAATTGCTTAAGATACTCACTTTACTTCTTAAGTGTTTTAGGTACAATTCAAAAGAGAAAGAGCTAAAATGAGTCAAAAGCACTACCTTTGAGCTGTTTTCTGAAGATTCACAATCCTTTGTCTTTATAAAGTAAGAAGAAAAGAATTAAAAACCAAGAAGAAATAAGAAAATGAAAACATAAAAAGAAGAACCAAGTTATATTGCTCACGACCAAAGATGGAAATAAAATGCACAGTCATAAACAATCACTCACAGTTGTGCATGGATTTGCATGGCCACCATTTGTCCATTTAATAATAACCTGGTATTTTATTATAAGAGAAGTGTGGTGAGTAACGGCTAGATGGTGGATGGTGGAAAGCTGCACTTCGGTTAGAGAAAGATAATTGGAAAAGGATTAAGAATCACTCAGGCTAACTCATGACTATGCAATAATTTGGCATGGGTGTGAGTCATGTTATATTAAGTCATGGGTGTGACCCACAGTCACACTCGTGATAGCCCTATACACCACTATGATAGGGATACCTTAACCCATTTAACTCTACATCTTTAATATAAATTGAGACATGTGACGACGTGTAACATCCCACCCCCTACAGGAAGGGTAAGATAGTAAAATTGGCATAGGATGGGATAGATTGGGATTGCATAG
>JANVCQ010000008.1:31099962-31135919 GCA_025531925.1 Erythroxylum plowmanianum
TTATGTGTTATGTGGGTTTGGTCAGGTCCCATAAGTGGGACGAGTGCGCACTTGTCTATTTTTAAAGCCTTCTCTTGACTGCCCGTTAGTGGCACTGGAGTTCCGATCTCGAACTCCCATAAGTCACGGCTACACCGGACCGCTATGCGGGAAGGTGTAGTACGTTCCGTTCATGACTGCACAGGACCGCTATATGGGAATGTGCAGAACGTTCTGTTTTGGACCAAACCAGACCATTTGATGTGTTATGTGTTTTGTTTTCGTAGCTCAATGGTAAGAGGCGTGTAGTTAGATGCAACAAAACCTTGAGGTCTCGAGTTTGAGTACCAAAGAGGACAATACCGGTTAAGGTTGTGGTCGCGTGCAAACTTGAGGTACGCGGGGCCTGTTCGCCCCGGTACGTAAAACATGGACCCAACAGTGAAACTAATTCTTGTGTCACCATTCCTTTAGTCTATATGTCACCCTTCTATTGGTACATAAGTTATGCTTCTATTGGTCCATATGTCACTATTCTATTGGTTCATGTATCACTTCCTTAGGCTCCACATGTCACTAATTTAAGCCTCCATATGTCACTACTTGTAAGGCTACACATATCATCAATTATAAGGCTATATATGTCATCATTTGTAAAGCTACATATGTCACCAATTAAAAGGCTACATATGTCATCATTTGTAAAGCTACATATGTCACCATTATAAAGCTCTACATGTCACAATTGTCACAAATTTTAAGGGCCACTGTTCCTCATATACTTAAGCCATTTTTCATCCAGTTAACTGAGCCATTAGTCACTTATTCCAAATGCCACATGTCACCATTTCATAGGCCTAATAAACCTAAATTCTTAAGTATCAATTTGTCTTGCTTTTTAACATTTTTCTTAGACTAGATGCATATATAACCTCATCAATTACTCAATTGTAATGATAAATTCCCAATTTACTAATTATAGTTCATCAAAAAAATTTAAGACAAAATTAACACATAATTACATTATGACTAGTAAAAACCTTTCGTACTCTAGAACATGTCAATTGAGTGCATATATTGTCTTACAATGTTTTCTAAATCATGGTTCATATGTGTATATGAATAGTATGCATGTGAATGAAATAACTAATGTGACTCAATCTAAATTTTAATCTCTTAATAATTTTGGATGACGGGATATTACAGAAAGCTTATATGTTACCCATTTTGTACCCTTAGAGGTTAAGGAAATAGAAGGATTAAGATAACTTCAAGAAGCTCCTAGATATTTTTAAGAAGTTCCTAGATATTTTCAAGAAGTTAGATAACAATATACCCTTTAATGAAGCATTAACTCAAAAGCCTTTGTATACCAAGTTTCTAAAGGAGATCCTCTTTAAAAAAATTAACAAGTATGCTACATTACTTTTAACTAAAGAGTGCAATGTGATCTTATATAACAAATTACCTTTAAAGTTAAAGGATCTATGTATTTTACTATTCCATTCAATTTTGGTGCTTCTAATGTTGTTAACTATTTATATGACTTAGATGTTAGCGTTAATCTAATACCTATAGATTATTTTAGGAAGCTTAGGATAGGAGAAGTCAAACCTACTATAGTGTTGCTTTAACTCATGGATTAGTTCATTAATTACCCAACTGGGTTAGTGGAAGATGTAATTGTTAAAGTAGCAAAATTCATCTTTCCTACTAGTTTTCTAATAACGGGAATAAAGAATAAAATTAGGGTACCATCATCTTAGGTAGACTATTTTTTCATAAAAGAGTGCTAAGGGTAAGTTGGCACTTATATTGGGCAAGGAGAAGCTAGAGTTCCAAATATACAAGGCCTTTGAAAGACTAGCTACATTTCATGATGAATGTTATAGGATGGACATTATAAGTCCTATTTTGAATTAAATAACCAAAGTTATGACTTAGTGGTAAATAGCATAATTAAGAACTCATAGGGTGTGCTTTTAACATGGAAGACGACAGCTATAAACCCCTACGTTTATGTGCTTTTGAGGAATTACCAAGAAGAATCTAACTAATAATTAAAGAAATTACCTCCCCATTGATATACGTAGATTATATTATGTTTTTATAGATTTTAAGCTTATTTTCAAGTATTTCTTAAATGAATATCATGTTTATAGGCTTATAATTGTATTATTGTTATTGTTTGTACCCTATAACTGTATTATTATTAATGTTTGCATGTATTCTAAGTGTTTATTTGGTTTAAAGAAAGAATTATATCTTAATGTTATGTTTCATAAGTTTTTTGTATGCATTTGTGAGTGTTTGGAATTAGAAAATTAAAGAATGAAGAAGATAGAGGAAGCCTGAAGGTTTCATAATCATGCACAATTGATCACAATCATGACAGAGAGGGAAACAACAAGAGAATGGTGGTGACTCCAAGGTTATAATCGTGATAGAACTTTTCTAGCTCACGCGCTTTTAATATTTTAAAGTTTTAATGCTATTTTTAGAACCATAATAAGTGGGGAAACCCTAGAAAGAACCCTAAAATCCTTCAAAACTATTTAAGAATAAGAAAAACAAAAAAAATGTAATAGCCACTACATTAAAGAAGATAAAGAGGAGAAATCCATAGGAGCTTCAAAGAAATTCCAAATTTTTTGCTCAAAACATAAACTAGTCCTTCTTTTCCTTTAATTCCTTCATTTTCTTGGATGTTTACATGGATTTCTAAGATGTTTAACATGATTACGAGTTTCTAGATCCCTATTATGGATTGTTCTTGATCTTGAATTATTTTATGAACGTTATTTCTTGTTGAATTCAATACATCTTGAATGTTTTTGATAATTTTCATGCATATAATTAGTAATAAATCAAAGAAGTTAATCAAGTTATTAGTGCTGAGGTGTGCAACAAGAATTGGAAACTTAATATACCTATAATTATCAGATTAATGAACAATTGGATAGAAATCTTAATTGTGAAATTAATTATCTATAAGATTGCTTCAAATCTAATTGCAAAAACTAGAAGTAGTTTAGGTAATCCAAAAATTACAACTCCATGAGTATCAAATTGGTTACTTAATTAGATCTTGAGAGAGAGTAATCAAAACTTTAGGATATCTTGGATCAAACATTAATTAAATCAATAAGATTAAAGGAAACAAGATAATGATAGAATAGTTCCTAAATCTTCAACTTCGATAAATATCAATTTCATTAGCAACTCAACTATTTGATTGTTTAGTTCTTTTGTTTTATTATTTTTTAATTTTTGTCATTTATTTTATCTCAAATCAATTCTTAGTACCTTAGACAAAGTTATTATTTAAATTATTTAGGAATAATAACCTTAATAATACAAGAGATGATCTATATCTTGTCAGTATTAAGAGTTTTATTATTATCTATAAAATTTTCTCAACATTTATTAGAGTTATTAATAATTAGGATGCAATAACATTTATCATGTTAACATATCTAATTCTCTCAGTTTTCTATAGGTTAAGTAGTTGAGCTCATATAATTATAGATCATGGATGAACTAAGAGCTTAATAGAAAGTCTAGTTAAAAGATTTATATAGAAGTACTTTCTAAGGGGCATCTTAATGATTCTAACTTTACTTTTATTTTGGTTTCAACATTTTTATTTTTAGTAATGTTTTTTTCATAAGAAAATGTTTATGGAACTTTTTAAATCTTTTCCTTACTAAGCTTGTATATAATTAACAAAAATCGCTCAGTCATAATTATCTCTTATGAGTGAGATCATAATATTATTTATTTGATATTGAGGGTAATATCAAATGAAAATGTGGGGGTTGAAATTTTTAAGATGTTCTTATTTTTGTGTTCTAACTAACTTATTATTGCAATAATTTTATTATTTGCATTCTTTAGGTTGAAAATTTTAGATCATTTTGTTTTGATTCATGTGTACATATCATTTATGCTAAATCAAAGGCCATGGGAGTGGAAAGTTAGTTAAAATAAGGAAGACAAATTGAGTAAAAGAATGAATAGGTGTACAAAAACTAACTGGCGTCGGGTTATAATGTAAGCCATGCACTAATGTAAAATAATATAAAAAAGAGTCAAGATAGAAGCAAATCGATGCTAGTATGAGTAGTATCTCTAATGTTGGTCCCATAATAGAGCAAAGCACTAGGGAAATAGAAGCATATTAACATTGGTGTCAAAGTTGTTTCTAATGTTAATCTCATCCTAGAATCTGATCCTATATGAACTTAACTTGAAATTTCTCGGGCTAAAACCCTAACTCTCTAAACCCTTTCACTTCTTATCCTCCCCAACCTTAAATTTTCACCTAAATTTTTGCTCGTAATACCAAACTTAACCATCCCATCCTTAAATCATTCCCAAAAACCCAAAACGTAACTCCTAAAAACTCATATTATCTGCGAATCAATAAAGTTTTACACTTAGAATAAAATTTGGGATTTTTACTATAATGATTTTTTTGGGATATTAGGAACATATCTTGGCTTCCATCATCATCTAATTAACTAATATTTTTTAATTTCATAGTAGTAGCATATCAATTTAAGGATTGGTGGTTTGAGTTGGGTAAATTTTTTGATTAAACTTATTGTTATTATCAAATTGTCAATACTATTGACTTGGGAGATTGAGCCCAAGTTTATTATATAAATTGGCGACATTTTCATGACTTTTACTACACTTTTTGACTCTTATTTCTAGATTTTATGCTTAAATTGACTCTTGAGTGTGTACCTTTATTTTATGTAGTTTGAGAGTAAAAATTGACACAAATCAGTATTAATAGCATTAATTAATTTTCTGAGAACAATTGATACTACAAACTACCATTGTTCATTATAGGAGACTCATGAGAAGGGACTTAAGAAGAAGATATAGAGTCAAGGAAGGCTAAAGTGAAGTCAAAAAGTGAACAAGCGCAACAGGAAGTTCGTTGCGGTGAAAGAGATCTGTCGCTACAGTGAAGTACGAAGAATTTCAAGCTGAACTTTCGAAAAAAGTTCACCGCGGAGAAAGAACCAGCAATGAAGCAAAAACCCTTTGGGAAAAGTTCACTGCGGTGAACTTATCTGTCACCGTGACGACCCTTTGAATACCCAAACCATTTTCAAAAATTTACCCACTGTGCAGCCCTATCAAAATCATCTTTCTTTTAAAAACCTACCGTATTAGGTTAAAAGGGTCGATATATATAGATATAAAAAAAACAACACCTCGTACTCTCTCAACTTTGGACATCCATCATCACCTCTCCTCCATTTTCATCGTCAACTCCATCAATAGTTGCTACCATGGATGCTTTCGGTGGGTTTCCAGTTATGAGTTCTCCTAAAGTAATACTTGGCTAAGCTCCTTTTCCTCTTGAAGATGTAGCAATGGCTGGAGTTCAATGGGCTTTAAAGGGGAGTAGTTTAATCATGTTCCGCTACATTGTTATGAACTCCTAAGTTTAGGATTTGTAATTTGTAGTTGAATTTTTTTTATTAGAGTTTAATCAAGTGTTGAACATTTAATGTGTTATTGGGATTTGTTGATGTATTTTTCAGAATTTGATGGTGTTAAATGTATATGGGGAGTAAATAGTGTGTGAATTATGGTGAAGTTTTGCCATATACTTAACTATCTTTATGATTTAATATAAAAGTGATCAGAACAAAAATCCATGCCACTTTAGCATAATCTCCTCTAAAGGACATGATGAGATTTACTAGTACAAAAAACAAGGAATGGTATCGCAAGAGGAGAAATAACTATATGTTCATAGAGAATATCATAATCCCTAATATTGATACAGTTTTTAGGATTTGTGATTTTTTTGAAACTTAGAATTGATATGTTATTGAATCTATAGGGATACTATTACTAAGGTTTAGTAAAGGAGTTATACGCCAATATAATTGACAATCTTAAACCAATATCAGTGGCAATACATAGTTTTAGAGGAAATAAAAGAAACTCAACCTGTCGTCCAAGGTAAGGAGATTAACTTTTTAGAATAAGTAATCATCAAGTCCCGAGGAGTGGAGTCAAATTTAAGTGTTGTTAAGTTTTAGGATGAGAACTACTTTTTATTCTATAAGGATGCATTTTTATATAAGAACCCAGCCATATAACCTCAAAAAGTTACTTACATGCCTATAACATACAGCCTCAATTCAGTAAATCAAATAAACTCTATATTTCAGTCCGAAAATGTTCCAAGTATAACATTCAAATTTCTGAGCCAATTGAATGGTTGTGGTGTCATTAGAAACTTAACACAATAGGGAACACTTTTCTTGTAGAAAGTGTTACCAAATTACTTCATTTATTGATGAGAATGATCACGGAAGATTAACCAAAAGATCTAAACTTTTGGAAGTGATATAGGACTGAAATGAGAGATGGATAATTGTTTGGCCTTGTAATGCTAGAATTACATTAATGAGTGAATTGTTGGTATTAAAGTATCAAAGACACGTGTAAAATGTAGATGAAGTGGTTTATTTGATTAAAGTTGTGATTTGAAGAAGAGAAGTAAGGTGTAGCTAGTTTAAATGAATGAGAAATTGATAATAAGAGCCAGTAATGCTAGAAAAGAAATGATAAGTGATTGAATTAGGAAATGTAAATGAGCATAAGATATGAAATTTGATAATATACCTGGGGTTGTCATGAACATACAATGTACATAGCCCATGTACACACGTATGCATAAATCAATGTTTATAATTGTGCAAAATTATTAATATGTGTGCAACGTGCGTATTGCATAATTGTAATGTACAGAATAAATGTTCGCATTCAGACGTTTTCAGAGTTTGGAAGAAAATGCTAAACAGGAGCATACTGTGAGTAGACCTAGATGGTCTTACTTTATTGTTTGTTTTGTTTATGTTATGAATTGAGTGATTATGAATATTCATGAACCTGATTTGATCATTGAATTTCAAACAATGAAGGTCTAATGATTGTGATATATGAATGTGATATTACAGTGCTAATTATATGTGAATGTGATGAACTAAATGTTCCATGATATGAATGCATGATCATAAGTATTCTTAGCGTAAATGTTGAATGTCGGACTAAGGTTCGGGGATATATGATAGTGAATAAGTGATCTTATGTGATTGATGCATTTCACTACATGAATGCATGAAAGATAAAGGTAGCTGTGACTAGAGTAGCCTACGTAAAAAGAGCTTTAACCTTGGTTATGCCATCAGAGCCTCAGGCTTAACGTTTAATGAGCTAGGTATCTCAAACGAATACGTGGACAGTTATCAATGAGCTTAATATGGGACAGTTATTGCAACATCCAACTACTATAAGACAAATACCTGAATACCCGAAGGACATTGAAGTATGTACCCTATGATAATGGTATGTTGGAGCAAAAGCAAATCCAACATATACATGGCATCATTAACATCGTTTAAAAGCTAGCAAATTTTTAGACCCTTGATTTCTTTCATGCGCCAAATTTACACTGTTTCCTTTAGACAAATATTTACAAAACCTTTTATAGGTTCTAGCCAAAACTATAAGATACAAGACTTTACACTCCTGGAGCCAACTGGCAAACCTCTGAGCCGTAACAAAATTCGAAGGGTCCTTAAGTCCTGTCTAAAGCACTAGGTCTCCTGTCTCGTATCTGAAAAAATACAATGTAATTTTTGATAAGTTTTGCAAACTTAATGAGTGAACCATCATTGATGATTTCATCAGATCACATACCCACATCACAAATGCACAAATATTCATTCAAAACATCATAACTCACACAACATGGCACAAAATAGGATCACTCAATACAGCTTCGCAAATCATTCATGGATTTCAGTCTTATATGAATGCTATATGCATGAGACTCACCTTTGTCCTTATTGTTGTGATCAAGTGCCTATTACAAATTTATACAAATACTGACCTATACGACTCATTCAAACAGATTCATAGAGCATAGCTCTACGTATAGAATTAGAAATCACGGAGCAAAGCTCTACGTGGAAGCACTTCAAACTGGCTAATCAAGTCACAACGCCTTTATCTGAGCATGCATCTTATGAAATACATCAAATACTGAATAGGTTATATATCACAATCTTATACAAATGCTCAGAAAAAGTTTCCACATTCATCGAACCTAAGTTCGGTATTTAGCTTTCATTGAGAATCAAAGTCACTCAGGAATTTGTATTAAATTAAAAAACTTCCAATACATGCCCAACTAATAAATTCCTTAGACTTCAATTCCGGAATTTATAAACAATTCTCAAACAATTTAGCTAAAGATTTTTGAAAATTTAACAAATCAAATCAATTCAAAACAAATCAATCCTATGAAATCATCTAGGTTGACTCACAGTACACTCCAAAATGCTATTGCCTGGATGGTCCGACAATGTCCGACTGGTGTCCAATGAGTTCTTCGATATCATACAAAACACATTTACAAATATCACACTTTTGCACAATTGTACAAATATTACTTAATGCACATGTACTTATACAATATGCACAATGCATGTTCAATGACAATTTTGGGGTACTTTATTGAGATCCTTATGAAC
This sequence comes from Erythroxylum plowmanianum, assembly GCA_025531925.1. Lineage (NCBI taxonomy): Eukaryota > Viridiplantae > Streptophyta > Magnoliopsida > Malpighiales > Erythroxylaceae > Erythroxylum > Erythroxylum plowmanianum. The sequence goes on from JANVCQ010000008.1 coordinate 31,108,515, forward strand.
AAATCATTCAGATATTAAAGCCCTCATTAATACCATATATACTTATAATTTTGACTAATAAAAAAGCAATGTGAAACCAATTACACAACTTCATTGACCACTTCACATTTTTTTCCAATATACAAATGGGTCAACTTTGCATAATAAATATAATATAGTAAATGGCAAAATCAGGCAACACTTCCTTCTACAAAGTTATTTTCCAATGTATTAAGTTTCTATTGAAACCAAAATCACTCAATTTGGTTTAGTAATTTGGAAGATATACCTCAAAACTTTTCAGACTGTTCTTATTCAAAAACATATTACTATGTACAAATTCTACCAAAAAATTGAACATCTTAGAGACTGAATCAAAATTTGAATTTTTCATATGTTTGTATCCCTATTTCTATAGTTTACTCCAAACTAAGAATCATCTCATTTGGAATCCTACAGGTCCAAAAATAATCAAAATACTGAATTATGTTCAGTAAAACAACACCAGTTCATACCATTCCAACAGATTCTCTCATTTTCGTTCAATCAATCTTTTCCAAAAAAATTCATAATGCCATTAATTTTTTTTGAGTGGTAGGAAAATGTGTTAGGAATCTATTGGTTCAAGAATCAAGTTATTTAGACATCGGATGAAGAAGTTATAAAAAAAGATCAAAGTATATTCAAAAACAAATCCTTTGGATAAACAGGGAAGTTGCGATCATGTACATGCGCGATCACGACATTCCGAGTGATCTTGCGAAGTCATGATCATGCACATGCACAACCATGACATTTTGGGTGATCTTGCGAAGTCGCGAAAGTGCACATGCATGATCGCCTCACTTTATTGATCCTGCAAATCCTTCTTCTTCTTCACTGACATCACAAATTTAAACTTCCATAACTTTTGATCTAGAACTCTAAAATTTACAAACTTTATATCAATGGAAAGTCAAAAGAAGGATCTACAACTTTCATGCAGACAATTTTATCAAAATCTACCTAGATTAGTACAGTAAATTCACCGAAATTCAAATCAAAAATTTAACTCTCTCCTACTATTCATTCCCAAAATTTTCAGACTTCCACTTTTTTTTTTCAAAATCCAACACTTCTATTTTTATTCTAGTCATTTCAACTCCATTTCACTAAAATCATTCACCACAATTCATACTACTCCTAAAAATGCAAATTTAACCAAGTTCCATCAAGATCATCAAAAATTCAGATATCCATTTTCTCACTCTTCATGTTCTGTAAATTTCAACTTTTTATTACATTCACTATTTTCTTCTCAAACTTCATTGATACACTCATTCCCATCTTAGTCCTTCATTTTACAACTACTCTTCAACTCAAAGACCATTTTCTTAATCATCCTCAACGCTTTCACTTGCCCACGTAAACACACATACATACACACATAAGAAATAGAAAATAGAGCAGCATACCACTTTTTCATTCATTTAATTTTCTACACTTATCCTATACACCATTTCATTGCTATTTCAAACTCCAAAACTCATTTCTACAACAACTAATCACTAATAATCATCAAAACTAAATTAACACTATATCCATATTTTCATCCCATTAACACAGTGTTATGAATATATATACATAAATCCCATGTTCATGCAGATGACAATGAATTCATCAAATTTATTTCATAAATCCATAACTCTAAAAAATTTTCTCAATACTTACTTGTTAAAGATTCCAAAGTCTTCAACTATCCCAAAACCCTAAACTCCGCGTAAGAACACGTAACCCACTGTGAACTCTAACCAACTTCTGGTTTTTCTTAAGGCAGGAGAAACACTTAGCATTGGAAGAAGTGGTGAGGGATATGAAAAAGAAAAGTTAAGGAGTTTGATGAAAAACTCTGTGTATGGGAAGAAATTAAAAACTTACCCTTTTAACTCTCAGATATCAAAACTTACGTCTGACAAATTATAAAAGCAACTTAACACTTGTCACTTTTCCTAAGGTCTAACTTTAACTATGTTTCATTTGAAACCAACTCCATTAATTCTATCTTCACAATACAACTATCTATAATCTTCTTTTGATTCCTTTTTCCTATTTTCCATAAAAAAAGCATAATTTCTAAAAATAACCAAAATTCAACAAAATTCAAAAATATCATAATTCCACTAATCAATAATATTTCCAATATAAACAAAATTCAAATTCTCAAAAATTTCCAATAATCAAAACTCAATCTTATTATACCTAAAAAATGTCAATGAATGTATGTACAGTTATATGAATGTGCAAAAATTTGCATGTCACACTTAACTTATGCATGACGTAAATTTTCCTAATTTCTCAGTGATTTCTCATAACTCGCTATTCTAGCATTAACATGGGTAACGGGATGTTACAATTATCAATGAGTCCTATATCTACAATGGATACAGAACAATTATAGGCACTCGATCACAACAAAGAAATAAAGAAAGTGAGTCTCACGTGCATTGCATATGAAAAATTGGTATGTATGTTCCAAATGAACAAAATGAACTGAGTGATTGCTCTAAATGTGAATTGTGAAATAAGTAATCAAAAATGATTTGTGGTGTTATTTGATTATGATTGAAATGATGTGAATTAAGTGATGGCATGATCTATATATGTTTTGTGATTGAGTGAACCATCGAGGATGGTCACTTACTAAGTTCGCAAAACTCACCCAAAATTTAGAATCATTTTTTAGGGCTCAGAAGAGTTATCCCATTGGGCAAATGGGAGTATAGCTGTTGCACTCAAGTAAGACATAGAGGTCGGGATCAGTTGGCGTCTGCATTTATACGTTATTATTTATGTATTCCACAACTTTTGTATAATGTATATTTGAATATATTTATGCATCTAATAACTTTCCATATGGGAAAAGTTAGTAAACAAGTTTGGTTAATGAGTGTAGTAACACTCTTGAATAAAATTATTTATGAATAAAATAGGCCAACTTGATTATTGAATCCTTATACATGATTGATTAAAAAAATTATGCTCAATTTCGAGTGTTTGACTGTTCTAGCATGCCGCCCTCACGAGGCACACACTTGGAAATCACACAGGATGTCAGGTACGTGTCTCGAGAGGGTGGAGTGCTGCAATGTGGTATCAGAGCCCAAAATTATTATCTGATATAGGCATTTCTTGAAATATGTGTCAAGGTATAAGCATTCTTGTCATATCATAGTAGATAGCGACAACTAATCCCCTAGTCTGAGTCACATTTATATGAGTCACACGCATGAGCATTCCTTAAGAGTTGAGCTATCAGAAGAACTGGGAAGAATGATGATCTGTTAGAATGTGAACAAATGAAGGTTTATGGGTAGTTAGAAATGAGAGATAATATCTGGTTTCATATAATAGATAAAGGTTCATTGTATTTGCATATGTGGTTGTATCATTGAACATGATATCCATATTGTACTGTGGTAATATATCCTCGAATGTAATATAAATGTGGATACATTGTCGTGGACTAATTAAGGAAAGAAGTGATATCAATATGAATGATGAGACCTAAAGCGTACAAGCCAAGTTAAAAGAAAAAATTTTCTATAGTCTAGATAAGTCAAACTTGGACTTGAAATGAATGTTGGTTAAATGTGATAAGAGTTATGATTTAGCATAAGAATATGTCTGAGAAATTGAGATCAAAATTTTAGGATAATTATGTATCTATGATTCCAAATTGATTGAGAAAATATGTATGTATGAGGATATATGGTAATTGAAAGGTGAGATGATGATAGCGATATATGAAAAAGTTGTTAAGGTTAAGTTGAATTGCCATTATGAGTGTACATTTGAAAATGAGATCACCATGACAAATGATATTATTGATCATATATGTATTATATGTGTGGAGATAATATAAGAAGCAATCTATAACTATTTGAATATTAGTCAGTCATAGTTCTTACAATTTAAATTCTAAGATGAGTTAGAGTAATACATGAAAATGCTTACAGTGATCAATTAGGAATGAATTGAGATTGTTAATGATGTTACTATATATCTGATGAATTCAATGAGAAAGAAGAAGGACAGGATCATAGCATAATCCTCACAATTGAGGAGAAGTGTTGTCTAAAATTAAATGGGATTAAGGTATCCTTAGCATAAACTACTAATTTGGTGAATTGTTATAAATACATCTCTAAATAAGATGCAATGATTTTGATGATATATACTAAGGTATTAGAGTAAAGGAAATTGCTTAATGCCTCACTGAGCCTTATTACAAGGGATGTCCAGATCATGTAGGTTATGGCATAAATTGATCTTATTAAGGTATCACAAATAGTTGAAATTGATCTTTTTGAGGTACTAAGTATGACTGACAAGTAATCATGGAAAATAGCTGATTGACAAGGATTTCATGAACAGTATCGATGATTGTAGCAAGAAATCTTCTTTCAAAGAAGAAATCTCCCTGAATTAGGTTGAGTTGATCAAATGATTCAATTGAAGAATGATCAAGGAAGGAACAAATCAGAAAAAAAAATATATATGGAATGAATCAAAAGTGAATATTAGAGGTAGAATATGCTACTGAGAGTGTGTGCATTTTGTTTGATGTAAAGTATCCAACTATGTGAGTGGATTTTTGAATTCAAGGTGACACTACTGCTAAGGTAAGGAGAACTTAGGCCCATGTTATAGTTTATGTAAATATGTTCGGTATATACAAATTATATCTAATGAATGTGTAACCATCATAGGAAGTTATAACTATAAGCAAATTGAAATGTATGGAGAACTAGTGTGAATGAACAGACAATAGAATAAGTCAATGTGAAATTAGAAGGAACCAAATGAAAGGAGAAAATCATTTGAGAAAAGAACTTAATTGGGAGACAGAAAATAACATTTGATAATATTACCTCATTTGAGGAATTAGTTACTTAATAAATGATGAGAACTAATCATAGGCACAAGGGAATCTAAGTTATATCTGTTAGAGTTAATATGCCCCTGAAGTGTTCCAAGCAAAATAATATCAATTAGTGATTAATGTAAAGAGAATTTTGAGGAATTATAACATCAATATTAATTATATCATCTGAATTTGGAGGTTTTATAGTATACAATGATGCTTGTGCAAGAGATGAGGATAAAATTCAGTGCACTAAATAAAGTAATTTCATATGCATGGAGACATTACATGTATATATACATAAACATTTCAGAATTTATAGAGATCATTAAAGTTGGAGTTCATTATGGATTTTGAAAGAACTGAAGGTAAGATTGGGACAATGAATAGAGTTACTAGAAGATTTTGATTATATAGATGAGTATTTCCCAGTAAAGCTAGTGTTATAATCTGATGCATTGAACAAAAAATTTCAATAGTAGTGTTTCACAAATTCAAATTTCGAGGTTACCAAACCTAATGCAATAAAAAGAACAGAATGTTGAATTGAACTTTGGGCAAATTAAAGCATTATTAGCTACTGAACTTAAGATCAAACCCACAGGAAAAGATTAACAATGCCCTAATTGAGGACTTAGAAATTGTGAATCTTAATGAGGAATTAAGAATGAATCTGAATTTTGAGTTCGAATTGGAAAATGTTACTTTGTGATTGAAATGAAAAGGGTGTGTACTCGATAAAGAGGATTGGGCAAGGATATGGTTAGAAAGAGCGTGAGTAATAACCTAAGCTATACATCCTAATAGGAATACGTCAAAGGAGTGTTTAGTTACTAAGGATGTAGAAACAATTGACTAAATGTTTGAATTACCAACAGTCCTAAACTATTGGGGATATACATAAAGCTTATATTTTAGGGTTCATAGGAATATGAGATTGATGAATAGTTCACATTGACTACAGGCATAATGACATCATTAGAATACTGTATAAAGTGTTATATGACAAAAAGGAGTAGTTGATCCTTACATTGAAATGAAGAGGACCTAAAATGGTAGAAGGCCAGAATTGATTCAAGATACTAATGATGGGGTAAAATGAATCTGTAATAGGAGTGAAGTGATTCAAGATAATAACAAATGAGTTAAGTGGATCAATATTGAAGTTATGGAATGTAGTGAGAAAGACTCAAGAGTTAAGTGTATTAAAAATAAAGAGATGTGAAATACTAGGCGACAGATGAAATAGTTAAGATAGTGTGATATTTAAACGAGTGATTAAGAGACCTATTAAGTCTATCAACTGTGGTCATTTTTAAAAAACTATTCGAACGGTGAAGTTATATAAGAAACGAAGGATCATATGAGGAAATAATATCCCTGCCTTATTGATCAATTAGATATTAATTTCGAGGATGAAATTTCTTTTAAGGAGGGGAGAGCCGTAACACCCCGGTACCCACGTTAAAGCCAAAATAGTAAATGTGAGAGATTCACTGAGTGATTAGAAATGTGATTCATGCTCATGCATTATGTGATATGCTCGTGCACATAAATATTGAATCGTTGCACATGAAAATGACTATACATGCATTCATTGACATTTCGGGTATAATTTTGTATAAATGTGAGTATATTGAGAAATGTTGGCCCTTAAAATTTCTTCTTAATGAATAAGTATGACTTACATTGATTATGAGGTCTTTATGAAATTTTGTGGAATTTAATTATTATGTTGATGTTAGAAAGATTATATGATATAGGTTGATTGGAATAAAGTGTAAAGGATATCAAAATGTTCAAGGGGTGTTTTTGGCAAGACACTTAAGGTTAAAAGAACATAAGCCTATAAGGAAGGGTAAAAGGGGCTTTTTGGGCTCTTTAAGGGTAGAAATGGAAGGAAGAAATGTAGTTTTGCTTTTTAAGAAGGGGGAAACATGAATTGAGAGAGAAGAAGATAAATTAAGAAAGAAAAAAGAAGAGAATTTCGGTGGTTGAGAGAAAAGAAAAGAGTTGAGCTAGGGTTTCAGTGTTTCTTAGTCTTAAGAGAGACTTTTAAGTGGTTCAAGAAGAGAAAAAGGAAGAGGAAGAGAAGAGATTCTAATTGAGCAAAAGATCTCTTCATTTGATGAAGAATCAAGGTAAGATCATTTTGAATCTTTTAGATTTTTGGAAGATTTTAGGGCCATGGAGTTGGAAAATACATGGTTTTAAGTATTCTAGAACCAATTTTAGTGATTGTACGTTGTGGGATTTTTCAATTTGAAAACTCTATTGAGTTGAGATTTGGGAGTTTAGTGAAGTCAAATTGGTAGCTGAATCTTTATACTCAGGACTTTCCAAGTTTGCACAATGCAAAATTTCAAGTCTTCCTTAGGGGTAAATTTCGTATTCTAATTTTGGGGCAAAATATGGATTAAGCTAAGCTAAATTAGACAAAGTTATCTTCTAAAACTTTGTAGCTTATCTTCCTAGCTTTCCAATGGTGTATAGTATGAAATTTTTGGAAATTGGAGTCAAAAGTTATGGTGCTTATAAGTAGAGATGCTTAGGAATATAGATTGTATCGTCTGATGACATCATATCGTCTAGTATACTACTCATCTTACCTTATTGTCTAGTCAAATTTTAACCCTCTAAATGATAGAATCTATCTTCAAGATCTGCATGAAAGTTGTATATCTTGAAGTCCTCTATAAAACCATCTAAAAAACACCTTAATCCGATATCTTTAGAGAAAGTTATATGAATTGTAAAACAGCTTCTGTGTACTGCTCATAAACTTTTTCTGGTCACTATTCATCTTGTATCGTCTAGTCCAATTGTGACCTGGTAGATGATAGAATCTATCTTTAATGTCTTCATAAAAGTTATATACCTATAATTCCTCATTCAAATCATTCAATAATGACCTGGATTCGATACCTATAGCAAACGTTATGCTAATTGTACCGAAATTTGTTCAATATGATTGAGGACAAAACCTTGTTTGATTCATCGACCATAACCTTATTATCTGACCATAACCTTATTCCTAACAGGTTATTCTATCACTCAACAAAAATTGACGAAATTCTAAATTGATTAGAAAAAGTTTGATTGAAGGAAAGTGAGGGAATTTGTTGGAATAGTATAAACTGGAGTTATTTTACTAAACTTACTTCGGCATTTTGAATATATCTGGATCTTTAGGGTCCCAATTGAGATGGTTTTTAATGTGTAGTAAACTAGAGACATAAGATTACAAATTCTATGAAGAAGTTGAATTCTGAATCAGCCTCTAAGATGTTTAATTTGTAGATGGAAACTGTGCATAGTATACTATTTTAGAATAAGAACAGTCCGAAATGATTGAAATATAACTTTCAAATTTCTGCGCCAAATTGAATGATTATGATGTCATTATAAACTTAAGATAATAGGGAACCTTTTCTAATTAGAAAGTGTTACCAAATTACTTCATTTACTGGTCAGAATGATCACAAAAGATTAACCCACAGGTCTAGACTTTTGGAAGTGATATAGGACTAAAATGAGAGATGGATAATTGTTTGGTCTTGTAATGCTAGAATTACATTAGTGAGTGAATTGTTGGTATTAAAGTACCAAAGACATATGTAAAATGGAGATGAAGTGGTTTATTTGATAAAGTTGTGATTCAAATAAGAGCAGTAAGGTGTAGCTAGTTTAAATGAAAGAGAAATTGATACTAAGAGCAAGTAATGCTAGAAAAGAAATGATAAGTAATTGAATTATTAAAAGTAAATGAGCATAAGATATGAAATTTGATAATATACTCAGGTTTGTCATGAACATGGATTGTATATAGTCCATGTACACATGAATACATAAATGAATGCTTATAATTGTGCAAAGTTATTAATGTGTGTGCAACGTGCGTATTACATAATTGTGATGTATAGGATAAAAGTTTGCATTTAGACTTTTCCAGAGTTTGGAAGCAAATGCTAAATGGGAGCATACTGTGAGTAGACATAGATGGTCTTACTTTATTGTTTATTTTATTTATGTTATGAATTGAGTGATTATGAATATTCGTGAATGTAATTTAATCATTGAATTCTGGACAATGAAGGTCCAATGATTGTGATATATGAACGTGATATTACAATGCTAGCTATATGTGAACATGATAAACTAAACGCTCCATGATATGAATGTATGATCACAAAGTGTTCTTAGTGTAAATGTTGAATGTGGACTAAGGTTCGAGGACATATGATAGTGAATAAGTGATGATATGTGATTGATACATTTCACTACATGAATGCATGAAAGATAAAGGTAGTCATGACCAGAGTAGCCAATATGAATAGAGCTTTAAGCTCGGTTATGCACATCAGAGCCTCAAACTCAACATTTAATGAGCTTGGCATCTCCAACGAATACGGGACAGATATCAATGAGTATGATATGAGATAGTTATCAATGAGCCCGGTATCCACAATAGATATGGGATAGTTATAGGCAATCGGTCACAACAAAGAAATAAATGAAAGTGAGTCTCACGTGCATTGCATATGAAAATTGATATATATGTTCCAAATGCACAAATGAACTGAGTGACTACTCTAAATGTGAATTGTGAAATAAGGGATCAAAATGATTTGTGATACTATTTCATTATGATTGAAATGATGTGAATTAAGTGATGGCATGTTTTATATGAGTTTTGTGATTGAGTGAACCATCAAGGATAGTCACTCACTGAGTTCGCAAAACTCACCCAAAATTTGCAACTATTTTTTAGGGTTCAGAAGAGTTATCCCATTAGACAAACGGGAGTATAGCTACTGCACTCAAGTAAGACGTAGAGGTCAGGATCAGTTGGTGTTTGCATTTATACTTTATTATTTATGTATTCGACAACTTTTGTATAGTATATATTTGAATATGTTTCTGCATGTAAATACTTTCCATATGGGAAAGGTTAGTAAACTAGTTTGATTAATGAGTTTAGTAACAACCTTGAATAAAATTGTTTATGAATAAAATAGGCCGACTTGATTATTGATTCTGTATACATGGTTGATTAAAAAAAGTGTAATTTACCTTGAGTGTTTGACTGTTCTAGCATGCCACCCTAGCAGGGTATGCACTCGGACATCACACAGGATGTCAGGTACGTGTCTCGAGAGGTTGGGGTGCTACATATAAGGTTAAGGCTCTTAATAATGGCTTCAATGGACTTAGTTTAGCTTTAAAATGAACCTAGTTTGATGTTGAATAAGTTCATTAAAGGTTGTATAAGAATTGGAATTTTAATTGGAGTAATAACCTAAGTGGTAGTATGTAATGACTTAATGTTATATTGATACATTGATGCAAATGCTTATGTTTATAGGATATATTGAATTTGTTCAAGTGAAAATGAATGTGTTTAGTTGGGCACAAGGAAATGAATTCGTACTTATACATTATTTCACTGTTATATGATTATGGTATTGTGATAATTTCGAACCAAAAATTGTCCAAGGAGTTTGATAATTGGGATTATACTGGAAGTGCTTTCTAATTGTGTGAATATTCATAATGTGTGATGACTTAATATAAATGCATATGCTTGTATTTATAAGGCATGTTAAGTTTGATCAAATGAATACGGTCATATGTTATGCACTACATCATTTACGTGAAATTGTGACATCTGAAATGGTTTATTTTAAAACTATTAAGTCCTAGCTGTGGATAAATAGGCATATATAGAAGGGTCTGCAGCAACTCCTGTAACTAGACACTAAGGTGTCTTCTGTACCAGACACTTCGATGTCTTCTGATTTTAAACACTTATATGTCTTATGTTTTACAGACTTAAGTCTCTTCTATTTTAGATACTAATCATGTTTAGTTTGATATAAGTAAATTTTGTTATGGTAAAAGATAAATTTTTGATTTAATACAAAACAAGTTCTGTTCTGACATATGTTACACTTTGATTTAAAAGGATTATATCCTATACTGATATTCAATTCTAATATTGTACATTCTGTTTTGATATGAAGAGTTTTGATTCTAATGTAAGAATATTCTATATTGATTGATGAATCATATTCTTTTATGAGGCATAATATTTGGAATTATTATGAGCAATTAAAAATTGTTTTGATATATTTGAATTTGTAAACATTAATGTTGGATGACTGTTAGAAACAATCACCATTATGCATTATGTTTAGTTATTCCTTACTAAGAAATATGCTTAGTATGGTGGTTTTGGATCCATGTAGGTTCTGAAATAAAGATATAAAGACTGGGATAAAGACAATTGAAGTGGCTAAAAAGATTGTCATTTTTTAAAAGATGTATATTTGAGTTTTTGAGTTGTATATATCGATATGAAATAATTTTTATTTTTAATGATTTGTAATAACTTAATTACAGGATGGATTACATTGAAGGCATATATTTGGACAAACTCAATATGTAGGATATGGTTTGATTACAACAACATTTAATGATATATAATGTATGTTTGTTTGTGTTGCTAAAATGCATGTAAGGAATGTTTAGTATGTTACGGAATGTTTCGGTTATGATTTGTGTAGTAGTTGCATATCCTCCCAAGGGGTATATGGGTGTTTCAAGACACTTGTTTGAATGAGTGATACCTTATAAGGAACATTCAAGTTGAAGTATTTGAGATTAATGAATGAGATAGAATAGTATTTACATTGTTTTGCTTGCATAGTGAATTATTTAAGAAATAATTTATACTTAATTCTTAAATTTTAATCAAGAATAGGATATGTATATCTTGTGTTATTAACTATTAAGCTAAATAATGTGTATAGGCAAATATTTGTGAGTATCATTTTAGTAAACTCTTAGGAGGCTATAACTCCTCCACTAGGGACACATAGGGTTTTAAATTCTTTTGAGATACACGTACCAAAGTGGAATTGAATATTGTTCAATTAGGCTAGTCTAATCATTTAAAGTTCGTGGTTGTCAATTTCTTAAGGGCAAGTAATAAGTTAAGTCAAGGGGTATTTGAAAAGGCTATAATTTACATATTATTATTAACTTATTTGTAATTTACAATTATTGTAGGAGATTACTTTGAAGGAGAAATCTTTGATTTAATTGTAAATTTCTCCATAATTATTTGATTGAGAAGATATTGGAGTTATTTAAAAACTAATTAGATGGATAACAACTTTGTAGTAGGCATTAAAGATTCATTCAAGATTAAAGATGTCATAGAATTAGAGTTAGTGGAGAATGCCTAATAAGCACCAGATTTAATTAGGAGATAGGAGTTTATCTCTTGTGAGGTTTAAGAGCTAAAGATATAAATCCTAACCAAGATCAGTTATAAGTTAGTGTCACACTTTGACGACATACTGAGCGATGAAGATTAAAGTTTTAGAAGCTAATTAACATTAGTGTAAAAGTTGGTCTGACTATAATTATATAACAAGCAATCAAAAGATACATAAAAAAACAATTTTGATCACCAGAGGAAGCTATTATATAACCTTAGTTATAAATTCTATTATTAAGGTCCATTAGGGGGAGTTTTAGAGAGAGGTTTATGACAAACACCTTATGGTTTAATATAGTTTTGGGATTTCTTAACGTGAAGGAGGGATTTAGAGCAAGATCAGAGGAGAATTATGATAACTATTTTTATTCTTTATTTTATGTTAAAATTAATTAATTTAGTTTTGTTTTCATTATGTTTAGAAGCTAAATCGATAGTTAGGGTAAGGGATGTAGTTTATGATGGATACTTTAATTATTAGAGATGATAAGTTATTAATCTTAATTCTTACATTTATGACTAGCCATCATAAATCCAATATTAGGGATTATTAATAGGTTTTTTCATCTTATTAAGACGTAAATTAATCATGATTTGATATATTTATAACATGTTATATATATTATTTTTCCTAAGTTTAATTCATTATCTTGTAGGTGATGAGTTTGAGGAAAAACATGGATTTGAGTATAAATATCTCTATATTTATTCAATTGAGGAGATATTAGAGTTAACTGAAATATAGGGTAATAACTTTATAGAAGACTTTGTAGGTTAATGCAATTTTAAAGATGTCAAAGAAGATGAGAAGTTGGTGAAGAAGGCATAATAGGCTCTAGATTTAGTAAAGGAGATAGGTGTCAGTTATGCACTAAATGGAAGAAGTTGAGAAGTAGATCAAGACCGATATTAAAGTGGTACATGGATTAGTGTTGTACTTATCTCACTTTTACATAGGAAGTTATAGACAATTATAATTGGCACTAGGAATTGGTTACATGATTTTTCACATTATATAGGAGATCCAAAACAAAATCGACAACAATGTTGATGTTAGTGTAACATTAATTTTTGTACACATTTTCTAAGGAAATTTTAATTATCAAGTTTAGTCATTCTATAAGTTTATTTTTGTAACCTTAACTATAAGAAATCTTATTAGTTTTGTCCAAGGAGACATTTGGAGGGTATTTGAGAGTCACGTATTTGAGTTTTCATAGTTATATACTTTTTTAACATTAAAGGAAGATTTGAAGTAAGATTAGAGGTGACTATTACAATTTCTCTTTCGCTTTCCTTCGTTATTTTTCTTATGTTCAAGATGATTTTTTGTTTTGCTTTTGTTATTTGGTAGCCAAACCTTAATTTAGGTTAAGAATGTAACTTGGGATGGATATTTTGATTATTAATGCATAATTTGGTTATCTATTTGGTTAAATTTATTCACTTATTCTTAATTGTTAGGCTTATACTTTACCATTATAGATTTAAAATTAGGGATTGAAAGACATATAGGTGAAGTAGGATGTATGCATTAGGACTTAGATCTAAAAAATGAAATTAGAATATTGTGATAACAAAAAGATTAACTAGGTTTAATTTGTTTGATTAGGTTGAATTACATGGTAAGAGGTTGTAATTGCCTAATTAAGTATACATTTGTGTCTCAAGAGAGGATATAAGTACTTTAGGCTAATTATTATTTCAACCTATATAATAAATCTTGCATGGTATTTAAAGTTGTATATTAATGAAAACTCAAATCCTTAATGTTCTTAACATTGATGTTTCGTTACAAGTTTATTTATTTTATTAGTTTAACTATCCTCTGCTATTGGTTCATTAAGGTTAATAGTAATAGAGATATAGCTCCTGTGGGATTGATAATCTAACTTTACTTTGATTCTAATAACTTATTATAATTGGCTCTATACACTTATAAATATATTATAAATCAACCAAATGAAGGAATGATAGAAGATATGGGAAAAAACATCTCCTATCTTATTATATTTATAGCAAAAAGTAATAAGAGATATGGAAATTTAATTAATATCCTAGCCTAAGTAGGATTTCGTTTCCATAATCTATAATATTTTAGGTAGGGTTCTATTAGGGTTAATTACAAAAAACCAAACTTTACTCAATTTTACAATTATGGCTCGAGCTTTAAAAAATGTCAATTAAATAATGAAACTTTCAATTTTTTTTCAAATCTAGCCCAAAATTAGTATCTCTGTTAACATTGTTGATGTTGCTAGCCATATAAGACAGAAACCTTAAACACTTCTGATTACAACTGTAAAAAATCATACACGTAAAAGTTATTTAAATAAGTTAATTAAAATTAAGCAAGTTGAAGAAAATTAAAAAAAAAGATCAAAAACCTAAATTACCAATTCAGAATATTACCTAAACAAATTGGGATCTCATATCACACACCTTTTCTTCGCCCCTCTTCCCATGACATTAGCACAATAGCTACAAATTGTTGTGTTATTGTTTGCGTTTGTTGCAGAAAGTGTTTCAAACCGTTCTTTATTGTCTCTTTTAATGAATATAATTTCTCAATTCTTTTTTGGATTATGCACTAAATGTATTTGACGATGTGAGAATGGTAAGTAACTGAGTATTTTCATGTGTGTAATGTAGATGGGTTTAAAGATGATTTAATCATTTTCCACAATCATCCTTTTTCTGCACCTTCCTTTTACTCACAACTTCATCTTTTAATTTTTGTAATATTGTATGAAAATTGATCTTATTATATTGGATATATAATGTTATCTATATGTAATTTCTACAGCTCTTCTGTGAGATAAAAATTTTAAGTATACGTCCCCAATTTCTCTATTAAAAAAGCATCCCTTATCTTATTGGATATATATTACTACCTGTACGTAATTTCTAGCTTTATTAACATATTGGTTATTCCATTAAGTAAGTAAATTAAGAAAGCTCAGTCAAGCTTTATTAAGTTTTTGAAAATAAAAAGATTAGGAGTTATTATAACTTTTGTTCAAGAACCTAAAAAAAAAAACTATTAGGTTTACTAATAAAAGAAATAACTATCTCTCCACTCTTTTTGCATTGACAGTGTTGTACAATCCCTCCATTTCCCTTAACCATCTCATGATGTCTTCTACTCTAACATTTAGTTATTCTAGTAGGAAATCTCTCCTTCTTTTTCCTCTATAAATGGCAAGCTTTGCAATGTCAATATTAACTACCAACCTCACCAGCTTGAAACAGTGATCTTTTTTGTAGTCATCTTAATCATAATAATCACAATGACATTTGTCTTTCTTTGAATTAAAGACTTTTTGCTAATGAATGATTTTATGATTTAAAAACAATTCAATTACTTATTGTTTGTACTCATCTTGATCATTTATCTTAAGCATTCAAATTTTTTTTGAACCTTTCTTTAAACTTCTACTCTCAATATAATCAAATAATATTTGTTAACAAAGAATTATGTAATACCGCCCGATTTAACATTTGATCATATCCTTCATATAATTCCATCAAGAATAGTACTAATCTATTCTATTCTTTAATTCTCCAATCTATTTAATTACTCCACAACTAAAACATGGTTAAGGATTTAACTCTGTCAACTCATCTTATAATCTATCATATATGTTATTCCAAGTTCCTAAGGGGATGTAACAAACATCAATACCTCTACAAGAATGATACGTAAAGGATCTGAATTTTGCAATTGAAGCAAATCAACTAGAATTCCATTTTGAAAGAAACTTTTGAGTAGATAACCTCTCTTTTCAAGTGTATTTAAATTACTAATTAAATATTTTTATGATGATATTGTAACATGAAAAACAAATATGGGTAAAAATAAAATATATGTAGTTTTTTTGTTAATGCACTGCTATATATTTCTCATGGAAAAAGTGTTATGGTGTTGTTAATGGATTCAAGGATGCTATTTATTGTTGTTTTAATAATGTAATAGAAGCTAAAAGGATATATTCTCAATTTTGTTGAGAGAAAGCATTATGTTTAATTTTAATATATATTTATTATTATATGTGATATTTTAATTGCATTCAATTATAATTAACATTGTAATTATATATATATATATATATATATTAGATTTTGAATATTGATTGGCCCAATTGTAATGAGAAGATGAAGTTACAAATATCAAATGCTAAGCCTAACATTGGTGAACATTTTTATGAATGCATCAATAGAAAAGTAAGTATCAATTATTGTTTTTTTAAAATGCCATTAGTATAAAAACTTTTAATCAATATTAAAATTGTAGGTACTTAGTATTTTTAAATGACATGAACTTTGTATTTTTAATTGAGATGAGACTTTTTTCAGAAAATATGTCAAACATCTTTTGTGCATTGGGGTAAGAGTCTTGTTCATAAGATGCATTGTTGTTCACAAGAAGTAAGTATATGTATTAATTTACTTGCGTAATTCGAATTTGTCATAGGCCTAATATTTTTGCTTATATCTTTATTTTTTAGGTCCCATGTGATTTCATAGCTTAGGTGTCAGATGCAAATAGGACAAATATTGAGACATTGTAATAGTTAAAAGTTGACATGTAACTTTTTTCTCTTATTGTCTTGAAAGAACAAGGAAACCATTGAGTATGCAAGTAATATTTAGTCAATTTTAGTTCTTGGCTTATCTTTTTACTAAAATCAATTTTATATTGGGACCTTGTTAGAAATAATATAACAAATTTAAGTTATCTAGGTCATAATTCTCAAATCTTGACATCTATTTTATTTGGTAAAAAACGACAACCTTATCTCCAACAACGGACGATTGATAATTTGGATAAAGACACCAATAATGTTAAAGACTTTTTGTTCATGTTCCCTTTAAAGTTAAAGTTAAACTCTCAAAAAAACTTGCAGGACTAGTTTTTAAGTTGAAAGTTTTGTTTCTACTACATCCAGGATAGTTTCATATGAGTTAAGGACATTATGAGCTAAAGACACCTTCCCAGTTATACAAAAATTCTTTCTTATACTTAAATGAATTAACTATCAATTCATAATATAAGTAAGTAAGCCTTAGTGTATATATGACATTTTTATCTTTTTTTTTACTCTAGAGAAGCATACGTTATGATTGTGAGATAATGTCATCATAAATCTATGGAAGATCTAATTGGTGTTTTGCATGTTAAGTTCACTCAATGAATAAAGGTTCCTAGGGTGGAATGATTTTGATCACAAATTGAACAGAAATTGGTCGTGAATTATTTTGATAAAAACTTTGCCAAAACTCCTACTTTTGTTCTTTTTTCTTTAGGTTCACATGATTTATATACAAAATTCACAGTGTTCCTTACTACCTCTTTACCCTCAGGCAATCTATCATTTTACAACTCAGTAACCATTTGAACTAGCAAATCCAACCCAGACTCTTCCATCTCTTCCAACCCCTAAAACACAGACCACCATAAATTTCTCATCACATTTAAGATCCTAAAAACTGAGGATTATGATTATGTAAGAATTGAACTTTTTAATAAACTTGTATTAATCACCAACAAAAAATATATTGAAATTGAGCCCCCAATTTTGTATTACTAAGCAATGTGCACTTATAGAACAAAGTCAAACCATGTTCAAAATGTTAAACCAAATCATATTAAAATTATCAAACATATGATAAATAATACATATCCAAGACATGCATAACCAAAAGTTGTATCCAAATTCTTAGTTAGTAATAACTTGAGATTTTTTGGGAGCAAATTTTTTTGCCCTTAGTTTGATTTGTATTGTCAGTTGTGTTTTATGAAGATTGAGTATTTGTTTCATTAGTATTTAGAGGTTCTAAGACTTGGCATTGTCTTCCACTCGTTTATGAAGCATTAAAAAAACAAAAAGCTAAATAGTACCATATCCTTATAATTACATATAAGTAGTGCAAATATGTATTTAAATGACCTACCATAAAATAGGTTTTCCTCCTAACTTTCCCAAATGTTACTCCACATCCTTTAGTTGCCTATATAAATAAAAGGAATTATAATGTTATAAAAGCTAGAGACAAAATAACTTAAAATTAAATTTGAATAATCGTTAGCAATTCTCTTCTCTCTTCTTTAGATAAAGGATGAAGTATATCAGCTTGTAGATACTAATTATGTAGGTCTTGAAACTAAACGACTACCAAAATTAGATAAAAATGTTTTAGTTTTTGGTGGCCTTCCTCTTTTTTACTACATTATACATATTAAAGAGAAAAAAATTTAATAATACTTTGTGATGAATAAATGCACATTTATTCTACAATTAAAATTAAGATAAACAAAATTTTAATAATAACTACCTTAACAATTTCAAGTTGCCTATGGCATCTCATAGATACTCCAACATTGCTCAATTTATTGGGATCTACATTGACAAGTTCGTGTTTGTAAATCCCATTATCTATATTGACAACTTTGTGTTTGTAAATTAATGATGAACTTGTCTATAACAAGTGCGGCTTCAAATTTCAAATTCCTATTTGTCTTCATTATACAATGCCTTGCTTCCCATTTTGCAACCTCTATTTTGTTCCTCACTCTTAGGCATATATCATCAGTGGATTTAAGCATCATGTTTCTTTTTTCATATATCTAATTCATTAAAGAAACTTGAATGTCTTCTAATATACTAATCAAGCTTTGTGTATGAGCTTCAAAACTGAATCCATTAAATGTATATGAAATATTATTATGAACTATTTAACATTTCAGTCTTATACTAAAAATGCCTTTATAAAAGTTTCCTAATGTTGAATTCATGATAAGCCTTTACTAAAATACTCTTCAACAGCTCCATTACCTCATTAAATTCAAATTCTATTGGGCAACTCAATGCTTGGCAAAATAAACTCCTATATGCATGGCCTTTATGAAAACTTGAGCAATTTTTATAGATATGATGGGCACATTTTCTATGCTCAACTTTTGGAAATATATTTTTTAATGCATCTACTTAGCCCTGTGGAAAAAGGAAGGTAACATAAATTGAGAAGATAAATCATATTAAGAAACGTACATCACTTATATGGATATTTAAAGTATACCTTTTGCTGATTACTAACAAAATTCCAAGCATTCCACTTATGTCTAGATCTTCTGCATGAATGCTCAAAAACCAATCTAGGATTGGTAATCTCCCCCCTCAACCGTAACCCAAGATATAGAAAACATCTAATTGTTTCTGTCACAACCTAATGTAGCTATTTGTCAGCTCATTGTAAATCTTGTCTGTAAAACTATAACTTAGTGTAATGACCTTCTATAGATCCTTATACCATGGCAATAGCTTCCTATTTAGTTATCTATAATGCATATTTTGTTTGGAGATCATCCATCATTTAAGTAATAGGCCAATTTGGGTTACTCCTAAGCTTGTGTAAGAATTCATTTGCTATCCATTTACTGCTAGCTTGCTTGTTCCTTTGCACTTTCCTACAATTATGCTTGTTTTTTACTATCTTCATAGCAAATGCTCTCATTTCCAATCTAGCTAGCATTTACCCAAAAAGGACATTGTGGCTTACAAACTGTCCCATTCTCATACTAGATCTCGCCTTTAAAATAATATATCCAGTTGTAACTATATAGTTTCTTATTCCTTCCCTCAAATACATCTCATCCTTAAATGTCATTCCAATTTCAAACTTAAAATCTTTTATATCAACTTTTGGATTAGAGACAAGGTATTTCTTCTTTGGAATAGATATTTCATCATCATTGAAACTTGTGATTAAACTTCAGCATCACTATCCTCATATTAACTATTTGCAATATGTGAACTTCCTTCTTGTCTTTATGTATCTTTGGAATAATCACTTTCTTCATTACAATCCTTTAGACTACCTCCAACCTTATCAACAATTGCATTCAAACCCAGTATTTATAGTTTTGGCACATCTCTTCTCATTTGTTCTCACAATAACATATTCTTCATCATCAGTTGTAAACAACTTATCATCAACTAAATCATCTCTAGATTCACTAACCTACATAACAAAGAATTCATCATCTTACACTAATTGAACTTAGAGCAACCCCTCATCATTATCATCAAATTTATTGTGAATATCAAAGCCAGATTCTTCATCATCAATAGTATAATGCTTATAACTATTCTTGTAGTAGATTTCAACAATATGATAATTCAAATCTTTCATATGTTGGAGCATAGCCAATATGTCCTTATCATAATGTAAGTTTAACTTCTTTAAGCTTCTCATTGACTCATTAGGAAATTTGTAAAACATAAATATTATTTTTTGTCCTTTATCTTTAGAAACTCTTTTTAGGACTATCATGCTAAGTTCATCAACACCCATATCCTTCTTCCTTTTAATCTTGCCCCCAACATATTTATTATCATATCTTTCTAACAACCAACTATAATGAAATGAAAAATTTACCAACATCTACAAAATATTGGCATTTTTAACAATGACATATAACATAACATATAAGAAGGTGGTTATAAATGGAAATTTGTACAAAATTTTATACTAATTAAAATGATCTAAGGGAAACTTTGAATAATTACAAAATGATACATATTCCATGATGAAAAAGAGAATAAATAACTAATTTGGGACAATTAGAAACACTGAAGAGAATTAAATCATATAAGTACTTTAATTCCTAGACAAAATCTAAAATACTTCTTCGATTATTTAGGCTGGTCAACCTTTGTTTTTACCTCATTTAGAGTTATCCTAAATTGTCATGTAAAGACCTAATTTCCTTAAGGTATATAACTTGATATATTTCAAGTAGTAAATAAACTAATAAACCTTTAATATACAATATTTGATTTGTCAGAATGGACATTCATCACATTCTAGTCTACATTATTGAATCTAATATGCTCTACATTCTAGTCTACATTCTTGTGTGAAATTCATTAAGTTATGCTCTTATTAAATTTACTAAGAGATAAAACAAACATATGTAGCATTTTTTGAGGAAGATAGGAGTTGGATAGAGTGAATAAATATTTTGAGCAGCATATGAAATTAACATTAGGCTTGATAATTTCTCCCTTAATTCTTTATTTCATTGCAAATAAAACATTATGTATCTTTTTAAACCTTATTTAAAATAATCCATGTTATTGACAACAACCTTAACTTTACAAGTCTTATCTTAATCAGCTAAAAGAAATGAAGAAGTAGAAAACCAATAATTTTAAAAGAATAATTCCAATTTTCAGCATGAAGTTAATAGTCCTAGTTTGATTAGAATATGAATAACACTTGTAAGTTAGCTATAAAAAGAATTATCCTAACTAATTCAATAAAAGATACAAAGTTTAAGAACTAATCTAAATAACCTAAGCATATGTAGATGGATAAATCATTAATTAGCTAATTGCATTATGTTCTAAACATAGTTCATAAGCCAAATGCATGTGAAGCATATCCTGATTTTATTGTAATAAATTGAAAAAAGAAACTTGGATATAAAAGATTAGAAAAAATGAAAAAAGTATAAATAAGGCACCCCTAAAAATTGCAATTTCTATAATGCGATAGAGAAGATTGGTGCAACATATTTTGTGATGCAAAGAGGAGTAGATCTTATGATGCGAAGAGGAGTAAAGAGTAGTGTGCAATAGAGAACTATGTCTGGCAGAGAAGATTGGTAAGAAAAGGATGAAAATGAAGAGTAGAGATTAGTGCGAGAATGAATATAAGGTTTTTTCTTGTAATGACCAAAAAAAGAGGAGGAGCAGAGATTGGTACGAGAATGAACTAAACTACCAAATTAGTTTAGGGTTTTTTACCCTAAAAGATTTAGTTTCCTTAGCTAACTTAATGAAACTTAGTTAGTTTAATTAATTTTGGCATGTATAAGGGTTTAGGGTTTTTGTCTATTGTTGCTAACCATGTTAACAATGTCACCAGAGATACTAGCGTCGAGCTATATTTGAAAAAAATTGAAAGTTTCACAATTTAATTGTTACCTTATAAAGTTTGAGCTATAATTGCAAAATTTAGTAAGCTTTGGGATTTTTTATAATTAACGTATTCAATTTCCATATTCTATTATAGTTCCTCAGTATATAAGGAGCTATAGTATTATGTCATTGTACATCATAAGACACGAGAGAATAAAATTCCTAATTCAACCATAGACATTGGTACATTATTGAAATACATAAAAATATTATGATATTCAATTTTCTTTCCTTTAAATTTATTATTTCTATATATTTATGGTTGTTGATCCTAATAAATGGTATTAGAGCAAGGTTAGGAAACCATAATATTTAGAACAATAGAAGATGGGAAGATAACAATTTAAAAGTTATATGGGAAGGATTTTGGGTTTGAAAAGATAAAAATTAAAGATTATTTCTACCATAAAAGTCTACAACTCCTTCTTAGTGAGAAGAAGCTAGATTCCATAGTGAAGGCTAATTGGGTTCTACTGGACAAGCAAGAGTTAGGTATCATTCGATTCTTGTTATCTAAGAACGTTACATTTAACTTCATAAACGATAAAACCAAAGCATAATTGTTAAAGGCCTTGGCAAACATGTTTGAGAAGCTATTAATGATCAACATGGTACTCTTGATGCAATATAGAAATTACGTTTAATAATTAAATTCATATACTAATTTTTTTCTTCTCTACTAGAAACTTAAAATACTTTTGTTTCCATAATTAGTACTTTTCATAGTAAACAAAAATTAAAACTATTTAAAGTTTAGGATACAATTTTCAATGATAGTATTCACACAAACAATTTAGGAGAATTATCTAGGAATGACTTGAGTAGTGAGGGAAGGTGAAGGAATACGAAACATAGTCAAAATAAACACCAATATCACAATCTAAATATAGGTAAAATTTAAAAAGTTGAAGTAATGCTCTTTGCTGAACTGTGGATGTAAAGTTCATTTTAAAAAGGATTGTCTGAAGCAAAAGAAGAAAATTAATCAATGGTAGAAGGATAATGATTATTTGAATTTAGTAGAGGAACTCTAGGGCGCTTTGGTTCCAAGCATTGGTAACCCTATTGAGTCTTAAGCTTTAGACTATGGCATTGTTTTATTCTTCTCCAAATAGAGAGTTATTTTAAAATTTTAATCTAGAAAATTCGAGAAGGCTTATCTTATTAATGAGGAAGGGGATTGCTAATTACAACTTCTAGTAGGGGCAAGTGGGAGAGTGTAATGTTAGGTACATTTATTTATAAAGAAAATTTTGATCACAATTAGTTGGATAGTATTAAGTGTAGGACAACATATGGAGAGGGTTCGCAAAAGGTCACAATAAGTGTTAGGGATGTAAAATAAGGGTTGTGGTCAGGAAAAATAGATAAGTCTTTCACACTTGAAAATTTTTAGTTGTGGTTTACATTATATTGATTCTTCTAAGAGAGATGGACTTTATCCTAAGGTTGTGAAAGATTTTTTAATTAGATATGGATATAATGAGTTTGATTGCATGTTTTTGGATTATGAGAATAGAAAAATATTAAGACACTAAGATGTGACTAAAAATGAGAGTACCATGTACAAAGATAAGAATAATGTAGTGGGAGAAAAGCCTAAAAGGGTAAAGTTGCAGGAAATCACAGAGGATGATATTGCAATAAAGTCCCACAAAAATCCAAAATATATTGCTAACATGATAAAGCTAGTTACACCTTAACTTGCATTGAGAAGGACCATTAGTAGTGTAAGATCAATATTCTCTTTCTTAGTATTCTTTGTTCCTAGTTGATTACAGTGAACTAAAATCCTTTGAAAAGGCTATATAGGTGAATGATTTTATTAAGTGGGAGCAATTAATAGATTAGCATTGTAACAAGGGATAAGAATAGCATTAGTCAATAGGCTAAATCACCTATAGGGAAGAAACCATTACTCAACAAGTGGAACTATATAGTTCAAATAGAAACAGATAATAATGTGAGATTTAAGCCAAAATTTATCGTTAAAAAGTACTCACAAAAAAGGGATTGATTATATTGAGATATTTTCTCTTGTTATGAAGCTAACAACTATTAGAACTTTTTAAAGTATTGTTATAGCTGAAGAATTGCATTTGGAGAAAATGGATGTGAAAATGGCATTTTTATATGGTGACCTAAAGTAAGATATATACATGCAGCTACCAAATGGTTACATGGTTTTGAGGAAGGAACATTTAGTGTGTAAGCTAAATAAGAGTTTGTATATGTTAAAATAAGCTATAAAAAAGTCATATAAAAAGTTTAATGCCTCATATGTAGCAATAGGTTAGAAATGACATCAATCACTATTACTACTTTAAGAAATTTAATTATAGTTATATTATTTTACTTTTATATATAAATGATATGTTGATTTTAAGCTCTAGCATGAGTGAGAACGATAATTTAAAGAGGAAACTATCTAAAATATTTCAGATAAAGTATTTGGATGTACTAAACAAGATACTTGGCATGAGAATTTTTAGAGAGATTAACTAGAACATTGAAGTTATCTCAAAAAGTAGATTTCGTCATGATGATGATAAGCCCCAGAATAGTTTGTTCATAAGTCATCTCAAATTTTATATAAATATTTGTCTAAAACTAAAACAAAGTGAGAATATATGTCAAAGTTATGGTACATTTCTACAGGTTCTAGCTTTACGTGTGCTATTGTCTTTACTAGACCAGATATAACATATGAAGTAAGAGCTATGAGCAGGTTTATTTCAAATCCAATAAAATCATATTAGGAAGCTATAAAATGACTATTAAGGTACTTAAAGAGTACTTCAGGTAGGGCACTTTGCTATGGCAAAGGTAAATTGAAATTGGAAGGATTTGTGGATGCTGATCTTAATGGGAATTTTTACATTACTAAGAGTACTTTGGGTTATATCTTCACTATAAATGGCTTATATAAGAGTTAGATGTCTAAACTCCATAAATGTGTTTCCATGTTAGCTATAAAGGTAGTGTTTATGGCTATATCTAATGTTGGCAAGGAGATGGTTTAGTCGAAAATTTTCTGAAGGAGATAAGTAACAAGTAACATGACACCATGATCTATAGTTATAACCAAATTGTATTATAGTTTGTGAAGAATTCAATGTTCCATTCCAAGAACATACATATACAATATAAGTATCACGTCAATTGTAATTTGGTTGTAGGATTTCTATATTTGGGCAAGGCAAAATATCCTAGGTATAGCCTAGCATGACTTGAAGTCAACAAGCCAGACCTAGTTTAATACTACTTCAAGTAGAGCTAGAACTTTTAAAAAAAATTAGAAATTTGATGCCATTTTTCAAATTTAAATTAGGAAAATATTAGGCTAGGCAAGGCTAGGCCAAATTGGTCTTCAAGTTGCGTAAGCTCAATCGAGCTTGGACTCAGATCGTGTGTGGCCTAATGTATTCACCATTATAGAAGATGTTAGGTTTGAAGAATCAAGCAAACATGCTTACTAAGTGTGTTGATGTTGGAAACATTAGGTTATGCGAGGCCTCAGTTGGCCTTCATAGTTGATGATGAAGGTGTTGTCACATTATGTGTTTAAAGGCTACTCGAGTTACATGGGAAGGATATTGGTTTCTTTTTCCAAGCATTAATATCTATATGGGAGACTGTTAGGATATGGAGCCTGATAGGAAAATTTAGTTTCCTTTTATTACTAGGCATTGTATTTTATTTCTAGCAGGAAATTACAAGAGACATGGAAAGTTAATTAATATCTTATTATAAGTAGGAATTTTTCCAATATTTTTTTTATAATATGAGTCATATTATATTTCCATATTCTATTATAATTTTTTAGTATATAAGGATCCTTGATATTCTACCATTATACACTACAAGATAAGAGAGAATATAATTCCTAATGCGATCGTAGACGTTGGCATATTGTTGAACCAAGTAAAAATATTATGTTATTTAGTTTTCTTTCCTGCGAATTTATTATTGTTATGTATTTGTGGCTATCAATCCTAATATATTGATTCTGATTAAGGTCAATTATCTATGCTAAAGTAGGTAATTTCTTAATTAAATATACCTTTTTTCCTTAATATAGCGCATAGATACACTAGATTAATTGTTATTTCAACTTTGATAATCATTATTACATAATAATCATAATTTCACATAAATAAAGCCCCAAACTTTATATTTTTCTTTATCTTGATCTTTTTCTTAATAGTTAATTATCTTGCTTTCATTAATTTGATAATTTAATTTATTTTAATCAATATTTATTTAGTTCCATTATTTCACTGAGATTAATAAGTTTAGGATTATAGTCCTTATAGCATCAAATCCCACGAATACTCTAAATGTCACTACTCATTCCAATTCATTAGGTGTATTAGTAGATAGATTCAATCAGTTGAATCTACAAGATACTAAAATAAATTGTAAGTCATGTCTTTATACAAACTTACAAGAACTTAAGGACTTTAAGACTTTCTCCTTTAACTTACTAAGTTAGTGGGAAGTTACCATTTCTTCTTTTAACTCCACCCAATTAGCAAGGAGTTATTCCTTTTGACTACTAAATTAGTACGTTAGAATTGAGGTAATACTTCTTCCACTAACTCCACCAAATTATTAGGGAGTTACACCTTTTGACTATTAAATCTAAGTAGCACATAAAGAGTATGGATTTAAAGTATGCTCATTATTTGTCACATCATCTTACCACTTTCTTATTATTTAAAGAAAATTTCCCACTTTATAAACTAGTGCTCCTACTCCTTTTGCCTACTAATTCTTGTTTTTTTCATATGTCACTATAATAATTAGAGTAAACAAAATAAAACTCAGGGAAATTCAGACAACTACTGAATATAAGGGGTTAAGTTTATCTATGGATAAAGCATTGAAATGGCATTGGAAAGTCAACTTGTTTCTAATTTGATTACTATAATGAATTGAGCCCTTATATAGGAGGAATGAAAGCCAACATTTAACCACCAAGACCCTAGTTCAAGATGAAATCAATTGCATCACTTAGAATGGAACTTGAAGTTGCAATTTCTGAGGGGCTAACAGGTTGTTGTGATGTTTACCTACTAGTCAATATCATGGAAATGTGTTAGTATAAGTCGACTTGTATGTGATGTAAGGCGACTTATCTTGTCACGATACCCATAAGTCGACTTATGTATGTATTGTGAGTTTGTTAGAGTAGTGCCCTAAAGGCAATCCCTTGTACATATTTGTGTACAATCTTTATGAATAAATAA
>JANVCQ010000008.1:31149850-31160800 GCA_025531925.1 Erythroxylum plowmanianum
TTTAGAATGAGTGAATTTGGGAAGTGTGCAAGTGTTTATGGTGTTAGGTTGAAGATTGGAAGCTTTGGAGAGGCATTAGAGGCTTTGGGGAGTCCCAATGTCCGTTTAACGGAAATTCTCGGGTGAAAAATCACCCCTTGGCCAGTCAATGTCCGTTAAACGGACATGCATGTTCGTTTAACGGACATTCTCGGGTCATTTTGGCCGCCTTCACCCGATACATGTCCGTTAAACCGACATCCATGGGAAAGATGATGATTTTTGACATGGTTAGAGGCCGAATATTTTTTTGTGGTCTTCATGAGAGTTTTAGTTCTAGATGTCTTCTTTCTAATGTTCTAAAAATGAACTCAATCCGACTTTTAGATTGAAAGTTATGGTGATTGCGCCAAGAGAGGTTCAAATTGTTTAAGGGTGTGAACTTAGTCTATTCTTTTGTGCATAACTCCCTCATCCGACCTCCAATTGAGGCGAATCTTGGACCAATAGATTCCTAAGTCATATATCTTCATCTACAAAAAAATTTGTACCCTTTGGAGTTGAATTGAGGAAGTTTGCATTAAAGTAAGTGGGAGGTCGGTTAAGAGAGCATGTTCGGGGTATCAGCCCTTTTTGGTTTTTTAAGCATATCTTGAGTTGTTAAACTCCGTTTGAAGTGATTCTTACTTCAAAACAACCTCGAGACTTAAAGCTACAATTTGTATGAATAAGTCAACATATGATTTTGGTGGTTAATTAGTGTGCGCTCACCACGATCGTGGAGTGACAGCTAATGACCCTGCAAGGTAATAAGCACAAGGTTCATGATTTTGCAGGTGTTGGATTTAGGAAACAAGTTTTCTTTCGTGGTGAGGAATCTCTCCCTCGTGAGTTGCGCGTCGAGATGTCACGTAGGACGTCGGACCCGTGATCCACCAGGGCAGGGTTCCAACATTTACACATGTGATTTTTTTTTAAAAATTAAAAAGTTTCATTAATTAAAAGAATAGGACTATAGTAAAACATAATATAAGGGCTAAAGCATAGGTGTATGGAGAGTTAAGAATGAAAACCTCCCTTTAACCAAATAATGACAATGATGTGCACCATTTTTAGACTAATTAATACTCTATCATTTAACAAAGAAGTAAAACCTAACAATCACACAATTAGAAGCAAGGAACCCAAGAAAACTAAAAACAGGTTTAGGATAGAAAAACCTTGACCCAATGTCTATATAAGACGAGAACCAAAGGTATATGATAGGTTTTGAATGCCATAAGATAATAATCTTGATAAGTTCTTAAGTTCACAAAAGAACCAAAGAGAAATTAACCCCACTCAATGAATTTTGAATTTTTCTGAAGTATCTAAAACAATACAATGCTTGCCTTTATATAGGCATTAAGGTAAGAGCTAATTAAAGTAAGAAATCATCCTAATTGAAAATTTTGATTGTAATCAATATTTGATTGAGCTAATTATGGTAGGGTGAGAAATCACCCTAATTGAACGATTTGGCTAGAATCATTACTTGATCAAGCTAATTAAGGTAAGAAATCATTTCTAATTTCTTGGGACTGCTTACACACATTCTTGAATGTCTCCCACGAATCTTGTAATGCTTGGAACATATTAGAATAACTTAGACACTCATTAGGCTTTTTAACATAGCTTGGATCAAATTTATTAGGCCTTGAATACTTTCCAAGCTAATTAGAGCTTGTTTAGTACATATCTTTTCAATTAGCCCATTTATAACTTCCTTTATCTTCTTAGGTCTAGCTTTTGTAATTGGGCCTCTTTGAATGCTCAATGCCTCCTTTAGAGCTTTGCTTAGGCCAGCTTGGTTCTCACCAGTTGAAGTCTCCAAACTTTACCAAATTAGGGAGTGTAAAATTCCCAATTTCCTCCAAAGGGTTTATTGGCTACTGCATTGCTTCCCTTTAATGACGGACCACCATCAGGTACCAGTGATCATATTCTTTGTCTTTGACTAGCTGTTCTTCTATTTGATTCTTCATTCGACTTTGATAAGCTCTTATAACTACCTAGAGTTCACTCCATCATTAATAATGTTTACATGTTCTAAAATCATACTTCTCAACTACTTTGCGTTAGTTCCCAACTTATTGACTATTCATTTATGCTTTATAGTATGAATTGCATAATTGTCTGCTTAGAACATTCGTTGTTTGGAACCTTCTAAGATTCCTCTCCTTTTATAATTCTTCAATAGTTGTGACCAGTGACGAAGCCAAGAATTTAAGATAGGAGGGCCCAAATATTTAGTTTTTTAAAATTTTAGGGGGGCTTAATGTACCACTAGGCTCCAAATAATTCCATCCTTTTATATATATATATATATATAATATTTTTTAAAATTGGTACGTCCCTGATTGTGGCTACGACCAACACATGCCTTTTCCAAAATGGATTGGAGGCTTGTGAAACAATTAACAGTTAATTGCCAGTGAAATAAAGGTAAGAGTTCTCATTCTATAGGTAATGCTGTCTGACTTTACATCAGATAGAGTTTTTTTTTTGCTTCAGATACAGTTAGAGAAAGAATAGTAACAAAATATGTGATCCCCCGATTTGTTATCCTCTTTGCATAGGATACAGTTCATTTATATTTTTAAAGTGCAATTTATCCATCTTAGTAAGTCTACACTTGACAGTTAGCCAAAGTAGGAATGCTGGATTGGGTCTTAGGATCTTATTCCAGATTACCCTATGTTAGGATACCTTCTGATCATTACAATGAATCTTCTTTTTGTAATCTTGCTTCTGGAAATTGTACCCATTGGTTTTGGTTTATTAGGGTAGCAACCTTTGCCTTTGTTCGTTCCGTGGGAGAGCTATTACTGCTTTTGTGTTTTGAGAAAAGGGACTATAGCCTACCTAGTTGTCATGCCATAACAAAGCTGAGTTTTCGTTACTAATTTTCCAACATACTTCATTTGCTACATCTTCCCTAATCTTTAGCAATTGATTTAGGAACCAAGAGAATATTGGTATTGTAAATAGGGTATTGCATCCCTTTCAAGAAGTAGCTCGTAACCATTTCATCCAATGGGAATTTTTGCCGTGGAGCATTTTTCAAAGTCTTTTTAGCAGTACGATGTTATTGGTAACCTTAATAGATATGAATGCCAATCCTCCTTTTTTCTTTAGGTTTACACACTTCTACCTATTTGACTTTAGGATGACCATAACTCCTATATGCTTTTCCCTAAAGAAAGTCTCTCATCATTTTCTCAATGGAATTTACTAACTTTCTAGAAAGGAAACAAGAGCTCCAATAATTATGCATTGAGCAAAATGTAGATTTGATTAGCTAAACTCTTCCTCCAAAAGATGGAAAATTATTTGTCCATTTCCTAAATCTCTTACGAACCTTCACAATCAAAAGGAGGCATTTATTGAATGTTAACCTTCTAGTTGTAATAGGAAAGCCTAGATATTGCAATGGAAAGTTTTTCCTGCTTGCTCCAGTTAGGTAGAAGTTAAACACATGAAGATGGGATAAAATGGCTTTTACTGAGATTCATATTCAGACCTCTCAATTGTTTAACTCATTTTGGATAAGCTTTAGAGAATGGAACCCGGTCATCTGTTTTGTGAGTAAAAAAAATTCTTCTGCATCTTAAATGAAGCTTGAAATTAGAATTGTTGGAGACATTGTGTTTTTAGCAATTGAGATAGATAGGACTTTCATCTAAAGGATGAACAGGTATTATGTAATTGGTTTCTAGTTTTAGGACATCTGTCTTTAGCCAGATCTGCCTTCGAGTATTCGGGTTTGACATTGGGTAATCCCCATATGTGTTCCCATTTATTTAAATTTAATATAATCCAATTTAATTTTAAAATAATGATAATAAAAATGAGATGAAGAGAAAAGGGACGGAAATTAGGGTTTATGCATAAAGAGTCAGCCCAGAAGTTGCAATTACAAATGCAAATACGCCGAATAATCTGGCTCACGAGAACGAAGATAGCTGGCACCTCATCATACGTACGTTATAGTTATAATCTCTGCTCGACTGTTGCGAGACGCGGTAATTCCTCATCACTTGTTTTTGTTAGAAATGTTTAGAAACTAATTGAAGTGTGGTTTGAATTGGGTATTATGGCTTCTTTTTAATTGTTTCCTTATCCTTGCGTAACCATTGTTAGGTTGTGAAAATGGCTTCAGATGCAGTTGAGGGACAACAGGCGTCTCAGAAGTTGCAAATATATCCAACTTCTGCCTCACGAGTCACTCCCTTTTGGAAAGGCACACATTAAGCCTCTTTCTCTCCGTCTCTCTCTCTACTACATGCAAACACAATACAGAGTATCAGACCCCTCTAACTCTTAGATTTTCTGTTCCAGAAAAGTATGAAAGAGAAGCTAAGAAGTACTGGGACGTTTTTTACAAGCGACATAAAGACAGAGTTGAGAACATTATCTTTTTTGCTTTCATTGTTAGTGATTGTAGCTCATCCCCACTGTTTTTGATTGTGTTTCTCTATTTTTTTTCTTTTTCAACTGCCTAGTTTTTCAAAGATCGCCATTACTTGGACAAGGAATGGGGCCAATATTTCACGGTAAGTTAATTGGAAAAACAAAGAAAAAAACTGCTCTTAATAGTTAGTAACTCTATTAGCGGGTTGAAATTTCAGGGAGCAGGAGGTGAAAAAGTCATTCTCGAGGTAAATATTTTAGTTCCTTTTTTGGGGTCTGATTCTTTTCTAGTTTCATTCATGTTGATGAGTGGTACTGAATCTCAGGTCGGCTGTGGAGCTGGAAACACGATCTTTCCTCTAATTGCAACATATCCGGGTATTTTTGTTTATGCCTGTGATTTCTCACCACGTGCTGTTGACTTGGTTAAGGTTCGATTCTTAGTTTATTCCTTCTTACTTGTCACAATTGGATGTTGTTGCATGTACACAGAGAAAAGACTTGATAATTTGAGCTATAAAGAACATGGGAAAGCTTTAGTTCTGCTGATGAAATTGAAACCATCCAGAAATTTCACGAGTAACAACTGAAAACGAAGCCATCATTTGTATGCTTATATGGTTTTTTGGCACATACCCGATTTTTTAAAATTTTACTATAGGTTTTGACTTTCGCTTATATTTCCACTCTATATTTCATGTTGGATTGCTGCAGACGCATAAAGACTACTCAAATGCTCACGTTAGTGCATTTGTATGTGATCTGACTATTGATGACTTGAGCAAGGAAATTTCTCCATCTTCAGTTGATATTGTGACAATGGTATTCAGATCCAAGTTCTTTTTTTTCCCCCCCAACGCAAGAGTTATATAATTAGAGAAAATTATGTTTTTAAGTATGATGGTTGATAAGTGCTGTTTTATATATGTTCTTTTCCGGTTTTATTACAACCTTAAACTTAATTATCAATTTGCAACCTTTACTTGACCATCTGACTTTTTAAGCAGATATTTGTATTATCTGCAGTTTCCCCTGAAAAGATGCCTGTAGTGCTTCAAAATATAAAGAAAGTTCTCAAGGTAAACATTCTAAAAGTTTGTTAGTTCAAATCATTTCATAAGTTACATCTTACTGCTCAGATGGATTTAAACAATGTCATTGTTTTCTTCACTTTCCCAGCCAGATGGTCGGGTGTTATTCCGAGACTATGCGACAGGTGACCTTGCACAGGTTAATCATTTTTCAGTGCCCTTGGAATTCATTTCCTTTGATTGTTATATGCCAATGCTTTTTTCACTTATTCTTTTTTAGGTTCAATGAGTTCCTTTGTGGCTTATTATTTTGTGTTGTCAGGTGCAATATGTCCTTTGTGGCTTATTATTTTGTGTTATCAGGTGCAATATGTCCTTTACATTTAGTGACGAGATGAAGGACTTAATCTTTCACTTCTTTCATTCTTATTTGTTTTAATATATTATGCCTACAAATATAGGTGTACACATTATATTGAAGCAGTTACGGATATCTTCTTTACCCGATTGCTTCATGCGGCTATGAGTATGACAAGTTTTAACATTAAATTACTGATATGTTTGCTTGACAGTGGAATTGGTCAATGATGAACATGTTTCCTTTCTTTAATCTGTGTGTTAGTGGCACTAAAAATATATTTCCTAAGACAGTTCAAGTTTGTATTTTGAAACAAAAATCACATGGATTAATCCATATTGCGCTTGTCCTTTTACTAATTTTTTGAGTTTCTGAGAACTGACTTGCTAGTACCTCCTTTCTTCCTGCAATCATCTTTGTTTCATTTTTCTTACTTACGTATTTACCATCCACTTCATTTACGCAGGAAAGATTTACTTGCAAGGATCAAATGATCAGTGAAAACTTCTATGTCAGGGGTGATGGTACTGTAAGTTTCTGAATGTGAGCATCCATCATTATCTGTATTCTAGTTTAACATTATTGTGTCAGTAACATACTTTTTTTGGTCTGTGATATTTCAGCGGGCTTTCTATTTCTCAGATGTCTTCTTGACAAGCTTGTTTAATGATAATGGATTTGATGTTGAAGAACTTGGTTTGTGTTGCAAACAAGTTGAGAATCGATCTCGTGAACTAGTGATGAATAGGTAAATGACAAATAGGACCTCTCCTTGTGGATCATGGATCTGAGTTTTATTTATTTTGCTGTTTACTTGGAGTCTTTCTGACACTATTTGGTGTAATTGTCTTTTCTGTATCAAGGCGGTGGATCCAGGCTGTATTCCGAGTTTCAAACTCGTCCATAATCAATGAAGCAAAAAATGAAGACCTACTCCGTCTCGGATATACAATGCCTAAAGAAAAGAACTGTTCAAAGGAAGTTTCTGATAATGCTGAAATTGACATATCTGAGGGTTTGGGTGCTGAAATGTTTGGCGTTTTCCCTTGCAATAACAGTGAGGTAGGCACTAACCTGTCTCCAATTTTTCTTGGACCCCCCATAACTGCTGATCTCTTAGAACTGTGATTACACTCCTAAACGATTCTTTGAAGTTGTGCAGGACTTTCTATGTAATGGGGATAAATTATTAGGTTTCTTTTTCTTTCTTATTTGTTTACTTGTTGAGAATCAACTTAATTGATCTTTCTCGGTTTCTCCAAAAGGTTATCGAGGTAAAACTTGGTCACCACAATTTCAAGATCAGTGTACTGTCAAAAGAGTACCAGCACATATATAAATCAACAGGCTTGATGCTCTGGGAATCAGCTCGTATGATGTCTTCTGTGCTAGCAAGAAATCCCACTATTGTTGAGGGGAAGAAGGTCTTGGAGTTGGGCTGCGGTTGTGGGGGCCTCTGCTCTATGGTTGCTACTAGGTCGGCTGACCTTGTAGTAGCCACTGATGGAGATACATTAGCACTACAGATGTTGACCCAGAATGTTGCTTCTAATCTTAGACCACCGTTCTTAGATAGACTAGTTACAAAGAGACTAGAGTGGGGAAACAGAGAACATATTGATTCCATCAGAGAAATTAACTCGGATGGTTTTGATGTCATATTAGGCACAGATGTAACATACATTCCTGAAGCTGTTGTGCCTTTGTTTGCAACTGCAAGCGAATTGATATCATCCAACAAAAATGGCAAAAAAGATGAAGAGGCTGCATTGATTCTCTGCCATGTTGTACGCCGAGTTGATGAACAATCCATGCTTTCTGCGGCCAGTCGATTTGGGTTTAGACTAGTTGATAAGTGGCCCGAGGGACTATCGTCCAATCCAGCTCGAAGTGTTGGAATGAGTATCAGCTCTTGGTTCCCTGTCGGTGGTAGTGATGAGTGTATCCCAAGTACGGCATTGAATATCTTGTACTTCTGCATGTGATGATTTCATAATGTTTTCAATTGTGTTTCTTTATAAAGTTGTTGTTGGCGTGATTCAGGATAATTTAAAATCAATTCTTTCATAGTCAGTCCAATCGTCAGAATCGTTTTCTAGTCCCTTGTGGGACGGCGAATTGATTTATTGTTTCAACATGTTTATGTTGCAATTTTCGATTTTTAGGCCTCTTTAAGATGACTTTCGAAAAAACCCATTTCAAAATGTCAATATCTTTATTGGAGGCTGTCCTATCATAGCGTTACATTTATTGATTCAATCGTGACTTTTTTTGAAAATTAATGGAAATTATATTAATGAATGGAGCTCTAAAAATATAAAGGCTACTATAAACTACCGAAGTGATAACAATTATTAAGAGATTGAGAGCATACTTCGTATATCTTCATTTTACACTTCCTCTGTTGCAACTTGGCTATATTATTATTGCTTTTTTTGTTTATCTTGATTCTATAATCTGTATGTCATGCCTTTTGTTAATGAGTTTTGATAGAAGTTGTGTTGGGCTTGGCATTTGTTTCTTTATTTTTCTTTTTCATCTCTCTCTCTAAGTGTGAGTGAGCCCATTGCACCTAAAGAGTTTCCTTGTCTATATGGAGCTTGTAAATCCTTTTGTTAAGTAGCATATTGTCAGTGAATTGCATTGATCATAAACTTACCCCTCCTTTTATTTGCAATACAATATCAACTTATTTAAGTAAAAGATTTTTTGATTGCATCTCTAGTTTATAGAAAGCTCCACATCATTCTCTCTAATGCCTTCGTGAGGTTCGTTCACAATACTACCGACAAGATCTAATATACATGTAGATTATTTAAGATAGATTTGATAAGTTATAGCCTACCTCTATAAGTTAAACTTTTGTTATTCCACTGAATGATTGTCTTGTGGAACATAATACACAAAGCTTGAAAATTTCCATATATTTCACTTTTGGTTGAAGTAGAAATTCCTAGATATGTAATTTGAAGACTTATTGTCTTCATACCAGAGATAGTGGAGAGCTGTTGAGCTTGTTAGTCTCTCCAGTTGAAACTAGCATGTATCAATTATTGTTGTTGATGTTGAGCTCATCAGCTTTCCAAATGAATGAAGTGAGTTCATTAAAATTTCATTAAAACCTTGATTGAGCTAGCTTATTCCCTACAAAACATAAGTAAATCATCTGTAAATGGGAGATTAAAAGCCCTTAGCTTATACATTTGTTGTGAAATCTGAAAGAAGGATCCTTCTTGATGTTGTAATTAGTGAGCCTGATCAACATCTCTATACAATTAAGAATCAATAAGGTGATAATGAGTCTCGCAAGTCCTCTTCCTCCCTTGAGCACCTATGATGTAGTTATGATGCGTTTCTTAATCTAGGTGATGAATTTTTATGGAAAACCAAATGCCTTTACATAGTGTAAGACCTAATAAATTGAATCAAAGGCCTTGCGAAAGTCAATTTTCATGGATTAGCTTTTAATGGAGTCATTCCTTTGGTAGCCTTATTACTCTTGTGCCAATATAATATATCACCTATGTGCCTTTTACTGATATAAGCTCCTTGTAATTTGATTGTGAGAGATTCCAGTAGTTCATTCAACCTTGAGCCAACTACTTTGGATGTGATCATGTAGTGTTACAGTAGGCTATAAGCGTGAATTCTTTGAGTGAATTATCATTAGGCATCTTTGGTACTAGACAAATGTGAGTTTTTCTTATTACCTTTAGTATTTTTCCCTAGTTAAGTAACTCTGTGATAGTTTTTCTTTTTACTTGTATTTTTATCTGGCTCTAAGATTCTTTGAAGAAGAATGCATTGAACCCATCTAACTAGAGCTTTGTTAGAATTGAGGGTAACTAATGCTTTTTAACATCCATATCTAATAAGATCCTGAGTTTGTTCAACAGTTATTGCTTTGGGGATAAAAGAGTTAAGAACCAATAAGGGAGAAAAAAAGTTAGAAGTCCCTAAAGTTTTTTAAAGTACCTGGGGACCTCCTCCTTATCTCCTTAACTAGGTCTAAGATTTTGTTTGTATTTATTCTAATTAATATGGAAATTAAAAGAAGGTAGTAATTCCATCTTGCATCCATCAAACTTTTGATTTATGCTTCGGAAGGAAGTTGTGAACATCAAGTGCTTTGACATAATTGCTTAATCTTTTCTCTCAATTTTTTTTCTTTGGATCCAAGTGTATTATCATATTGTGCTTAAGTAAGCATGCTCTTAGTCTCTTTAATGTCAAGGCTTTTGCTATTTGCAAATTTTTGATATGGTTCCTTGAGTTACTTTTTCCACTATTTAAAGCTCTTTGATACTTTTATATTGTTCAAATTCCTCTACCTCTTTGCCATAATTGTTTCTATTGCCTCCTAGAATTCCTCAAGTTTTGTAAGGTAGTTTGTGAACCTAAATAAGGTGATTCTAAGCATACTCCTGGTCTCTTTAATGTCAAGGCCTTTGCTATTTACAAATTTTGTATATAGTTCCTCAAGTTCCTTTTCCACCATTTAAAGCTACCTTTATATTGTTCAAATTCCTCTACTTCTTTTGCCATAATTGTTTTTGTTGCCTCCTAGTATCCCTCAAGTTTTATTAGGTAGTTTGTGAACCTAAATAGGATGATTTGAATAAGGCCTCAGCCATATTATGAATTTCATTTAGTGAGTGGTCTGGGGTGAGACAATTAACAAAAATAGCCTTAATTCCCTTAGACTTCATTTGCTATAGATGATTTACCTGAGCACTTTCTAACTTCTTTCTCATAAATCATTTTCCTTGTTATTTCTATGTTAAAAATTTCCCGCTCAAGTAGAATTTATAACCTCTATATTGATGCTACATGATATGAAATTATAACAAGGTCTTTCAAGTTCACACATCCTTCTAATTCTGAGGTGTAGAGAATACTATTGAATTCTCCAAGAATAATCTGTAGAGTGTTTGTTGGAACCGAAACCCAACCGCTTCAACTTAACACTTTCACTTTCGCTCTGATACCATAAATGTTGGATCCCGTTTCCGGAACCCAACTACTTATACAGATTCCCTCATACGTACACATAATTCCTTATGAACTCTTATAAATGTTGGAATCCGTTACCGGATATCCAACCTCTAATCTGAAAATCCCGATATAAAA
>JANVCQ010000008.1:31160900-31181902 GCA_025531925.1 Erythroxylum plowmanianum
GTTGATTTGGATTTGTTGCTTCCGCTGCAAGTAATGATTTCTTAAAAGTTTTGAAATCTACCGTTTTTCCAAACAAAACATGTTTTCTTTTTTCGATCCAACAAGAGTATCATTTTTCTCACTAATTCTCTAAACTCAAACTCTTAACAATTGCTCATGCGTGTGACTCATACATATGTGACTCAGACTAAGGATCAGTTACTACTATATTCTAAGACATGTAAGTCAAGAGTGCTTGTAACTTGATGCATATTTCCAAAAATGCCCATGTAAGATATTAAACCTAGAGTTGCTCTGATACCATACAAGTTGGGCCTTGTTTTTGGAGTCCAACTCCTGATTCATAAAACATGAGCATGGTTTCTTATAGGGTTATTTTGATGTAATCTCCTTAACCATCAATAGTTCATCTTCACTCTCTGATACTATAAGTGTTGGGCCTCGTTTCTGCCCTTGCAAGACATGTGTCTGAAGTTCTACGCGACATTTGAACATGCATCCCATAAGGGTGGCATGCTCACACTGGTCAATTACCAAAAAACAAATTAACTTCTTCATATCAATGTTCCCCAATGTATGATCTCTCTAATGACGCTGAAATCGTTCAATTTGGTTTAGAAATCTGAAAGTTATACCCAAATTATGTTCGGACTATTATTATACTAAAACAGTACACTATACTCAACTTCCATCCAAAAATTTGAAGTCTTAGATACTGAATTAAAATTTGATTTCTTAAGATAATTTGTATTCAATGATTCTAGTTTATTTTGAAACAAGAATCATCTCATTCGGAGCTCTACAAATCAAGATATGATTGAAACATCGAGGTATGTTCAGTAAAATAATTAATTCATGCTCTTCCAACCAATTCCCTCACTTTCTTTCCACATATCTTTTTAAAATCAACACCAAAGGATATCAATTTCTATAGAGAGATAGAGGAATGTGATAGGAATCTATTTGTTTAAAAATCACCTCATTTGGAGGTCGGATGACAAAGTTATGGCCAAACGAGTCAAATATGTTTAGAGTTAGAAAAACCCTTCGGGTGCTATCATGAGGAACAAACGTGCAATCGCAAGGATGAAGGTGTGCTTGTGAGGAACACAGGTGTGATCGCAAGGAGAAAGGTGTGATTGCAAGGAATGAAGGTGCAATCGTGAGAATGCTTGGTGCGATTGCAAGGGTAATTGGTGCGATCATGACTGAAGTTGTCCTACGTATACATTCTCTGCGACATCACTAACTTTAAATGATCATAACTTTCAACTCCAATATCCAAAAATTTCATACTATATATTGTTGGAAAGCTAGAAAGACAAGCAGATGACTTTGTCTATTTCATCCTAGATCAATCCAGATTTTCTCCTAAAGTCAGAACACCAATTTTTGAAAAACTTGAAATTTCAATGTACAACTTGGAAAGTCATGAGCATAGCCATTCAACTACCAACTTTACTTCATTAACTCTCTAATCTCTACTCATTTGACTCATCACTTACAACTGATTCTCATCATTCACAAAAGTCCTATCTTTCTTTTCATAACATCTCAATTATATATATATATATATATATATATATATATATATCAACAATTCATGTTCAAACAATTCATGTTCAAAATTTATCATCTCAAGTTGATAACTTCTTCAAGTATACCTAACTCTAACTCAACATCATCCATACACAATTCATATTCCATTAACATCAAAAGATAAACATTTTACAAAGCTTTAATGGGAATTTCAATCTATAATAAATCAATGTTCCAAAATACAAAAGATACTAGATCAAATAATACTTGAAATGTGACTAAAGCCTTGTTTTCTCATAAACTAACATAAAACACAAAAAGATGCAACTTTGGAGTGATGGCTTAACTCTTGATCACTCGATCTCTTGCTCATCAACTGGAGATGAGGAGGAATGGGGGTGAGCTTAAAAATCTCGTGGGTAATAGTTTATAATAGATAACAAGCAAAACCTTGAAATTGTTCATGTGTCATAGAAAATTCATATTGTAATCATAAAACCCATAGTTCTTAAAGTCTCAACCAAATTCACAATGATACAAATCATGTATGTATGCATCAATCTTTTCAACATATCATGAGCACAAAAGAACATCATAATGGTTTCATAGGTCCATAAACAAAATGAATTGACACATTCCCATATTATTTAGTTGTGAACAGAACGAACTAACATAATCTCACATAGTAGTTTCGCGTAGTTGTGAACATGAGGGAATTTGTGAAGGAGTTTCCTGTTACTAGCGGGCAGGTGGGAGAAGCATTTAGTTGAAGTGCACTTGACATACAGAATGGACCAAACCAAACTCACATAACATGTATTTCATAGCTTGTAAACTTGTTGCCCAAAATGGCACTTTTTTCTAAAAAGTGATTTCATAAACATAGTATCTTTTCAAAAAATCATTTTCACAATATTCACATACCAAACACATAGCACTTTCTCAAACTATTCAAAGAGCAATAACGCAATGTTCAAAAAAATTGAAATCATTTAATGCTCTTAAATTTAAAAAGATAGTTAAGGTTCATTACTCAATTACAAACATGTACCCACCTTGAATTCCTTGCTTAAGAACTTGCCCAAATGTGCCTCTCCTCTTGCTGCTTTTGCCTTTCTTGATTTCCTTCATCAATGGCAAATTTTCCCATTCAATAGGGTTATAGATTGGAGACCCACAAAGCACATTCACTAAAATTGATTATAAAATAATTAAACTCATGTATTTCCTAAGCTTCATGAACCAAAACTCTTCCTAAAATCCAAAAGATTAAAATCAAACTTATCTTGAATCTTCACCAAATAAAGAGTTTCTTAGCTCAAATGGAAGCTCTTCTCTTCCTCTTTTTTTTCCCTTCTTGCACAACCCTAAAATCTCTCTTAAAACTAAAAAAGATGGAACCCTAATTTTTTTTCCTTCTTTTCTCTCAAACCACTGAAACACTCTTCCTCTCTTTTTTATTTTCAGTATTCCCTTCTTTCTCTCCTTCTAATTTGTTTTTTCTTCCTTTTAAATGCAAGACCACATTTTCATCTTCCAATTATACCCTTAATGAGTGTGCAATGTCCACTTTGCCCTTCATTTAAGCCTTAAGATCTTAAATGCTTAAGTGACTTGCCAAAAATGCCCCTGTGCATTCTTACCACTTTTAATTCAACTAACCCATGAAATAAATCCTACTAACATAGACATAACAATTAGACTCCAAAGTTAAATCAATTAAAACCTCATAATTCATTTAAATCATGCTTAACTAGAGGAAAAAAATATAGTGGCCAACAATTACCTAGTCTTTTCTTCGATCCATGGTTGCTCCATCTTCAATATCATAGAAATTTGTACATTACAATATCAAAGAAAACAGAAAAATAAAGCTAAAGAGGAAACATGACGATGATAGGCCACCCTCCTTGTTACAAACTAAATGAAGAAAACTTACAAGGTAAAACTATATTCTATGGACAACCAAAAGAGCAAAACATACACTATATATATTTCTATCACATAAAAATATACAGAATACAAAATTTAATTGCCAACCCATGCATCACATATAGGAACTAAAATCATGCATAATGAAATGGCTCTGATACCAATTGTTGGATTGAAACAAAAGCATGTGAGATTTGGCTAAAACGGTAGATTTCAAAACTTTTTTCGAAATCAAAACACAGCAAAAACAACATAACCAAATCAACATGTATAAGCCATACATGATACAGTATAAGGAACATAAAACAAAATGGAAATTATACTGACTCCTTGCTACAGCTTCGACTCCTTGCTTTTGTATCCTCTCCTTGTCAATGTATCTTCTCCTCGTTATTATATCCTCAACTAATCTGATCTACTAGTTGTTCTTCTTGGACAACATGGTTAATAAGATCCTTTGGTGGGAAAGGAGAAGAAATATTTTTTAGGAGATTTTCCTTAGATGAAAGAAGCCAAAAAAAATGAGACTTTTCTTATTCAAGTTTCAGTTAGCACACGCACATTTAGCTATAAAAAACTAAAATATGCCCTCCTTTTTTCTTTAATAACTTTTTTAATTTAATTAATCTAATCAGACCAAAGTCAAGCCAAATATTAAATGTGGGCTTCTAATTAAAAATTAATTAAAGTAAGCCAAACATTCGATCATAGGCTTTAAAACCTTTATATATATTTCTTACTTTGCTTGATAACCTTCCTAGAAGCCAAATGGGGCATATAATTAGACTTATACAATATAAGCTCCAATAAGCCCGGAATTAATTTAATCTCATTAGAATTAATTTTAGCTTATTAACCAAATGTCATTCCACTAAAGACAATTAGTTGAACTCTTGAATTAATAAATATTATGAGAGTACATTTTTCAAATAAGATGTCTAATTGTAAACATTACTATGAACCATTTTATAGCCATCCACATAATAAAGGGTAAAATTACTATTTTACCCTTATGTTAGTTTTTCCTTCTAGATCTCCCGTTTTACTCTATATGATGATTAATACACAAGATCTCATCTTGGTGTTAGGACTTGATGGGTAGCTAGTCCATCAAACTACTAGCGCCAGTTTAATCACCAATCTCTATAAAACATCTAGAAGTGATGATATGACTATAACCTCTTTATTTGAGTGAATGTTTCTTGATAAATGTTTTAATTAACAATTACAACATGTAAACACTAGATTGATACTCTATAAAAATCCATTCCTATCATATCAAGAATTAAAATGAAACACATATGAGTTTACCACTCATCAAGATTGTTGTTCGTAATAAAAGAATGCTAAGGTGTAGGTTTTGAGATTAAAGTAAGGTTCTACATTATTCTTTAAAAACATACTTGATTCCATATTCATTTAATAGTGCCATTATCGATAGTGAACTACTATCATGATATGAAACTCATCATTCCTTTGAAGTAAACTCTTTTACTTACACGGAGATAAATCGTAACACTACAGTCTAAACAATAATCAAGTGACTAACTTGATTATTCAATTGTGAATCAACTAATTTAGATTCTAGTAATATACATGTTTCCCATACATCTCCATGTATATGTATATTACTTACAAAAGAATCTTGGTACCTTATTACTAGATATATAATGCTTATACAAATAAAACCAAACTCTTTTGTTTTATTAATAATAAATATTTTCATTACAAAAGTAACTATAAGAAGATTAAGTTATATGTAAATATACTTGCTTTCTAGGGTATTATATTTACTTAACTTCATCACTTTTTTGATTTTCTTGTGTTAATTTTAGAACTTTAATTTCAATCAATTCATAATTGATTGTTTAAATTTCTGTTTTAGTTTTTATTTTAATTTTTATCACATTTGTTATAACCTTAGATAACATTAGGATTCAATTAGTTCACTAATTCCTTAAGGGATCGACACCTTAATTATTACGATTTATGACCCGTACACTTGCAAATTATTAAGGGTTTCATAAAAGTAAAACTTGATAAACATTAAGGTTAGTTCAGGCACAAAGACTAAATAAATGATGTTATTTTTATTTTTAGAATTATGAATATATTTAATTAAGCTTAGTTCAGGCTTCAGTAGGCTTCGGACTAAACACAAGTCCCATCATAAAATTTAGGCCCAAGCCTGGTCTAAGCCATTGCCACCTCTAGTGCTACAAAGTAGATAATTAGTGTAGAAGGTTGGAGAACCTTGCATCATGAAAATCTAGAAGCTACTCTAGAGCTAACTAAGGATATGGCAATCAATGATGACTAGTGGAAATCAACATAAGGAAGGCAATCAACCTACTATATTTACATAATATGGATGCTACCATCACCTTAGTAGCTTAATTGGAATCTTTAAAAATTTAGATATCATAAATGGAATTAAAAAAAACTTGTAGAAACAAACATAATAATAAATATTGCCAAGTTGGAATTAATTTGGTTGGGACAACTGACCAAGTTGACTACTAGCCTATTTGCAACCTCAAGCACACCCCTATAATAATACATACAATACAGAGTGGAAAAATCATTTAAATCTCCCATAGGATAATCATATAATTTAAGAGAAACCTCCTTCACTTGGTATTATGAGTAGCAGTAAAAGAAGAAATGAGCTTACAAGAATTATTAAAACTATATATCTATATATGAAGCTCAATTTCAAAATTAAGAGGCTTTAATTCATATCATCAAAAATATTTAGTCAATTAGCTAACTTGATAACTAAGAGATCTTAAGAGTCATTACCCAGTAACACATTGTATGATTCTAAGGATTA
Source organism: Erythroxylum plowmanianum (assembly GCA_025531925.1). Classification (NCBI taxonomy): domain Eukaryota; kingdom Viridiplantae; phylum Streptophyta; class Magnoliopsida; order Malpighiales; family Erythroxylaceae; genus Erythroxylum; species Erythroxylum plowmanianum. Next base: position 31,167,205 of record JANVCQ010000008.1, read on the forward strand.
TAAGAGGGTGACCACTTAGAGGAGTGAAGAGGAGTTGACTAATGATAAGAAAAAGGAAGTTAAGAGAGTGGAGGTTGTTATTAGGAAAGAAACAAACAGATAAGTAAAATGAGAAAAAAAATTAATATATCAAATAAGATAAACTATTCTTTCTCATATTACAATTCATACTATTGTACTAACATGATAGAAACTAACACCTATGATCTTTTTCAAAATATATTCAGGTAAGATAAAGGGATCACAAGAAGGTATAGATGGGAGCAATATCAAATTTTAAGGAAAAAAAACCTTCATATGAAATTGAAAAAGTTTTGAAGGAGGAGGGTTTAAAATCCTTCTCGCTACCTCATTAAGATTATAGTCTAATTAAAAGACTGTAAAGAAATGCTTATTTAGAGGCAACCCAATACTTTACTTTTATGCACTTTATGTTCACTAACTTAGAGTACTTCATTAGTAGATGTTTCTATTTAAATTTATTTTATATGATTGTTTTATTTTATTTATTGTGTCCTTTTTGTTTTATGTGTTTGATTTTTTATTATTTGTTTATTTTCTAGTGTAGATCCCTTATCTTAATGTCAGGAATGTAATCCATAGAAAAGAAACATTTAAGGACAAGGCATAGAGGAGTTTTTTAAATCTTAATGATTCAACTTTCTTCAACCTTTCAACCTTTTCCGTGCTTCCACTTGTTTATTTTATGTTCTATATATGCTTAAACTAAGGATAATGTATACATTAATTATAGGGGAATAATTACTATAGGCCTCAGTTTATTTGTTGCATTTAATCCGCATACATTTAACTTGATAAGTGAAAGTTATAGGAGATTGAGGTCATTTAGTTTATCTATTAAAAGTGACATTTTCTTGTGATTTGATTGCATTAAGTCAACAGATATGATCATTGATGACTAGGTTAGTTAAAACTTGATTGAATAGTTTTTAAAAGGATGTTTAGATTGAACAAGGAGCTTATTGTATGATTTAGACACAATTTGAGTTTTGAGGTTAAGTTATTGAGTGGATGATAACCCATATTGATTGTGAATTATGTAAGAAATTGAATAAAAATGAACACTAATAAATTCTACTCCAATATTTTTTATTTACGTAATAGGTCAAAGTTATAAGTTGTGCTAGTAGCTAATTGAACTTGTGATTTCAATGAGCAATCACATATATTTATGACAAAAAACTTAATTCTCATGTAAAAAGTTCAAGAAGATATTTCATCCAAGCCAATCATGCTTGTTATATTATATGAAGAAAAGAAAGAAAACTTAAAGTAAAAATACATTACATATATGAGTTGAAGTTATTTTCCTCTTTTATGTTCACTTTTATATATGAGGTGAAGTTCATTGAATTAAATTGAATTTGAAAGATTATTTAGTTAAGTTAAATTAAATTATAAGTTGGTGTAACTATCTAAAGATATAAGTGAATGATGAATGGGATGGTGGAACTAATAATGATGATATTTCACCAATTTGAATAATTTTTTACTTTCTTATAATCTAACCTATATAGACTAGTGTTTTTAGGATCAATTTGCTTAAGAATAAGCAAAAACTTAAGTATAAGAGTATTTGATGTGCATAGAAATGCATATGTTTTCATTAGTTTTTAAATATATTTTCATACCTAAATCACATTAGTTTAATTGATTTTGCTATGTTTTAGGTAATTTTTTAATATGTTAACTTTGGATAAGTTTTTGTTTAGAATTAAACAGTTTTGTACGGAAAGAAGAAATCTCAATTTATGGTTGAAACACAAGACCATATGCCAAGCTGTAACTCTCTTAGACCACTTTGAAATGAAGAAATAGTCAAATATATAACCTCAAGAGAAATTGTGTGATAGAGAAAACATCCAAAAAGATAGTTTTATATAATTTTATGTCTCAGCCTATGTTACCCTAGAGAAAAATTATAGAATGATAAACAACCTATACATAGGCATATTAGAGCTCATTTCCCTCTCCATAAAGATTTGCAAGATAACTATGACTATGCTTTGTAAATTAGTCATAATGTACTCACATGAATTTCAATTGAGATTATTCAAGATGCAATGGAAAGCTAAGAAATATATCTATAACTTTAGTGTTTTGAGTTTTAGAGATATACATGAGTTGTGATATAGATGGGAAAGCTTATTTAAATATAGCCAAAAATTATATTTTTTGGAGTCTTTTTCATATTCTTTCATTTTAAACTTTGGATTAGTTGCCAATAAAGAGAAAAAAAAACCCTAAAGATACCCTAGTTGTTGCCTAGATAAGAAGGAACCTTAATTATTTTCCTCTGATTATAAATTGATTTATTCTGGTTTGTAAAGTACTTTTTATTTCTAAGAAATGTGTTTTATTCTTCTTAATGCTAACTTTATTATGTTGGTGATTAGATCAGATCCTAATTAATGTATAGGTGATTTAAGAGAACATGTATAGGAGTGGACTAGGGCTTCAATATTAAGGGTTAGGATTAAATGTTTTAGTAAATTTCATGAATCTTAATATGTTCTTAGATGTTTCAATTGAATAAAATTGTTGGTTAATCAACTTAAAAGTATGTAGTTATACCTTAAGTGAGAACAATTTCATATGTTAGAAAAATTTGTCAATTCAAATTATAAAACATTCTTAATAAATTGAATTATAAATACAACAATCATCCTACAGTGAATGCTTATCTAGATGACATTTGTATATGTTTTTGACTCTCAATTACATTAGTAGTTGTTTATTCTTTCTACATTTAGGCTTAATTACAATTTTAGATTTAATTATCATATCAAGATGAATCCTCATATTTTAATTGATCTAAGGAATAGTACAAGAGTTTACTGAATTCCTATCACTTCTTTGTTGGGTTAATATTCTATTCTCCACTGTATTATTATTAAACAATATGTTCAATTGCTTTAAGTTTAAGTTATGAGTAATATTTTGTGATAGAAAAAACATTAGTAGAAACAATACAACAATAGGCCATATGTAAAGAATTGTTAAATAAATAAAAGATAACTTAATCAAATTGAACATAATTGCAAAGTTTAAGAAACATTAAGATTAAATATAATTTAGCAACTAATAATTCATATTAGATATAGAATCTTATGGGTACCTAATTGACGATTAATTAGTAGAAGATTTAATCCTTAATATAAATAGACGTAGATTTTACAAAAGTTAGCTCCCTGGACATACCATTTTTTTACATTTTTTATAGAGTTTTCTCGACTTATTTGTTTAAATATTTTAAAGACTAAACAATTCTACAATTATGGTGATTTGTTGTGGACTTATCTCAAAAATCAATTCTTGTTCAAACATACCATATCATAAATAGTGAAAAAAATTATCCTGCTAAGGACCACATCCCAATTTTCTAACAAAATGATCCATCTTGCGTTGTTCAAAACATCCCAATGCAAACTAAACCACCACTTCAGTTAACCAAATGAAAAAATAAATCACCATAATAGTTGATGAATGGTTAGAACTTGGAATTTATTTTCAATCACATGTCTATAAAATGTAGGACTGGTCTTGGACCAGTTCAAACACAATTGCATCAGTATAAAGCTTCTCTAGAAATTTCTTCATCCTGCTAAATTTGTACTCCAACATAGATAGAGGGTATCGTTAGCTCCAATTGAGTAAGTGGTCAACAAAATTGACGGGATAAAGAAAAACTGAGACTGAAGAAATTTTGGTCTAGTAATTAAAAAAGTCACAATTAACAAGACAAGTACTGGGGAAGGAAAGTATGACGATAGTTCCTTACTGCTGAGGCGCCAAGTAAAAACATAATGGAACGCAATTTGATTCCAGCCTAAGGTGATGAACTTTAGTAGCTATAAGATCTATAAACACCTGATTTTTAAAATAACGTTCGTCCCTTGCCCATGGTTAGCGAGGATTGTATACAAAAGGGTGAAAGACCTGCACCCATCTCCATGACATCCAAAGGGAAAATCTTCAAAAAACTGAAACTCCATATATATATAAGTCTTCGATGCCCATATGACAATTCCCTTTGGGTCGAGTCCAAAAATCATTTCATCACATGCTTATATGCATAATAATGAACTCAAGCTAGCTCTAATATACCATGCAAATGATTCCTTCATTAGAATCAATGATACTAGAAATTAATGGTCGATAAATAACCTTCTAGTCCTTTTATCAGGTCATACAGATAGAGCAACAAGTTGTTTAATTATAGAATTCTCTGTATTAGCCTACGTCTAACAGTGAAGGAATTAGGAGAATTCATAGACAACAATGGAGAGATTTGATTAATGATCAACGGGAAGTCCCAGATTTAACTATCCAAAAGCAACTAAGCTGCGATTGAACAACTCCAAACAGCTTCGGAAGGGGAAATCAAAGGCTCATCTTAATGAAGATTAGTTCTTTTCTTGCGACAGATCCAAAAAAATTTAATTTATGCAAAGGTGTGAACTGTCTCGACTGATGCAAGAAATCTGTGAAACAGTGAGAAACTAATGAACTAGTGGACGAGGATTGTGATATAAGATGCCAAGACCATCAAACAGTTGTAATAACTGAAACAAAATTAACATCATGCTCCTGTTCTACTGTAGAACATACTGACAAAATTTAGGCTACAAAACTCATCCATAAGTACATATCAAGTACGAGAGAGAGAGAGAGCTGTGGGGTGACAGATAGAGAGTGAGCACGCAGAGTTTCAAGCATGAACCAAACATGCAAGAAAGTACCATGTGTGCTCACTCTCTTCTGTCACCTCCCTTACTCTTGCAATTTCGGAGATGACATTAGGGAAATTTGCACCAGTCGAAGACGAAACCCTTTTATGCTAGTAGCCTCTAACTAGTAATAAGAGCATATGAACTTGTTCCATGGGCAGGGAACCTGTATAGTAGTTCTCTTAATGTATCTGCTATGTTGTGTCTTCAACAGAAGATGTGTAGGGCTTTTATAGGTGCGAAAAGAGGGCAGTTGCCTCACGTATCGAATAAATGTTAATGTTACACTTGTTCACTGGCAAATATTATATTGGCAAGATTACAAAGAGAGAGGCGGACAGAAAAAGTAAAGTCCAAAGTCGCATTTGCTTTTGATTTCTCTCATTCGTCGACTCTCTTTCAACCCTAACCACACACATTTATTCAGTTACTGTTACCAATGCGTCTTGTAATTCTAAATCTCAAACCCTCCAATCCGCAGGCTCTCTCTTTTGTCATCAGCTTCAGATCTTAATCCTATCTCTTCCCATGCTCTGCCTCATCAATCTTGTCTTCTATATTTCATTGCTTTCACCAGAAGATAATTTGGATTTTTCATGTTTCCAAGTGTGGAGTGTGTGTGTATCAAGACTCGTTTGCAGAAGAGATATTGATGCTTTCCCAATTCCTGTGACACAATTTGGTCTTATTACTTTTAACATTTGAAAGGCCAGAATAATAATGTCATCAAAGCAACCTATGATTTGCATAGCAATGTAATTTCTTATTGTTGCATAAAATGTAAACATCATATCTTGCAATATAGTTATCGAGATTAATAAGTATACACATGCTTAATACATCTTATCATCCTGCAAATAAATTAGTTCTACTTTGATTTTCGTTTACAGGATGTCTCCTAATTGATGTCTAATGAGATCTCCATGAATGAATATTAAATGCTGGTAAGATTTAATTTGACGTGTTATCAAATAGGTCAATTTACAAATCTACACAAGGAGATAAATAAGTAGACAAATCAAATATCAAAGATGAAAAAGTAGAGCACACGAGTAGGGTTTTCGCGAAATAATTTATTTTTTATACCACTAATTTAAGTCAATTTACTTGTTGGACTACCATCCAATTACAAATTGTGATTATACCAGTTAAATAATTAATAGGACATTTAATTATTTAGATTTTATCATCATACTAAAGTTAAAATATTAATTTAAAAATTTTCATACGGTTAAAAGTAGAGTTCTTAATTATATTCAAAAGATCAAATTCGAATATCTTTGTCATGGTTGACAAATTTAGTATGCAAATCTTTGAAATCTAATTAAATAAACAAATAATTTATTTGTATATGTGGAGATACATTATTCGACTAGATAAAGCTCCCGACTTTTATCTTCATTTGCATGCGTTTTTTTATATTTTTATTTGACAATTAAATAAAATAAGATAATTTATGCAAACTAAGAAAAAAATCATAATAAAGCAATAAACAAATCTACACTAAGTGCCAGTTTGGATGAATCTTTGGGACGTCGATAAGCACCTTTCTCCACTACAAAAGTTATTTTTAAGAAAAATAAGTATTTGATTGTAAAATATAAAAGCACTTCATTAATATGTATGACTTTTTTGACATCTAAAATATAGCTTTTTAAGAAGTTTAAATTTGAAACTTTTCAAAAAAGTATTTTTTGGGGTAGTTTTTTAGATCAATTAATGATCTTATTTTTTAGTCTCTTTTATTCTTATGTTTTACATATAATTCATACAATATCTACAAACTCATCTTCACGTTTATTTTGGGAGTTATATAATATTATTTGGCTTTTTTATATGTTTTAAATATTTATAATCCATATAAAATATTTGGTTAGATATATTTTCATTTATGTGTCATATGGTTTAAAATTATATAATAATTAATATGTGCTTTGCATATTATTTAATATACTTTAAATAATATTTATATGCATAAATAATTTTTATTACAAAATAAAATATAGTTAAAATTAAAATGCTTTTTATTTTTATGTTGTCAAATAGTATTCTGTATGAAGTTATTTCAAAAAAGTTTTTCTTTCATTGACAGTCAAACAGTCAACTGGTTTCTTAAAAATACTCTTCTCAGAAAAGCTCTACTAGTATAAGCCTATCCAAACAAGCACTAATGTTATATCCAATTCTCATAATTATGCCTACACATTATAATTTTCTCCAAAATATATGTCAAGAAATTAATATCATACATCTTCAATCTCAAATGGCATCGCAAGCACAATAGTCACAAATCCCAACTAACACATCATTTTGTATATGCTCGAATATATATGAGACGATACAAATTGATTAGCACAATAATGTTTACTCTACCTAACACTGGATGATACATCTATTCTAACATTAAATGATAGGTCTTGACCTATCACCACTCCTCACAGATCTCAAACACGACAAAATGCCTTCACAGAATTTGCAAGGTACATCAAGTATCACAACTAAATCATCATAACGCACAATCATAATGCACCAACTCTAATACCAAAACTTTAACGATACACAATATTCAAATAATTAGAAAGTGTCTCCATAACACTCACGAATCTACAAACTCTAATACCATAACTTTAACTATACACAATATCTAAATAATTATAAAGTGTCTCCATAACACTTAGAAATCGTTCAATACAAGTATTCCAAAACTATAAATAGGGTTAAATGTGTGGGTTAACTACAAAAAAAATCTCAAACTTTACTCAATTTGCAATTATAACTCAAACTTTAAAAACTGACAATTAAATACTCAAACTTTCAATTTTTTTAGATTTAGCCTGATGTTACTATGTCAGTTAATGTTGTTGACACGAAAAGAGACATAATAAATAAATTTAAACATGTTTGATAATAGCTGGATTTAATTATACACTTTAGACTTAGTTTGAGAACTTGCATCTCTATCCTCCATATACACATCAATGGACATGGACTCTGAAGTAGTAGATGAAGAAGAATCCCTGAAAGTTGCAGGTCTTAAAGGTGGCAGTGAATCAAAAAAGTTGAATGTTGCAACAAAGATCACAAATCAATAGATCCCGGGCAGAAATTATATGAACCCATTTGTTGATACACCAGCTTAGGCATCAAGATCTAAGAATACAACAAAAAGGGTAGGATCTAGTTAGGATGTGACGGTGGTATTCCTGTTCTTTTACCTATTATAACATTGTGATTCTAACCAAAATGTTTAGCACCTATTTGAGCTTGACTTAATTGTGGGATATCAAGTTGGTTCATCAATGAAAACGATTGCTTTGAAATGATAGATGATAACTGATTAAAGCTAAATGAAGATTGAATCCTTTGCATAATTTCACCATTAGCTTCTTCATTATCACTCATTCCATAACTATAAACCTCAATTCAAGTTCAACCTACCTCACCTTTCACTAAAATCCAATCAACAAATTAGATTAAACAAAAACCCAGCTAATAATCTTCAACTAGCAAATATACCCAACAAAAGAAACGGGCATAAAGGAACATAAACAAAGAAAAGGAAAGATCTTTCACGATTGTAAAAATAAAGATAACATTTTGCTTTAATGATACTAATAATTTCAAATAAATGACTATCCTCTAGACCAACTTGGCATTTGATGCTTCACTTTATCCCCTCCTCACCCCCACTCTAACTTTATTAATCTGAGACATAAATGGCAAAATAAAGTTGAAGCAGTAGTACCCATCAAGACCAAGCATCCTCTTCACTTCCATAAATCTAAGTGTTTAACATGTTAAGTGTAAGAACATTAACTATGTGTCTCTCACTCACTAACTATAGTCTCTCCCTCTAAGTCTCTTCTTTGCATGTCTTTCCTACTTCGACAAGGACATGGATTTCATGACATTAGTGATGGACACTTGATATTAAATAAGAAAATGGCATTTAAATGTGAGACATCGAAGAAAAGATGTTACTTAGAAGAAAACGAGTAAGAAAATTTGTGAAACTTTAAATTTTTATTCTTTTCTTTTAGCTTTTTAAATTAAGGATTCACTTAATTAGTTTAATTAACTCTAACATGTAATTAAACCCAGTTGTTATCAATCATGTTTAAATTTATGTATTACACGGCTTTTCACGGCGGTAACGTTAACGGAGATATTAATGTCGGGGTAGATTTGAAAAAATTAAAAGTTTAGGTATTTAATTGTCACTTTTTAAAGTTTAAGCGATACCTGTAAAATTGAGTAATGCTTGATATTGTTTATAATTAATACATTAAGAGCTCTTATTGTTTGACCTTTTGTCTTACTTTAATTCTTTGTTTTTTGGAAAATTATTATTTATCACTCTATGATATTTGTTCAACTGTCGCATAACTCCTTTGTCATATTTCGTTACTTTTTCATCTATTTTTCACTCAAAATGACAAAGTATTAGAATTTCTAAGTTTTAATATGACATTGTATTTAAGTTATGAATGAGTGAAAAACTAAAAGAAAAGTAATGGAAGGACTTGCATACTAGCTACAATAATATAGGAAAGAAAATGATAGTTTTTAAAATAAAAGGAATAAAATGAAAAGAGCCAAAAATCACAGAAGAATCAACTGTGATTATCCCTTATAAATAATTATTCACTTAATTTCACATATCCCTAAAATTTTATTTAACAAAAACCTAATTCGTCCATTATTCTAATATGGAGTACTTTTACAATTTTGACTAAAATCGAAAATTAAGATATGCAAATAGTAAAATAATGAAAACACATAATCAATAGATTAATAACCTAGCATAGCCTAATTAAAATATATTTCCAATTTTGTACAAAAGTTTGTAAACTTTATTTTAAAAATAATAATCTAAATACTTAAAAAAAAACTTGCTAGAGTCATAAAAGTCCTCCATAATCACTAACTTTCTCCTTAGAAATTGTTGCCTCTAATTATCCTTTCTTCAGGCGCGCTATTCTCCTCTCCTTATCACATGTCGCTTAAAATACCTAAAATTGTCGACAAAAGTTGTTAGTTTACATTTTTCAGAATAGACTTTCAAGGGGTCCAACTAGCTAAATTTATTGTTCAACTAATCAAACATTCTTTTATGAAAATTCACATTCACCATATCATCTAGTCAATAATAGAAATTTAACTCGTTGATATTAGTTCTAAGTTTCTCCTTAAAAGTTGTACATAATTCTCTTATCTTTCCATTACCTCTTAAATAATCTTAATTATTAAAAACTATAATTAAAATACTAAATAATATTCAATGGTAAAAATAAACTAGACAAGCATGCTTCTTTATCAAATTCCTTTCATCACTTAAGTGTTATCACACCATAACTAACGAATCATGCACCTTCTAAAGACTATAATTGATAACTTAAATACTATACAATGTTTCATTTTATTGAATTCCATTAAAGCATCAGAATCATAAAGTTCAAATTTTAAAGTCTCGCGATCTTCTTACATAAGATAACCTCATACTTCTGACTAAAACCAAGGGTCGACGATACTCGCAAAATGTAGTTAGTAGTTCAATTTGACAAGAGGGCTAGGAGTTTCTTCTTCGATAAAAACTGTAACATTAGAAGAATTTTTATGGTGTCTAATAAATAAACAAGCCCCCTGCAACGCTCATATTTTGTATTTTAACACCTAAAGTTTCAATTCTGCAGTTGTTAGTCAATTAATCAACTGAAAACAATAAATGTATAAGACAACCCACCATAATGGCTGGTCCCTTAACTTTGGAAAAGTTAAAGACAAAAATAGAGAAAGAAATGTTTATAATTGATCATTCAATTGTGGACCAACAGAGCCTCATGAACACAAGGCACGCAAAGATCTTATACGGCGCTAAAGCAGCCTAAAGTATATATGCTTTACATTAATTTAAGGGGTTAAAATGATGTGAAGAATCATTGACAAGTGCGCTAACCAATTACACCTATGCATGGTTTGTGGGACGTAATGCCTTCTCACATTCCATTTTGAGTAGTATATATAATGCTAAATAGAATCGATAAAAGAGATAACTCAAAACTGAGTTTAAACATTTATTATGGATTCTTTCCACTATCATCATGCACGCGTACCATATAACGCAATGATACAAAGTGCAACTGATTTAGTTAACTCAATCAAATTAAGTTATTGGTATATCAACGGCTGAAAGGCAGGTTATTAGTACGAGGTGCCCGCGTGATTATATGTTTGTTTTCAGTAGTTTTTGAGTCAGTTTATGCATATATTACCAATTATTATTATCTTAGCAAATCAGTTATTTAAATAATTATGATTTGCTTTTTAAAAAATCAAATATCACCATCTTATCCAACTTATTGTAATTGGATCTTTTGCTTCCAATGATTTCAAGAAGTGGATACTGCTGGGAACTATGTAGGAAAACATTTCCCTTAATGGAATAATTGAGAAATTTTAATTGTACAGTAAACTTTCCCTTTTCGGAGTGGGAGATGAGGGCAGAGCTTACATGATTGTTTATTCCATGTAACATGTCTGTGCTTTTCAGTCAAAAAAGCTCACGCCACTTGCGCCAACCATGATAAGCATCTTGTGCCATGGACGATTTGTGTTGCTCATCTTTTCGTTTGTTGTTTTTAAATGGAAATAAAATTCAGTTGAAACCGTGATACTAGTGATGCCAGTTTCTGGTAAAGTGGATTTTGGTCTTTAGCATGTTCGGTTCTGATCCTATCTTCTACCACTTTCGGCTAGGGTAGGAAAACGTGGGTACTCGAAAGAGCCGCAAATGGCATTCTAGGGTTAGCTGCTTGGTGGCTGAAAACCAACCATAAGTTTGTCTTAGCAGCAAGAAACTGCCTTGCTAATTAAGCACTATCACAACTGTTCCTTTCCTATATGATATTGTGTTTCTTTCCAAAGTGCTTCGATTTGTATGATTGAGAATCTACGTGGTCCATAACTATAGCGTGATATGGGGTTATTTTACCCTCGCTACTTTTAGAGAATGTGTGGTACTGCGGGCATTGAGGAAACCGGAGTTTCGTTCCCTTTCTTGATACTCAACTAAAGTCTTCTATTTATTTATGACCATCTGATGATATATACTTGGATTTTTAAATGTGAGGATTGAGATCGTTATTGCAAAGAAGCTGCAAACGAGTATGGAGAACCATGATGTTTCAAAGTCAAGAATGAGAAACAATAAACGCGTACATATGTTAAAATGTTAGTGTAAAACAATAACATACATGTGCTGGAACTGAATATATGATCAGAAGACCATGTGCTTTGATCTAAGGTTGATCTTTAAGCTTACAAAAACAAAAGCATACAAATTGTTCAGAGTGCAGATTCCACAATATCGACCCTCATAATTTTATCCCGCTTGATCCCAAAGCTGCACCTATATAATAATATAATGAGATAGTTTCACTGCCATTTGGTATTCCAAAAAGAAAATATGTGGCACTACTAAAAAGACGGGAAAGGATAAGAAAGAATGGAGACTTTCTGGAGTTGCGGTGTCTGCCAAACCTCTCACTTTCTCGATGCTTATCTTCAAACTATTTGTCAATACCAAAATACCCATATAATATATATATATAAAGAACTTAGTGTTCTTTTTTAATATAAAATCTATAAAAATGTCTTGTCATGATTTAAACATCAGTTATATGCTTCTGTTTTTTTTAGATTTGCAGTGGAGATGATAGACATTCGTATTAAAAACAAAAAGAGAAGAAAGATGATTAATATATAAGCCTTTTGAACTATTTTATATATTGTGAATTGATTTTAGAATAAAATTTCACCTGAATTTATGTATGGTCTAATTTTTCTTCTCATGTGAGACATAACTTATTGCAAATTTCACAACACCAGCTACATCTCTATATTATTGAATTTAAAAACGAGTAGTGTGATGTCTTTAATTAAAAGTAGGGATTATCTCTACAAGTTCTCTTTAATTAAAAGTAGGGATTATCTCTACAAGTTCGATTGGTGTTACAAAGTAAGAAGACAAGTACCTTTTATATAATTTGACTTTAAATTTTTCTAAATTTTAATGTTATAAAAAAAGATTTAGTCAACGTGGATACGTCAATTTGACCGTGTTATCCTATATTCACATACCCATCATTAATGACACCACAGCCCAAACTGATCTCCATAACCGTTTTCGGTGCTACAACCACCCCATTAAGTTCACCTGTTCCCATTTCTGGACGGTCCTAGGACAAGGACAACGAAAGCACTGCCCCTGGTCGTCTCCTCTTTCAACAAAACCTCATGGCTCACTGAACTCCAGTATCTATTGTTGCTTTGGTAAAACTAAAACCCAATTGCCACATTACTTTCAGAAGAAGCCCACTTCTTTATTTCAACGAAACTCAAGTCATATGCTCATTCTTTCTTTGTTTTCTGTCGCGAAGACCACAACTTTCAGTTACCATTTTCCCCACGTAACAATACTCTCACAAATTTAAGCTAACTTTAAACCATATAAAGATTCTCTCTTTGCCATCAATTCTATTCTATGGAGAATGCTGTTATCACCTTGCTTTTGTTTTTTTTCGAAGATGTATGTTTTTAAACTTGATTTCGGTTTTCTTTACTTTCGCTGCAAAATTTGACGTGGTACATGTAACCAAAAAAATTACAAAATTTTAGTGCTTTGTTTATCGTTATTTAATTTTTTTAATTATATTTCAGTGATTTCCGTATTTAATTATGACTCCTATTGCTGTTTGCGTTCATTGTCCTTTAAATATACATATGTAGTTTCCATTTTTGGAGGGCAGCTAATATTAAATATCTTCTTAGGCTAATTACAAAAAATTTTCAAAATTTTAATTACTGATTAATCTTTTAAAGTGACAATTAAATACTTGAACTTTCAATATTTTACAAATACAGCCTGATATTAGTGAATCTGACATGTCAAACCACATTAGGCGTGTTTAATCACACATAGGATGCAGGTGTTAGGATTTATAGGTCATAATTTTGTAAATTTTAAATAATTATTATCAATTAAAAACAATTAAGAAGATGAAAAATTTTCTAACCACAATCCATCTATATGTTGCCACCTATCGCAGAAGTAAGTCATCCTCTTCTCACTCACCAGCTTGCCCGGGATTTGCGAACCCATTTGCCATTATATGCAAACCCATTTGCCCATAATCTGTAAACCCACTTTGCCGACAATTGCTCCTCTTTGCACGCTAATCTTACCATCATCCTAAGTTGCATTTTTCTCTTCTCTTGCAAAAGTGATTTTGGTTACCAAATCAGTGTTTTCTTTATTTTGTTTATGCGAGGAAGGAGATCATAAGAAAATGAATTCGTTCCTTTTATTGATGACATGCATTGGATAAGAGGACCTCAAAGGGATTTGGAAGACAATCTCAAGGAACCTAAGCTTGAAGATCAAGAGATGGGTGAAAGACAATTAGCAATGAAGGAGTATGCTAGACTAGTAATCGGTATTGCCACTTCGTGTATATGTTTGGAAGAGACAACTAGAAACTATGAATTGAAGAGTATCCACTACAACATACTGCCATCTTTTTATAGGGTTCCCAATAAAGACCCTTTAAACTTTATTCGGGATTTCTATACCACTCTCCAGACGTTTCCTTTTGGATGGCTTAAACAAAGATCAACTCAGAATGAGATGCTTCCCTTACACATTAAATGATCGAGCCAAGGCATCGTTGATGACCCTTTCATCCCATTCATTGACTATATGAGAGGATGTGTATAGCAAATTCATGGGAAAATTATATTCCATCAAAAGACCTCTAAGTTGCAAACGATAGCTACCTTCACTCAGATGGAGGGAGTGTTGGGCCCCGATTCGCATTAAGCATGTTTACTTTATTTTTGAGGTTTAGATTGATAATTCCTTTTAGTTAGAATTATTTGGGATTTTAGTG
>JANVCQ010000008.1:31200957-31211981 GCA_025531925.1 Erythroxylum plowmanianum
CCTTTGCATCTCAGCCATCCATTCACAATGAATGGATGGCTTGGTTGCAAAGGGTACAAGGGGGACAGAGTATTTGGGGACAAAGGAATACGTCCCCCGTGAAGTGGGAACCAATTATTATGACATTGATTAAAATTCCTACCCAAATTGTTATACAGCCTTGCTTTCTTTCCGGCGTGACTCAAAGGTACCCAAGAAAAACTGATTATCTACAACACCCCCATAACTGTAGATTTTACATCATGAAACTCACATATGACTGATTATGAATATCATGTCTAGAATACAGGGAAAAGCCTATTATACTGTGGAAAGAACCTGGGAAAATAACATACAAAATGATGATGAAATATCCAAAATTTTGGGCGAAGCTTCACATGTTAGACCTTACGGCAGTTAGATTATCCCATTGCTGTTCGTGCGCTTCGCGAGCTTGAATGGGTGGGCTAATTCACTGTCACAAATTGCAGACATAATTCCAGAAAATCCTTTGCATGAGAGAATCTCAACTTTGGCAGCACCGCGGAAAAAATGGTCATACCATAAATGTTTCTTGTTCAATGAATTTGAAAAAGCACTTCTACGTCATCTGTACACAGTTCACAAGGCATGTGGTCCTTGGACGACCAATGTAATCTTTTGTTTAGTAGCATCTTTAATACCAACCTAGGAGTGGAAAACAAAGAAATACAGCTTCATCACCAGAGACTATGACCAGAGCATCAAAAACAGAACGATATTACCTACCAGAAAACACTTGAACCATATACTGAACTGAAGTTTCAAACAGAATAAATGACTTACTTCAACAGAACTGTCCGGGGGAAACCATCGCAGCAACACCCCAAGATGTGCAACAGCAGGAATGAGCTTAAAAAGTAGAGGAGTTGTTACCTGCAGACAATTTACTTCGGTAAATGCACAAGTTGAGTTGATACTTCAGTAAACAGATTGTGGGTAGTCAATTACCATCAACTGACACAATATTAGACCACAGGCACAGACATACAGTCTAGGGATGGCATTTTAGCTAGTCGGCAAGCTTTTTTTAAAAAAAAAACTTTTGGATTTTGGGCTAGGCTCGGGCTCGAGCTGCCCAGCCTGAAATCCAAAATTTTCAGCTGAAAGCAACATCGTTTCCAAATCTTAAATAAAAATTTTGGGCTTGACCCAGGCCACATCGACCTTGGGCTTAGGCTTTGGACTGGGCCGAAACAAATGTCAAGCCTAATCCAATCTTAATATTCATCTCTTGCAATATATCACATACTTTACTTCCTCTAACAATACGGAGTATAGAAGACAATACTAGTTGAAGTTCAACACTATTTCCCATACGAAGATGTACTATTTGGCCTATTATTTTATAGGACAAACAGCTATACACCAATTAGTTGATTAAAAGACGTACAAGTTGAAATTCAGATAAGGTCACTGGTCGTTACAAAGAAGGAAATAGAAATAAGAACCACTCCTAAAGTTTGTACACGAGCTAGATATCAAACATAAGATTTGTAACAAACGTAAGTATGAATTCATGCAGACAGATATCTAAATATCACTTTAAAAAACTAGGAATCAGTCCAAATTCTAAAATCCGTTCTTAGAAAGAATTTCATTCCTTCAAACTGTATCAACTTCTCTTAAATTCAATCTAAGAACATGTAGACAGGCACTGACAGATTCTAATTTAACTATAACTTCAGTTTGACTACTAATTGAAACTGAACTCTTTTCTATAGAAGTTATTGAACAAATATACTAGTATTCCAATAAATATATAAAAGAAACCTAAATAAAACAAATATAGCATGAAAGTTGACGCTTTCTGCCTAACCCATAGGAAGAGATGACAAGAGTTGACTTTGACGATTAAATCATTGGCAAGTAGAATCAACATCACCTTTTCTCTTTTGGCTACGTCATAATTAAAACAGCTATGTTTCCTTATAGAAGTATAGTAAGTTGGTTTGGAAGTCATCTTTGTTTTAACCTTATCTCTTCCAAATCAACAATTGGTGGATGAGCTACTTTACAGAATCTATCCTCTACTATTCTCCACCAAAATTTAACATATCCAACTAGTTTCATCTTTGCAAATCTAACCTTTCAGTATTCTGTCATATTGCACCAATCAAAATAACCATCCATATCTGCAGTTCAGTCTAAAGACAAATGCGCAATGATCATCCTCAAGCAATCATATACTTAAACACATTTTCTTAGTAATATCACCAACCACTTGCCCTTCAGGCCTTTATCAATTTCTTATGTCACTTATAAGTTTCTATGAGAGGCTAGTTTCTCGGCTGTCCAACTCCTCAGACCCTCAACAGTCGATTATATGATTTTCATCAACTCCTCCAAGTAACAATGTTGGTCTGTTGTGTACTGTCTTACTCAGCTGTGATTTGTTTAAGTATTGCTACAATACTGTCCACCCTCTCAAGAATTTGTATGATTAGCTCATTGCTCTTTTTATCACTGAATAATCCTCAAACCCTTAGGCTCCATGTTGCCATTATTGAACCCAAGCTCTAATACCAATCTAATATAGGACACACCAACTATTTGACAAAGAATGTATAAATTCAAAATTTGGGCTACTCAAGCTGTTTTATGTTTTTTGTGGCTTAAAAAAAATAGTGCTGGAAATTTAGGTTGCGGTGAATTATAAGGAATCAACTAGAACAAAATAACCCATGACAAGAACTAGGATTCGCACTTGGCATTTGAAACAAACAGAACTGATGAAATCAAATCAATAGATTGCTACAAATCACTTGTACAATTTAAGATGGCCGAAATATAAAATGTCATAATTCATTAATAATAAACATCTCAAAATTTTAACATACAAAAATACAAATAAGCATGAACAAATGATTCTAATGTAGCCATAACCGTTTTAACTGCTCTAAATTGGAACTAACTATAACTTTATCAATATTGAACTGAACAAATTTACTAGGATTAAAGATAAACAAAACAACAAATCCTATATCGAATAAATATAGAACAAAAGTAGATGTCTTTGACTAATCTGGATCACACTCTACCAGCATCCATATTATAAAATTGTTATTTCTACCATCCACAAAGAGAACATGTTACATTGAAGATATAGCCTGTGGCTCTTTTGTGGTTTGGCTTACATTCTTCACGTCATACAAGTTTCAAATTAAGATTAGTCATCATCATTTTAGAAGGATGTACAATCAGGAGCTCCAATTATTAGGTTATCAGCTAATAATGTCCACCAGAAAATGCAGGTCAACAGATGTCCAGAACCAGTAATCTGTACATTCACAAAAAGAACACAAGAATCCCTGGAAAAAACTTATTTAAAACAATAAAATACCAGGCTGAGAGCTGTAGTCCCAAGAAGCAGCAGGTAAAGTTTCCCCTGAAAATGGTCCAAATATCAGCTCCACCACATCAAATGATTTTAATAATTCCCCTGGCAAACTTGGGCCAGTAAATCTTTAAAATTTTGACAGATATGATGTCCCAAAATACCAATTCTGTGTAAGTTCTGTGATGGATATTCCAATGATGGCACTAACCTCAACCAAATGAAGATTAGAAGCACGGCTGAGAAGAACAAATGCAAATTCTCCTATCTGAGCCAAAGACATTCCGACCTACACACATTTATACTCTGTTAGAAAATCATAACAGAAGGCATAATAGACAGTGAACATCGAATAAAATCTTACAAGGAGTGCAGCCTTGTTGTTGTAACCAAATGCCTTCACTACTGTCGTGATTATGGTTGTCTTAATGATTATAACTAAAATGACAGATGCTAATAATATATCAACATGGCTCCAGAGAAAATGAACATGGATCAGCATCCCAATGCTGGAAAGAAAAAGAGCAGCAAAGAAGTTTCGAATAGGTTCAACCTGCACAAGGAACAAGCTCAGCTGGTTAGAGACCATGAACATGCAGGAAAGAAATGCTATCCCCATTTGGGCCAAGACATTAGCAAAACCAGCAGGAAAAGCATATTAGAAAAGCCTCAGCAACACGAGTGAAATTAAAACCATAAGCACACTTACAGTTATCATTCAAGCCCTACATTATAATGATAATAGATAGGTTTATCTTAAGATTCTAGAAAATAATTTCACCTCTCCAAATTCTTTATGTACAGGAAATCATCAGCTAGGTTACTTATTCAGTTAAGCCGGTCTCTACATATTCAGTTTCACGTCAGGTTCTTGCTTATAGGTAGTCTTCCATTCAAATGATGAAACCTATACCATAAGTACTAAGAACTATGATTTGCAGTCCATTTTGAATTATGCAGAAACACAAAGGCCTGAAAATAAGCTAGAGTGCAAAGTGGTTAGAAAACAAGATTTAAAAATACAAACAGTGCATATTATGCACCTGCTAGTAAAAGTTTCGCCTAACAAGCAGAAAAAACAAATAGTTCAAGCCACAAAGTCTCGTAACAAAAGCCAGAAATTTTTTTAACAGGGATGTTGGATTACAGTGATGAGCAAATAAGTTTTAACAAAATGGAACTTAATATTATTCTGGAATATTATATCCCAAACGATAAGAATATGAAGCAAGATAGTTTCTTTAGACGACCAAGTCAGTGTCTCAACAATGCAACTCTTGCTTCCCATTTACTGCCACTAGTGAAAATACTAAGAATGTGTCCAATCCCATGGATACAATAACGTTTTCCATTAAATTGGATATTTGTTGTTTTATATACCTCTAGTTGCTCTGTCACTAATGTATGTTGAACTTCCAATGTGAGAAGTACAGTACTGAAGTTGTTCATTTGTACTACGGATCTGTGGCTTTCCACATCTCTTGTACAGTCCAATATACGCTAACACAATTAATCAGACATGGACTTACATGTGACAGAAAAAAAAGGGGTAGTGCTGGTTGCTAATCCTGCTCTAGTTAGCTAATTTAGATAAAAATTTAAGGTTAGTCAATAGGGTGTAAATATTCACATCTTATCGATTTTACTGCAGTAAAAGATTAAAGATGGGAAGAAACAAACAGATGAGGTCCCTGATGAATACGTGAACGCATTTTAATCAGCAAAATACAATATTAGAAGTTAGCTGAGACACATAATATCTTTGTTTCTACGATAGTTGCAGTCCTAGCAGCATGAGAACAAAGACAACTCTTGAACTTACTAGACATAACGACAAAAGAGAAATACTAGGCACTAAAGTCATGCCAAGAATAGCTAGCTGAAACTCCTGGTGGTAAGATTTACATAACTTCATAAATGGAAAGAAGTCAGAGCACCCACTTCATAAGTTACAAAGATATACAAAATTTACACATCTACAACCTCAATAGACAGGATATCAGATTATGTAAACCTTACTTGTTCCAACGTATGTTGAGCAAGATCAGTTGTCGATATCATCACCCCAGCTGCAAAAGATCCCAATTCCAGACTCAGGCCCAGCTTATCACTACACTGCAACGATAACAAAAAGAAAACATGGTTAACATGCAATTTAAAATAAATGAGGTAGACAACTTATGTAATCTAAAGAAAACATTAAAAATGTTATCTTCAGATTACATAAGTTGTCTTCAAAAAGTTCTACATCATGATGTAGGATCAACCATGAAAAATGTTTTCTTTAGCATACATAAGTTGTCTACGAAAAGTTCTACATCATGATGTAGGATCAACGATTAAGGCCTTTCAAGGAGGGCTAGTGGCCAAAGCAAAAGTTAAATTTGATACAGCAATACCATTTCCAATAAAATATCATAGGGAATCAATTTAGCTTTAATCTTCCATGTGATTTGACATTATAAAAGAAAAGGCCATTTTCAATATTTTCCACAATTAACTTTGATTTTAACAAGCTCAACATATATTGTAATAACACCATTCCCTAGAAAAACCAGAGAGCAAATAACAATATGTAATTGTTAAATTTTGTAAGATTGGGCTCAAATAAACTGAGCACATACAAGCTCAAATGAGTTCCATCCTAAAACTAATTGGTGATAGGTGGAGTAACTTACTAGGCTTATATGCATGCTCAAGGCTATTATTCTTTCCATGTAGGACACTCCCACTTATAGTTCAACACGCCTCTCTCACTTGTGGGCCAATTTAAGGCCCAACATGTGGCATTCTATCATGTCGAGGTGGTGACGACTAACCCGAGAGCAACTTGCTCTGATGCCATATCAGAATTTAGGGTTTTAAGTTGTTATCTATTGAAGGACTACACAAATCAAGAAACTAATCCCACTAAACTAGGAAACTGACTCTAACAGAAAATCCCTTAAATTGTGGGATCCTAACAATACATATCTTATACCCAATATTTACCTAAAACAGAATTACGAATTCTCACAGTAATCATAAAATATCAATGTTGGTTAGAGGAAACAAAATCAAATAAATCTTAACATGGAATTGAAGATTGCAGGAAGAAAACTTCCAATGCTATGCAGCACCACTTTATAAAAATTAGAGCAGATGACCAACCAATAGCACCTGAACTAATAAATGTCGAGCAATTTAATAGATTTATCAACACACACCAATGACTTTACAACTCATTTCTTCAAATGATTAGAGAATGATTGAGCAAAAAGTAAAAGAGAAAACAATGACTTGATTTGATATTTCTACATGGTATTAACAGAAAAAAGAAAAGCAGCTTGCATGCATGTTAATACCATATAGCATATGTTCACATTTCCAAATCAAACTAAAAGTGCTCAAAAGATCCCTGATAAGCAGATGAAACATACCCAGGCTACAAGTAAGCAGAATGCAACAGATGCTAATTGATAGAGCTCGTTTGTCTGCAAAATTAAATTTAAACCAAGGAAAAGAAGATTGCTCACATACAGACAAATGCAAAGCTAGATAAAAGAACATCGAAGCTATACATTTGAACACAATAAGTTTGTACCTGTGATGATAGGCTCATCATCAGTTTAAGGAATCTAGGAAACCAAGTGCGAGATAATATTGACAAAACAGCCAAAAAGGCTATTACTGTCACCAACCTGATTAATAGAACAGCTACTTTGTCAAAGAAGGATAAAAAGTAGATTTTGGGCCTCTTTGGCTGAAGTAAGAGTTAAAACTGATAAATATAGAAATATTGAAACATTTGTTGTAAGTAAAACGATAACCATCAATAGCACTGATGTGAGTAAATTAAAGAAATATTTTCCTCTGAACTTTGCAAGTCCAGTTTCTTCACTTACAGTTTGGTCATGGATATTACTCCCTGCAGAACTCCTGAAGTCCCACCAAGAACCGGAAGCAAAGCAAATAGCAAACCAACAGCACAGTCCTAGCAGGTAAACCCTTATTCAATATTCAATATGAGTTCATGACAAAGCATTCCACAACTTGATCACCAAAAGCATCAGCAGAATGATACTATCAGAAGTGTATTCAGGAAGACAGTACCTGTAGAATAAGAGTGCCAATGGTCACTTGCCCATGGAGCGAATTAGTAGAATTCTTTTCCATCAAAAACTTCAAGACCTGGACCAAGTGATAATCATTGGCCAATTAGCATTTCAAAGAGGTAAAAAGGAGAGAGCGAAATAGAGGATATAACATATTGGAAAATAGATTTTTGGTGCATATATCAGAAAGAGAATTTACCACAGCTGTTGAAGACATTGAAAGGAATGCACCAACAAATACCCCTTCAGATGTCTTACCACCAAACAGCTGCAAACAGAATCAGATTAGAACTGCAGTTTTGTGTAATAAAACTTTAATCAGGAAAATCCATAAGCAATGTTTTTGCCATAAAAAACAACTGCTTTATAGTCGCACTAATTGCAAACCACAAGTCATATAAAGTATAAATTATGAGGGAGAGCAAGGATGCAGGGAACTTCACACCAGTATAATATATGAAAGAATATAAAGTCAGTGCTATACAACAATAACAGTATTTGCAAACTAGAAAAACAACTTATAAAACTCTTAAAGATCAAGTGAAATACCATGGCTGTAATCCCACATAGGAACATAAACAAAAATATTTGGAGCAGACCTCCCAGAACAGCAACTGCCCGAACAACTCGAAGCTGAAATTGAGGTAGATAAATGTTTATTACAACTTCACCAGCAATTTCACTTTATAATAAAATAGGAGGGAGATGAAAAGAATGAAACTTTTGTTGTCGAGAACTCCAAACCCAGTGCAAAGAGCAGAAAAACAACGCCAAACTGAGCCACAGTCTCAACCTACAAGGATATGCATGACAAGAAAAAAAGTAAAAGTGAATTATCAGTCAAAGGGTTAGTCATATCTGAGCAAGTGATTCCTGTGGAATCATAAATTCAGAAATTTGTGGTGAGATGACCACCATTTTTACTCTTATACTTGCACAGAAATTTCGTGGCTGATATTATATTCAACTTCCATTACAACATATGTCAATCAAAGCCTCACAGCGAGTGATTATATTCAACTTCCATTACAACATATGTCAATCAAAGCATCACAGTGAGTGATCAACTTGTCTGAAAATGAATAAGAACTACTCTAAACCAATCTGAGTTAGTGCAACATCAAGCAGATCATCGTCTACAGATATCCTAACTAATAAAGCAAAATGCAACAATTCAAACATACTTGCACCATCTCACTGACAAAGTTGAAGCCTCCAGGTCCAATAATAGATCCTGCTAACAAATATCCAGTCATTGCCTGTAAAAACTCTATGTTTAGAAATGTTGGTATAGGCAAGAAACTTATAAACACATACAGTGAGAGATTTATCTTGCTTAGACATTAAATAGATCATATTATTGCAATTTCATGAACTATCTATATGGAATATATCAGACCGGTTGTCCAGCACAGGCAAATGCAATGCCACCACAAGCTGCAGACACAATGACGACAACCAAATCTGATATTAATCTACAAAGGAATAAATAGACAGATTCAGATCAGCTTACCAGCTAAATACAACAAATATTTAAAAAGAAAAATGAGAAATAGCAAAGATCACCTCAGATCTAGCTGCAACACTGGAAATTTTGATTTGAAGTTAGATATAATAAAGACATTGTCCTGAAATAAACAACCAAAAGTTCCAGAGTTACACATTAAAAGTAACATCAGCACCAAAGGTATCTAATGAGGTAATACTGAGGTAATCTTACCTTTCTATCTATAAGTGTAGGGGTATCTTCAACTCTATTTTCATTGTCTAAATTGAAAACATCATGAAGCTTAAATGACCTAAGAAGAAAAACAGAAACATGAATGCATTAAATGACAAGTCAAATACCAAAATTTGTTGGAAAGTGACAAGATATAGAGTAGAAGCTCGTACTTCTCCTCCTTTGTTTCATTTTTCTTTGGCTTCACCCTGGCAACAGTTTCCAAAACTGCCTGAGCAAAGAAAAAAGTATAAATAAAACTTGATAAGTTAAAAGGTCCTAAATAAGTATATGTAGGCTATTTGACATGATCTAAAAGACAAATGAAAAAATCAGTATGTTTTGTATGATCTAAAAGACAAATGAAAAAATCAGTATGTTTTGTTCTTAATGAAATTAGATAAAACTCGTAACAATCAAACAATAATCATGAAGATGCACAAACAAAGTCTTCTCAATCCTCAAAATATATTGATGGTTACGACTTAACATGCCGTTAAGTTTCTTGGATTGCTAAAAACTATTCAATTGATATGCAAATATCTAATTAAAAAAAGGAATAAAGAAACCTGTTGTTCTGCTACACTGTTGTTGAAGCTTCCAGAATCAGTTGCTGCCAAATATTGGACACATTGGTGAGTGGAGTGGGTTATAATTATTAGTCAAAATTTGGAAGAACGTTAAGTGGTAGACAGGATAAAACAACTGATAGAAGCACCAAATCAGCTCAATGAAAAAAAAAAATCTCCGTCACAAAACAATTCCAAATCAGAGGCTACAATGAACAATCAATATAACACCATTAATGCTAACATCAACTGCAATTGAGTTGATTCCCAACATTTGTATATAAGGTCAACAATCCTAGTGAAGCTTCCTTTCTGAGACTGAAAGTAAGACTTTATATAAAGCAAAATTACTAGATCTAGTAACAAGGGGTTTGAATTGACAGTAACACATGGTATACTTGGAGTGGACATTCTCATGAGTCTCGGATCTTAAATCCAAGTCCGGACTGGAGTTAAACAAAGTGAGAGAAAAGTATTAAAGCAAAGAAGATCCAAATTAAGCACTCCAAAGTACATCATTAGTATTACTAGAAGAAAGAAGAGCCGTTGTATCTCCACAACTAACCTAACAATCTAATTAGAAGAACAAATGTCAACATCAACGAAAACGAGTTATGCAAAAATCACAGACAGTTCTTTGATTAAATAAACCCTACGAATGGAAGGAACAAGTAGAGAAAGACAGACAGAGAGAGAGAGAGAGACCTTCGTTCTGTTCGTTCTCAGTGAACTCCTTTTCAAGAGCCTTATCGATAATATCGGCGAAGGAGCCTTCTTTAAGCTTAGAAATGGAGGTGTTGGTGGCGCTGGCGTTGGTGAAGACAGAGCCATCTGAGTCGGCAATTTCGAAAGCAAGTGAAAGCGGTAGAAGAAGAAGAAGAGCCCAGAATGGGAAGAGACTAAGCTGAAGAGGACACAGAGGTCCAGTTCCTCTTCTACTGAACATTGAAGTGAAAGAGCGGACTACACAAACCACTACAAGTGAGCGCTTAAAGAGAGAGAAAGGGCGTTAATGAATGGACAAGGGAGTCAACTTTTGGTCATAGTTCTCGTAGATCATACCGCCCCACCATCTGTTTTTTTTAATAACGGATTTACTTAATATTAATAAATTTATTATATTTTTAATGTAGTTAATATTAATAAATTTATTTCTCGTTGTCGTGAATTGTTTAGAACAATGTTTTTAAAGACCGGACATCGAACCGATCGAAGGAAAGGTTTAAGGTTTAGAGGTTCAACCGGTAGTAAACCGCTATCAAACCGGAATATAATAAATAAGATGA
>JANVCQ010000008.1:31212081-31224789 GCA_025531925.1 Erythroxylum plowmanianum
AACTGTAACTGAAGAAGATAAAGTTACATGTAAATACACTTGCTTTTCAGGGCACTATATTTACATAACTCCAACAGGTCATCCATATGCACAAGAATAGAAAGTGAAATACAACCCTTATGAAGTGTAAATACTGAATAGCCTGTGTATGACGGTGTAAAACCAAACTGCTTCAAAGAACCTTCTAACTTGGCAAACCAATTTCGTGGGGCTTGACGAAGCCCACAAAGGCACTTCTGCAAGTGAAAGACCTATCTAGGATGAAAAGTAGAAAAACCAGAAAGCCAATGCATATAAACTTCCTCATGCAAGCCACCATGCAAAAAGACATTATGTACATCCATTTGGTGTAATTCCCAATCCTTAGCTACAACAACAACAAGAAATGTTCTAATTGTAACCATTTTAGTTGAAGGAGCAAACATTTCAATGAAATCCACACCCTCTTTCTAATTGTTTCCAAGAATGACAAGACGGGTCTTACGCCAATCAATAGTACCATTAGAATTATATTTGATACGATAAACCTATTTACAACTGATAGCGTGCTTATCAGAAGGGAGATTTTCGATAGTCCATGTGTCGTTTGTTTCAAGAGCTTGAATTTCTTGATGCATAGCTTCCCTCCATCGAGGGCCATGCCTTGCCTCATGTTAGTCTAATTTATAAGCTTGCAATTCATAGCTTTCAAATACCGCAAGTGCATGGGTCATGATTTGTAGTAAGTGAAGGGTTGATCCCACAAGGAGAGTGAACTAATTTAATCCTATGTTATCTAAGGCTAAAAAAATTAATAAAGTGAAAATAAAGATGCAACATAAAGTAAATATAAGAATTTGATTTCAAGAAATTAATTCAGAAATGTAACATAAAAAGAAATTAAAGTTAAGCAACATAAAAAGTCACAATGAAAATCAATCAAGAGAAATTACCAAGATATAAGAAAGGAGATTTTTCCTATTATTAGTGCTAACCTAGCCATTTATATGTTAATGGAGTGTTAGTTCTAGGCTATCATAGAGTTGATTACTCTTTCTCGAGTTATAACCATTAATCTCTAAATCATAAACCCTAATTGAATTATGGAAATTGCAATCTCTCAATTAATAAAAGATCCACAACCCTAATTAGATCTTAAGCCCTCTACTAAACTACCGGGTCTCACTTGGGATCTCTCTCCACATAACAACTAGTATGATTAATCACGTGGTATATTGGTTCGCTTAACTCTCATTAACTCAATCCAATCATTTTTATAGGGTTCACCTTCTCAGTTTATTATCGAAATATGCAAGTAACGCAATTGATCACAATACCTAATCAATAAAACGCAAAATTATTAAAATGTAATAATATAAATATTTTTTATTTAAAATAAATATACAAGAGAAGTCATTACAACATTTTTTTTTTGTAATTTGAGGAATGCGCGATCTAATATTTTGTTTTCAAAATAAAATTTAAGGTACCTTTCGTACAAAAGATATAGTGGATGGTAACTCAACTTGTCGGGACCTATCATTTGACTTCTACCGCTTGTAAATGCAAGACGATGTTAATATGTAGATGTTGGAGAGGATTATTGATGTACAAAATTTTTTTATATTTTTCACTGGTAATTTACTTTGCTTGTATGCTTTAATTGCTTTGGTTTAATCTATTTATAACAAAATTGTAGGTGAATGCTCTGTCTCTTATTGCTCATATAGCATATTGCTCATATAGCATAATATATATACAATATATGAAAGAGTTTTCCAATCATGTAAACACTAAAATCTCGCTAACTATACACGAATATTGTGAGATATTTTCCTAAATTGTCTCCTTTCCTTCTCATATTTATAGTACGTAATATATACATGTTATTACTCTACTCAAGTTGGAGCATGAAAATCATGAATGCCTAACTCGCGTAGGAGATAATGAAACTATTGATGTTCAAGAGCTTTCGTAAAAATATCAGCTAGTTGTTAAGATGTGTGCACATAAGCAGTGACAACATTACCAGCTTGAATCTGATACCAAACATAGTGACAATCAATTTCTATATGTTTTGTGCGTTTATGGAAAACCATATTAGAAGTGATGTAGTGAGCTGTCGTATTATCACAATACAAACATACTAACTTTGGTTGAACACGACCTGTAAATGAATATGTGCCATCTTGTGTTTTCTGCCTAACAAGCTGAAGGTGATATACAAGCTGAAGAGAGGTTGTCCGGTAGAGAGGAGAGAAATTGAAAGATACATAAAACTTGAGATATAAGCATGTTTCAACCTGTCTCCATTTCTAAAAAATAACAAAAAGAAACACAACTTAAGTAATATACATGTCTGGGCCCGTGTCCATCCTTACAATTTTGAAAGAATAATATACAACTTGGGACACGATTATGTCCTAGACCATATTTTCAATAGAAAAAATAATAAAAGGCAATGAAAATTAAAGGACTATTCACATTTCTTCTATTTTACTACTTAGTTTTCATTAGGATTAACTGTTGCCTACTAATAGAGAGACCAAGAATATATCAAAAGTTGTTCTCAATAGAGGTAGAGAGAGAGAGAGAGATCAAAGTCCATTTGAAAGAAGTGATCACTCATAGATGATAGACGTATAACCAACAAAAGATTGACATTTTTATCAAAGGCTTCCTTAGAATGAGTTTCTTTCCTTCAACTGTCATTTTTGTACTTTAAAGGATTTTCTAAGCTATTACCTTACATCTAGATAAGAAGAACCCTTAATGAATTTTTATATTTTTATTCAATTTTTAATAAAATTTATATCTTTGATATTTAATCTTATATATAGACATGGTTAAAATAACTTTTATGTACATTATCTGGAGCACATATATTAAGGATTGAATGAGGATCAATGTGATCCTTCCATTATTAAGATAATCTTTTATGGTTATTAAAGAAATCAGTGCATTCTGAGAGTAGTTAATCAAATAGGATATCTAGGAGGTGATACATTTAAAAGTGATAAATCATTATAGGAGGAAACCTTGTTGGTCCAAATAATAGAATTTCTACAATGTTTTTGAGAAATTAAATAAAAGATTATATTCCAAAAATCTATGGCCAATCCTTACAAAATGTACGAGTGACAAATCTAATACATCTCACCATATGCAAGTGAGACATACAATAGGAAGTGTCTAATTAGTACTTGTCATCACATAACATGTATTTTCATTTAAGTTCCATTTTATAGCTATGGAATTCTCCATCATTGAGCCACTTCTCTGTTAACAACTTCCTTGAGTACTACTCTTTTATCTTGTTTGTAATGTTCATTTGCAATCTAGTAGCATCCGTTTAGTTTATGTATTTGTTAATATTGATCCTCTTTTAATTATTATGGTGTTTCTTGCTATGATGTATTTAAATTTAATCAATCAAGAACTCTACATTATTATTGATTAGATAATAATTAAGCATTAGAATAATAAGGTATATAACATTTCTTCATCATAAGACTATTATAAATCAATTCTCTCTCTTTTATTCCCTTCTGTAAATATTGTTAATCGAATTTTATAAACGATGGACAATTTAGTCATTACATTTTTAGTGCCTTTTAGGAATAACATCATAGAACAAAGACCTCAAAGCAGATTTCTTTCTAGAGGGAATAATTTGTATTTTACCTCTTCCCTTTATACATTTTAGCCCCCGCCTCTCTGTTATTCCCAATCAAAAGGCCTAAATCAATCTCAAAACCACCTAATCACAACCCAGTTTGCAACCCACCTCTCTTAAGTTAATACCAAAGTGATGCTGAAGGGCAACAATTGAAGCCTGTGAGCGCAGGGTGTTAGGAGGTATAAGAATGCGGAAAATCATAAATGAGTAAATAGGCAGAATATAGAAGACAAATGGCTGTAACTGTACAAGCATCACAAACGTACCGAGCTGTATGATATATATGTTGTGTCCCAACAAGTTGCATTGAAAACTGAAACTGAAATGGCTTCATATTCAAATCTCTAGCATGGATGCATCTTATTAATACATACTTACATAACATGTATACATGATGCTGCCCTATTCTGTTTTAAAGCAAACTGATTGCGTATTTTCAGTATTATTACATTTTTGAGCTGATGCTCATGCAAAACATATACAAGCTGCGGAAGTGCATGGATGATTTAAATCAAATCAGCATTGCGGTATCCACATCAAAGCTATAAAGCAGTGAAACAACCATCATTCCAATCATATCTTCACCTCTTACCACGCCAATCATTTCTTCACCTTTTATGATTCAAGTATATGAAGCCCTTGTTTGACAGGTTAATTATTGAATCTGCTATAACTTTGGCGCTGGATTTCATATAACCACCTGCAATAAGAACATGTAAACCATTTTCTTGAAATTAGGAGCATAAACTGTTAGACATGACAGGTTCAACTGAGCATATCTAAACTAGATGTTCTGGGATTCTCATCATCGCAAGATACTTTGATAATCCACATTTAGAAGCCATGACAAAGACTTGGAAAATAAATCTGATTGATGCAAAACATTAAGATCACAACGGAAGCTCTTACCTCACTGAACCGTGACCAAATTAATGAGCAAACAAAGATCAATCTTGGACTAACAGAAAATGTATTCCAGTCCGTAAATTTTACAATGGATGTATAACAAATCGAAGAAGTATTAACTACAAAACTCACAAAATTAATAATAGATTTCTGAAATATCAAGTTTCAATGAAGGGTCAAAACTTAGGAACCACTTCTAGGGCTTAAGAATCACTCTTAGAATAAGCATCGCACTTTCGAATTGAAAGTTCAAGTTCATAGTGTGACAAATAATAACTCTGGATTCAATTTCGTAAATTTAGATTATAAAACTCAAGTAATGTCAAAAATTGGTCTTCCTTTTTACTTGACAAGAAATTGTCGATATCCTCTATCTCTTGTGGCTACAATTTGTTCATCAAGAACATCCTCTATCTACTCTTTAAGGTGGGAAATGGTTGAAATTCTCACAATTGCTGTAGGATATTGCGTATCATCAAATCTATTATAAATGATTAGTCCATAACATTAAGATAGGACTAATTCCCATATCACTTGGTAATTCCAAAAACATAAGCATTAGCACTTATCTTCTTGCTGATCTTATAAGGTCCAACGCTCCATAAATGAAGTTTCTTATATTTTACTGTCAACAAATCTTAACCATCACCATATCCCCTTCCTTGAATTCCACCAATAGATGATGTTGATCATTATGTTCTTTATAAGACAAGTTGGTGGTTATCATCTTTCATCGTACCTCATCAAAGATGCCCCTTATGTGTTGTGCAAAGACTTTAGGTTCAATACTAACTCGTGTTGTTTGTGGTAAAGGAAACATATCAATAAGCTTTCTTGGTTGAACTCCTGAGATTATCTCAAAACTAACATATTTATAGAATTGTTGCATGCACATTCTGGCAGTCCTAATTTTTCACATTGACTCTATCCAAACATCTTAACAAGTCTCTCAAGCTTCTATTCACCACCTTCGTTTACCCATCGGTTTGGGAATAGAAAGAGCTTGAAAAATTAAAGTTTAGTGATCAATATTTTCCATAGAAATTTTCAAAATAACTCACAAACTTCAAGTCATGATCAAAGATGATGGTTAAAGATATTCCATGGAGACGTATAACGTCTTTGAAGAAAAGTTTAGCAATATGGATAGCATCATAAGTCTTGGAACATGGAACAAAATGACTCATCTTAGAAAACCTACCCAACACTACAAAAATATAATCATAACCTCTTATAGTTTTAGGAATTCGCAAGACAAAATCCATACTTATGTCCTACCATGGCTCATGAGACACGGGCAGTAGTGTGTATAATCCACAATTTTGTTTCTTTCCTTTGGCTAATTGACATGTTCAACATTGCCCTATGACCTTAGACACATCCAGTTCCAAAGAGGGCCAATAATTTTATTTATTCCAAAGTGCCCTGCTGCCCCTCTTCCATGTAAGTCCCAAATCACATGTTCTCTTATAAAAGTAGGTAGGCAAAGTCAACTTCCTTTGAAAAAGTAATCATCGTGGATGACAAAAGGAAAGTGATAGGCTCTCTGTCCAGTTGCAATTTCTGAATAGATTATTCCAAAATCTCGATTGGAAACAAATTTTTTTCCTTGGCAAACCCCTCAACTTTTACCGCCAAAGTGTTAAGCAAATGGCTCTTTCTACTCAATACATTTGTAGCCTTATTCTCAACTCCTATTCGATGTTTAATAACAAAGTTAAATTGCTCCAAAAATTCACTCCACAACTTTAAGTGCTTAAGAGATTCATGATCTGAATATAAAATTAACTCCTTGTATGAGAGATGGTGATGCTCATTGTAAAGAGCATGTAGTACTTGTTAGAAAATCAGACTATTTGATCTTCTATAAGATTTTATATAGGTATAAATAGCTGATTAATAGCTAGGATTATGATATACTAATTTAGGCTGATTGTAATCTTCCATTAATTTAGGTTGATTATAATTTTCTTAGTCAATGACTGATGTGTAGGAATGAGTTTGTTTCCTCAAATAAGACAAATGTTTTTGTATATATTAGTGTATTCAGTATATGGAGAAATAGAAGAATTTAAGTTTCTATTCATGGTACCAAAGCCTCTCTATGATACTTTCAAACACAAAAACTTCCCCTAAATCTTGGGTACTAGCTGCAAAAACTTCTTCACTTAATTCTCTTTTGGCTGCCTCATAATGTCGTATTCATTTGAGAGTCAAGCTATTATTATTAGTACCAATAATGGGGCCGAGACATTAGCTCAGTAAAAAGAAGATTTGCAGAAAATTTTTTTTAGATAGGTTCAATGGTCAAAATCATTTTCATTAGCTCAGTCAAAAGAAGATTTGCAGATTTTTTTTTTTATACAGGTTCAATGGTCAAAAAAATTTTCAAAGGCCTCAAGTGGTTAAAACCTTTCTCAAAGAAAAGGACAATTGAGCCATCTTGTAGGAACTGGACCTAATGCTGAAGATGCCATGTTTGCAAAATGGGATGAAGATTTCATGATCAAATCATGGTTGTGGAACTCTATGACACCTGAAGTGCGCTGGACTTGTATGTTTTTAACAACTGCAAGGGAAATTTGGGAAACCGTTCGTCAAACTATTAAAAAATGCAAGATGCTTCAGTAATTTATGAGATCCAAACCAAATCAACACCACAAAGCAAGGTAACCTTTCGGTCATTGAGTATTATAGTACTATGAAAAGTTTGTGGCTTGAATAGGATTGCTATCAAAATTTTAAAATGAAATATCGAGAAGATGCTGCAATGCTGCGAAGGTTTGTAGAAAGAGAGAGAATCTTTAAATTTTTTGCAAGCCTGAACCTAGATTTTCATCAAGCTCGAGTTCAAGTTCTCGAGAGAGTTCTCCCATCTCTTGAGGGTGTTTTTTCTATAATATAGGCTGAGGAGAGTCACAAAGGAGTGATTATTGACAATGCAATAAATGAAGGATTGGCTATAAATTCCACAAAGGATGGATATATGACTGAGGCCAATAAAGGAGAGAAGCAACCTTACGGCATGAAGGCACGTCACTCCAAAGATACTTGCTGGAAACTACATGGAAAACCTTCCAATGTTGGGAAAGGGAGGTAATCCTGTTGGACAGTCTAGTACATATGAGAAATGCTGAAGTTGTTCCTAATGAACAGGCAAATTAAGATTATTGCAAACTCTAAGGGAGAGATAGAAAAGTTGAAATCCATGTGGAAATCAGCTGAGAAACCTGAAAGCTCTTGTTCTTTGGCTCATTTAGGTAAGGCCTCTAATTCTTATGCTCTTAGTGCCTCTTTTCCTATCCAAAATAGTACTTGGATCATAGACTCAGGTGGTACCGACCATATGGTTTTCTCACATCAGCCTTTTACCTCATATATACCATGTCCTAGCAACAAAAAATTCGAAATTGCAGATGGAACTTTTACTATTGTTGCAAATCAGGGAACTATTCCTCTTACTTCCACAATTATGTTAAAAGATGTCATACATATGTTCCTAAATTAGCTGTCAATCTTTTGTCCATAAAACAAATTACTTTTGACCTGAACTACAAAGTGATTTTCTATCCAACACACTGTATTTTGAAGGATTTGGTCTCAGAGAAGATGACAAGGCTTGCGAAGGAAAGGAATGGGTTCTATATCCTTGATACTAAGGAAGACAAAAACTGCTCCCTTTCAAAGTCTTATCTCTCTAGCTATTCTACCAATAAGGAGGACATTTGGCTCCATCATTACCATCTTAGTCATCCACCATTTAGTTTGCTCAAAACTATGTTCCCATTGATATTCAAAAGTGATGAAATGAGTAGTTTGCATTGTGATGTTTGTGAACTTGCTAAACACAAGTGTGCTTCCTATCCATTGAATAATACTAGAAGTATGATTCCTTTTCCATTAATCTACCCCAATATATGGGGTCCTAGAATTCTAAACATTACGGGGGCAAGGTGGTTTATTTCCTTTATAGGTGATTGTACAACAATAGGGTTATATTTGATGAAAAACAAATATGAAGTTAGGGAAATTTTCAAGAATTTTCCAAATGATCAAAAACCAATTTGGAGTAAGAATAAAAAACCTACGTATGATAATGTAAGAGATTACTTCAACCAAAATATTGTTCATTATTCATCATGTGATAACACACCATAACAAAATGGGGTAGCCGAGAGTATATAGACACCTCTTAGAAATTACACAAACATTGTTATTTCAAAATAATGTTGCAAAATCCTATTGGAGGGAATTTGTCCTTACTGCAACCCACTTGATAAATAGGATGCCCTCTAAAGTTCTTGGTTTCAAGAGTCCAATAAGTCTATTTCATGAGTATTAACCAAATTTACAAATAGATTCCAAATTACCCCCAAAAGTCTTTGGTTGTGTGGTTTTTGATCATATTCATGACACTAATTAAGGAAAACTCAATCCAAGAGCATTAAAATGCTTCTTTGTTGGTTACTCTTCCACAATAAAGGGCTATAAGTGCTATCATCCTACTTCTCATAAAATTTTCATTTCAATGGATGTTTCTGTTAAGAAACAACCTTTCTATTCAGATTCTCATCTTCAGGGGGAGAGTGTGAGTGAAGATAAAGAACATGAGCTATGTTTCCCTAATTTACAGGTCACTGGTCAACCTGAAACTGCTCAGCCTAAAACTTCAAATTTACCACCTACACTGCCCTTTGATCAGCCACACGAACAGCCTCTTAACACATCAGAATCAACCCAAATTAAACAACCAGCAGTGAAAAAACCTATCCTAGTCTACTCAAGGAGAAAAGAGCCCAATTCCACTCAATTGCAAATTCAAGATTTGACTTCGAAATCAAGTACACATCAAAATACCCTCTCCATTGATTGATGATTTAGATGTTCCTATAGCTGTTAGGAAAGGAATTAGAAATTGCACTCAATATCCTACCTCTCACTTTGTTTCTTTGAATAAAATCTCATATAAACACCGTTGTTTTCTCACTAATTTAGAAACAATTCCTATTCCCAAAAAATTCAACGAGGCACTTAGAGATGAGAATTGGAAACTTGCCATGAATGAGGAAATGAGTGCACTAAACAATAATACATGGGAAATTGTTGATCGTCCAAAAGACAAGAAATTAGTAGGATGTAAGTGGGTGTATGCAATTAAGTTTAAAGTAGATAGGTCCTTATAGAGGTACAAGGCTAGGTTAATAGCCAAACTATTAGGAGACTTTTGCTCCAGTGGCCAAGATGAACACAGTTCGCATTCTTTTATCTTTAGCAGCTAATTTCTATTGGTGTTTGCAGCAATTTGAAGTCAAAATGCTTTTTACAAGGTGATCTTAAAGAAGAGGTGTATACGGAGCCTCCGCCGGGTTTTGAGAAATATTTTAAAGATAACCAAGTGTGCAGGTTGAGAAAAACCATTTTATGGACTTAAGCAATCACCGCAGCGCTGGTTTGGAAAGTTTATAAAAATAATGCTTGGTATTGGCTACAAACAAAGCCAAAGGCATCATACTCTCTTCTTTAGACACATGGCAGCAGGGAAACTTACAATCTTGATAGTATATGTTGATGATATCATTGTGACGAGTGACCATGACAAGAAAATTCTAAAGCTTAATGATAGACTTGTGAAAGAATTTGAAATTAAATAGCTTAGGAAACTCAAATATTTTCTAGGGATTGAAGTGGTTTGGTCTAAAGAAGGCATTTTATTTCCCATCAAAAATATATTTTAGATTTTTTACAAGAGATAGGAATGATGGGATGTAAGCCCATTGATACACCAATCGAAAATAATCATCGGTTGAGTGAAGCAAGAGATGATGAAGGTATCAAAAGTTGGTTGGAAAACTAATATACTTGTCTTATACACGTCCTGACATTGCATAGGTAGCATTATAAGTCAATTCATTCATAATCCTAAGAAAGTTCAATTACAAGCTGCCTATAGAGTAGTTCAATACTTGAAAGCTAATTCTGGAAGAGGAATCATGTTTAGAAGAGGAGCAAAATTAACTATAGAAGCCTAAAGATGCAAACTATGCTGGTTCACTATCAGATCAATGCTTAACAACTGAATATTGTACATCGATTGGAGGAAACTTAGTGACTTGGAGAAGCAACAAACAGGCAGTAGTATCTAGATCAAGTGCTTGTGGATAAAGAAAATTTTTGAAGAGTTGCAAGGTAAATGGCATGGACCTATGAAGTTGTATTGCAGCAACAAGTCTCCTATAAGCATTGCACATAATCCAGCTCAGTATGACAAAACAAAACATGTTAGATAGATCGACAGTTCATCAAGGAAAATAATGAAAGTGTGGATTAATTTGTACACCTTATGTTCCCACAAATGGTCAAATGATAGACATGCTCACAAACGGACTAGAAAACTTAACTTTCCAAAACACTACTAGCAAGCTAGGGATGGAAAACATGTATTCTCTAGTTTGAGAGAGAGTGTTAGAAAATCAAATCTGATATAGCTGTAAATAGCTAAGTAATAGCTAAGATTCTGATTTACTAATTTAGGTTGAATGTAATCTTTCATTAATTTAGGCCGATTATAATTTTCTTAGTCAATGACTGATGTTTAGGAATTAATTTGTTTCATAAAATAAGACAAATGACTTTGTACATATTTGTATATATTAATATATCATCAAAATATACCACAAAAAATCTGCCCATAAATGGTCAAAACACTTGATTCATCACTCTTAAAAAAGTGCTAAGTGCAATAGAGAGTCCAAATGGCATCACCAAACACTCATAAAGTCCCTCTTTAGTCCTGAAAGTCATTTTCCATTCATCTCTAGATTTGACTCTAATTTGATGGTACCCACTTTGTAAGCCTATCTTGGTAAAGATAGTAACTCCATTCAACATATCTAACATGTCATCAAGACAAGGTATTAAAAATCTATACCTTATTGTGATCTTATTTATCGCTCAACAATTCAATACACATTTGCCAACTTCCATACTTTTAAAGAGTCAATAGAAATGGAATTGCACTCGAACTAAGACTTTCTTGAATAAATCCTTTTTTCAACAACTCCTTTACTTGTCTCTTCAACTCTTCATTCTTGATAGGACTCAAGTGATAGGCCAGAAAATTTGGCTGAGTAAATCAAAGTACCAAGTCAATAACATTTTGACTATCTTGTAAAGGAGGTAATCACCTGGTAAATCATCTAGTGTAAGGACCCACTTCTTTTAGTAAGGCAAGGGGTGTTTCAGGTGTTGTTTCTGTTACTTCCCTTACTCATTGCAAACACAATTCACTTCTTGCTAACAGCATCAAAATCTCTATCCTTAAAGATATTAAGAAGCTTTTTCTTAACATTTATGGTTGCCTTGTTACTTCCTCTTTTTTTTTCTGCCTTGTCTACCTTCATAGGCTTCAAAATTATCTTCTTTTCATGTAATATAAACTGATAGGTGTTTGCTTTTCCAAAGTACTGCACACATCAATCATAAAGTCGCAGTTGACCAAGTAAAATGAGAGATACTTTCATAGGAATAACATCGCACCAAATAGGGTCTTCATATACTCCTAATTTGAAGGACACCAAGCACCTTTAAGCAACCAGTATGGTACAACTATCCACCCAAGCAGCATTGCAGGGATGTAGATGTTTCCCTGTTAGTAAATTCAATTGCTTTACCATGTTCCTCGATATCAAATTCATACTACCTAATCCATTAATGATAAGATTACATATTTTATCTCTGCACCTAACTTGAGTAAAGAAAATAGTAGTATGAAACCATTTCTTCTATTCTTCAACCTTAGGAATTATAAGTATACGTCTCACTACATTAAGACTTGTAAAACTTGCTAATTCATCACTAGAGTCTTGTTGGGAAATATCTAGTTGGATATTTCCTTGATATATATATATATATATATATATATATATATATATTTGTATCCATGTACTGATGAAAATGTGAGTGAAATACAACAGTTTAGAATTTCTGCATGGTATCAAAGTGATGGAGGACCATCAAACAAAGCCTTGGAAGATATGTCCAACATGGGCCTTGGAGCCCAAGAAGAACAACCGGCCAAGGAGGATGAAGAGTTAGAAGAAGTTGGCCTCAACATTCTCCTACAATACCAAGCTTTATGGAAACCT
>JANVCQ010000008.1:31224914-31236819 GCA_025531925.1 Erythroxylum plowmanianum
GTATGAGATGTGGGATTCCATGATTGAAAAAGTAAGAAAGGCCATATATCTTTTTGAAAGAAAGGATGACAATGAATCTTCAACCTTCTATGAAAAAGTAAGAAAGGCCATATATCTTTATAATTCTGAATTTTTTTTTAATTTTTAATTTTATAATATATATATTGCCGTGTCCATGTCCACCAAATTTTAGAAGTTGGTGTGTCCCCATGTCTGTGCTTCTTAGGGTTAGAGGCAGTATTATTGGAAGACAACCACTTCCTACCATTGGAGAAGTCTTTGCAAAAGTCTGACGTGAAGAAAGCAGACGGTTTGTGATGCTTGGCAAACGAAATCCTACGTCTACTATTGAAAACACAACACTAGTTGTTGGGAATACTACTGGTTGTACTAGGAAGACTAAGGAAAAGTCACGGGTTTGGTGTGACTGTTACAATAAAGCACAGCATACTCGTGAAATATGTTGGAACTCCATGGAAAGCCAACAAATTGGAAGGGATCACATGAAGGGAAATTTAATAAAACTTCCTCTAGTGATTCAACAAGAACATTTAAAAAAAAATTCTTCAGGGGGAGAACTCTAATGAAGCAGAAAATTTTTGGGCCATTACTCCTAATTCCCTACCCACGGTCATTATTAATCACAATAAAATTTCTGATAATGAAGCCAAAGATACTACTTCTAATCTGTCCATGCCAGGAAATCCCGATTCATCCACAGGAGGAGAAATACTACTGTTCACTCCTAAGGAACGGAATATTGAGCTTCGTGTTTATACTAAGAGGAAGACTCATTTGAGAAGTAGAGAACAACCTACAATGCACAACCTCTCAAATCCCTCGGAGAAGGAACCTGGGAACAATTTAGGTAACCCTTATGCTACTTTACCCCTTATTGTGTTGAGTAATGATCAACCTATACCTACTGACCCACAATTACAAGTAATATTTGTACTGATCTCTTTGTTGATAATTACCTACCCATAGCATTTAGAAAGGGGAAACAGGCTTGCACAAATCATCCCATATCAAAGTACCTATCTTATGGGAAACTATCACACACACATAAATCATTTATCTTTAAAATCACTAATTTGTTTGTGCCAAGAAACATTCAGGAAGCACTTCAAGATCCAGATTGGAGATCAGCTGTTATGGAAGAAGTAAATGCTCTTGAGAAGAATAAAACTTGGAAACTTGTGAACTCTCCTAGAGATAAAAGTTTGGTAGGTTGCAAATGGCTTTTCACTATTAGGTTAGAATTGTTATCACTTTGTGAGGAACAAACAATGGAGGATAGGAAACTAGGAATCACTCTTAGAAAAAAGCATCACACTTTTTAGTTGAAAACTTAAGTTTGTTGAAAAAATTCAGAATATGATGTTATTGAAGAGTTGAGTATACATATTTATAGAGAAGTTCATAGCACCCTTATTGTAGTAAAATAGGGATCCCGACAAATTTAAATCCTATTCTAACAAAAATTCTACGTGCTTAAATCTTAAACAAACATGATAACATATATAAAACAATAACATAGTTATCTTACTACTATTTCCTATCTAATAAAGAATCCTTATATAATTTGAATTTCAACCCTTGTTGCCTTTGCTATCAACTTAATTCTCATCCTCCATGCCACCAAATTAAGGCTTGTGGTTGACTAATTTTTCTTCTTTTATTTCTTGTATAGACTTTAAGCTCTTTTGCATCAATCTAAATCACCAGGAATACATATTAAACAATAAGATGGCTTTAGTTTGTGCAAACTTTTAAACAAGTATACAAAAGTAGGCATGCAAAAGTAATTGGCAATCAAATTTAAGGCAACAAAGTTGGAACATTAATTTGGACATTCTAAATATATCGTTGAACCTGATGTCAACATGACAATGGGAATATTCCTTTCATGAGCAAACTGGAAAACCATTTCATCTCGGTTTATTACACCACAAGGACTAATCTGTTACAACAACCAAGCATAAGCACAACAAAAAATTCTTATGACGACAAACTAAATATTGATTATTATATTTCAAACCATTAGTAAAGTTTGTTAATATTTCTTCGTTTAGTAACAAAATATCTTTGGAACAACTTTACATCATTTTTACACTTTCATAGATAGGTCATTAGATATCAAATCATTTAAATTTCAACATGTAGCAATTAAATAAATTTAGTATTAATGTTTTAATAATAATACATCTAAAGTAAATACTACCTTCAACCTCCCCAATGGATCTCCATCCAGAATGTCAGTGCCAGCATTGTATATCACCAACTGAGGCTTAAAATTAGGAGTCTCTGCAACCTATAATGGGTGTTTTTAGTTCCACATAACCAAATGAAATACGTATACAATTATGAATCCAATGGATATTAAAGATCAAAAAAAGAAAACTAGAAAAGAAAAGGAGAAACATATGGAACTTCAAGGCATGCTAGCATTCTAATTTAAAGAATTAAAAGAACCAATTAAACAAAGATGCGTACCTATTAACTAATTAGCATCATGTCAGGAAACACCAAAATTATTGACACTCTAGAAACTCGTTTAAATACTTGATGACTGTGATATAAGTGACAATTTGAAGGAGTAATTTCATTCATTTCTGACTAATAGACACATATTTTGGCTTTATACACACTAACCCTCGTACAAGATAGAAAATAAATTTGTACAGATTTGTTAAATCCCATGATTTATAAGATACT
This sequence comes from Erythroxylum plowmanianum, assembly GCA_025531925.1. Taxonomy (NCBI): domain Eukaryota; kingdom Viridiplantae; phylum Streptophyta; class Magnoliopsida; order Malpighiales; family Erythroxylaceae; genus Erythroxylum; species Erythroxylum plowmanianum. The sequence goes on from JANVCQ010000008.1 coordinate 31,227,633, forward strand.
TTATCATAATTTTATAAATGTAATTAGTACTAGATTTTATGGACATAATCATATTGATTACATTTTCCCACACTCCCCCTCAAGTAGAAAATAAATTTGTGCAGATTTGTTAAATACCATGATTTATGAGATAATACTTTATCCTAATTTTATGGACGTAATTAGTGCTAGATTTTATGGACATGATCATAATGATTACATTTTCCCACATCCCCCCTCAAGCTGGTGAATAGACGTTAGCCATTCCCAGCTCGGATAAGATGCTTTGAAACATTAGATTGCTTAACCTTTTGGTAAGTACGTCTGCAAGTTGTCCATGTGTAGACATGTAAGGTGTACAAATCAACCCACTCTCCAACTTCTCCTTGATAAAGTTTCTATCAACTTCGAGGTGCTTTGTTTTATCATGTTGTACTAAGGTGTGAGCTATACTAATGGCAGACTTCTTGTCATATTAGAGCCTCATTGGGCCATCCCACTTGATATTCAAATCTTCTAGAATAATCATCAACTAAACACCCCGAGTCATTGCCTGAAATTCAACCCCTGAACTAGATCGCACTATCACTTTTTTTTTTACTTTTCCATGTCAAGGTTTCCACCAAGAAAGGTGCAATATCCAATGCTTGACCTTCTATCAACAATTGACCTAGCATAATCAACATGCGTGTATACTTCAAGTGCTAAAATTCCATTCCTTTTGATCATAATTCCTTTCCTTGGTGTTCCCTTGAGATACTATAACACTCAGTGAGCTACTTGCAAATGGGCTTCCTTCGGATTACGCATGAATTGGCTAATCACACTAACTACATATGCTATATCTGGTCATGTGTGAGACAAATAAATAAGTTTTCCTACTAAGCGTTGATATACTCACTTGTCCACTAAAGTAACTTCCTCTACTATTGCAAGTTTTGTATTTGAATCTATTGGAGTATTTGTTAGTTTGCATGTTGTTTTACCTATTTTCTTGAGAAGATCTGTGATTTATTTCTATTGGGAGATAAATATTCCTTTGCATAGAGTGAGCAACCTCAATCCCAATAAAATATTTCAACCTCCCTAGTGCCTTGATCTCAAATTCTTTAGATAGACGTTGACTTAAGGTCTCTCTCTTAAAATTATCTCTTATCACAGTTATGTCATCAACATACAACAAGAGAATTTTGACTCCCCCTATAGATGAGTATAATGAACAATGTGTGATTCCATTGGCTTTGTTTGTATCCTGTAATCATCATAACTCTTGCAAATCTTCCAAACAATGCTCGTGGTGATTGTTTGAGTTCGTACAAGGCTTTCTTCAATTTACAAATAGTATGAGCAACCAAATTCTTTCCATAACCTAGCAAAATCTCCATATAAATTTCTTCTTCTAGTTCTCCATGTAGAAATGCATTTTTCACATTAAATTGTTGTAATTCCCAACTATAATTAACTGCAAGTGACAATAAAACTCTAAAGTATTCAGCCTTGCCACTATAGAAAAGGTTTCTAGATAATCAATTCCATAGGTTTGAGTATATCCCTTGGATACCAACCTTGCCTTGTATCTTTTTATTGATCTATCTACTCTGCATTTAACTGTGTACACCCATTTACATCCCATCAATTTCTTCCCAATTGAAAACTTCACTAAAGGTTTGAGTATATCCCTTGGCTATAAACCTTGCCTTGTATCTTTTTTATTGATCTATCTGCTCTATATTTAATTGTGTACACCCATTTACATCCCTCTAGTTTCTTCCCAATCGAAAACTTCACTTGCCTTGTATCTTTTTATTGATCCATCTACTCTGCATTTAACTGTGTACACCCATTTACATCCCATCAATTTCTTCCCAATCGAAAACTTCACTAAAGGTTTGAGTATATCCCTTGGCTACCAACCTTGCCTTGTATCTTTTTTATTGATCTATCTGCTCTATATTTAATTGTGTACACCCATTTACATCCCATCAGTTTCTTCCCAATCGAAAACTTCACTAACTCCCAAATTTTATTTTTCTCCAATTCCTCCATCTCCATATCCATAGCTTGTTTTCATTTCTCATTGGACAAAGCCTCAAATAAGGTGGTAAGGATGGTAATGGTGTTTAGACTAATAAGAAAGGCTTTATGCTAAGGTGAATCATTTTTAAAAGACAAAAAATGTGAAAGAAGATATAAAGGTCTTTTTCTACACTCATTCCTTTTCTAATAGCAATAGGAAAATCATAGTTATCATCACTCACCTCAATTTTGTAATAAAGGATTAGAAATTGTTACTGCATTCTCAAGATTTGGGTTGGACTCTTAGACATGCATTGATTCTGGAGCAACCTTTTTCTTTCTCGCAAACTCATGTCCTTTGCCAAATCTCACTTTTTCAAGAGCATAATGATTTTTCTTGAGGATTCTCAATTGCATCTGCAGGTTCAAGTTCTCTCACTTCTTCAAATGCAAGTTCAGGTTTAGGTGGTGCAGATTTAGGTGGTGTAGGTTCAGATGTATCATTTTAAGGCATGAAAAGTGACAAGTAAGAAGCCTTTATCCTTATCTTCCATTGTTGAATTCTCTCCCTAAAGAGAAGGATATTTGAAGTAAAGCTATTGTCCATGAAAAGTGACATCTATTGAGACATAGAACTTCTTAGAGGGAGGGTGGTAGCACTTGTACCCGTTTTGAGTGGATGAATATCTCACAAATACACATCTTATCTAGTTTCCCTCGGTTTTGACTAAGGACATAGACAAATGATATGCACCCAAATACTCTAGGAAAAAGATTATTAGTAATGAGTAGTGCAGTGTAGAAGGTTGATAGTTTTTCCAAGGGGATGTTGAATCCTAAGATCCTAGAAGGCAAACAATTTATGAGATAAGTTGCTATAAAAACGGCTTCCCTCAAAAAAGATTTAGGCATGCTGTTTTGAAACATAAAGACTCGGGTTGTTTCAAGGAAATGATAGTTTTTTTTTCTTTTTGCTAACCCATTTTGTTTAGTGATATTAACATAAGTGGACTCGTGGACTATCCCTTCCTTTTGAAAGTATGGAGTGAAGATTTGATTAAAATAATCCTTGGCATTATCTGGGCTAAACCTTTTGATATGGACTACAAATTGGTTTTTTTTACCATAGAATAAAAATTTGGAAGAACAAAACTAACCTCAAATTTATGTTTAGGATGGAGAAGCCAAGTAACACAATTACAATCATCAATGAACGGGACAAACTATCTCTCCTTAGAGACATTAGGAATAGGAAAAGGAACCTAAATATCACTGTAGATGAGCTAAAAAGGAGTGGAGCTTCTTTTATTACTAATTGAAAATGGTATACGCTTGTGTTTAGCAAATTCACACCCTTCACAATAAAAATTTTCAACATCTAACCTTTAAACATAGAAGGAAATAGAATTTTAATACCCCTAAAAGATGGGTGTCCAAGTTAGCAATGATGAAGCCAAATCTTTTCTTTATTGGATGAAATAAAGGAATGAGATAATCTACCCTTGAAATGTTTGACTGACTCGGTGCATTAAGGTAGTAGAGGTCGTCCCGTTCTTTCGTATGTCCAATCATATTCTCCAAATCCTTGTCTTAAAATACACGATAACTTTGATGAAAAACCACAATGCAACATAAATCATGAGTAAGTTTTTGTATAGAGATAAAGTTTGTGGATAATTTAGGGACATGAAGTACATTCTTAAGGTTAATGACGGACTTACTTTAACATCTCCCATACCTACTACAGTTGTTAAAGAGCCATTAACTATAGCTATATTTCTACTACTAGGATATAAGGAATAAGTGGAAAAAACATTTGGTGAATGAGTCATATGGTCAGTAATTCCAGAGTCCATGACCCAAGAGTTATCAAAGGTTGTAACTAAGATAGTTAATCCAATAAAGAATGAAAACTCACCTAAATATGCCAAAGAATAGGTACCTAATGGGTGTTTAGCGTTGCTAATAAGTGATCTCACACTCTCAATCTCTTCTTGGTTGAGACTAATTAGCTCTTGTGGTTCGAATTCACTATTTTGTGCTGCACCAACATGGACTTGGGCATTGCTCCTTGACTGCTCTACTTTCTGTCCCCATTCTTTACTTGAAGGCTTTCCATGAAGCTTCCAACACTTTTCACATGTATGGTATGCCTTCTTGTAATAACTACATCATAAATTGTCACGATTTTAAGCCTTTGGTTGACTAGTTTTCCAATTTTAAAAGAGAATGCTCATTCATATTTGTGGCCAATTTATTGCTATCACTAGCCACCACGACTATGCTGTCTATAACTTGTGGTTCAAGAATGAGTGTTCTACTTTTCACACTTGGAATTAGTGCCACGACCTCATTAAAACATGGTACCTCTAGTTCGCCAAGAATTTGGATCCTTACTTTATCAAATTCAGGATTGAGTCCCACAAGAAAATCATAAATCCTATCTTTCTCAATGAAGTCTTTTACAATAGCTACATCATCAACACATTTTGTTTTTACCACTCTGTAGTGATCAAGTTCTTGCCACAAGGATTTCAATTGGTTGCCATATTCAATGATTGTTTTGTTTCCTTATTTTCCAGTCAGTGTCTGCACCTTAACGTCATATACCATATTCAATGATTGTTTTATTTCCTTGTTTTCTAGTCATTTTCTGCACTTTAACTTCATATACTTGAGCTGCATCCCTAGCTTTAGACTAGGTTCGTTGAATTGCATCCCAAATATACTTAACAATATTTAAAAACATGCATGTGTCACTAATTTCAGGAATCATATAACTCCACAACCACGCCATAATTATGGATTCTTCTTGATCCCATGCTTCAAACCAAGGTTCTTCTGGCTTGGGTCCAGCACCTATGATTAATCTTCCCTTTTAGCACTATACAAACAAGTTGGGACCACTTTAGGTCATTTTTCCCATCTAATCTGTATGCAGCACGCATACTTTGGATTTCCATAGGTTGTGGAGACCAAACAACCTTCTACAATTCGGATGTAGTTGTCTCTGCAATTTCTAACATCTTCAAGGACAATCTTTTCTTAGGCAATCAAGGCCTTTCATAGGAAGTAAAAATAACCAGAAATGAAGGCTGGTAAAGATACTTTATTTTGATATCAGAAAACAAAGTACAAGGAAAAGAATGGCTAAACAGTGGCTAAACAACTAAAGATTTCATTTCTAAGAAGACCTACAGCTCTGCTACCATGACAAAAATGACATGATTTGAAGGAGAAATTTTATTCATTTCCAACTAATAGGCATAAATTAGTTTTATACACATTAAACTTATAATAGAAAATAAATTTGCACAGATTTGTTAGATCCCATGATTTATAAGATACTTTATCCTATTTTTATAGATATAATTAGTACCAGATTTGATGGACTTAATCATACAGATTACATTGTCCCACACACTATCAGCATATGATCTTACAAGTGTGACTCATGACCAGAGCATATAACAAGGAAAAGAACTACAAGACACTAAGGAATAAAGTCCAAATTGTTGGGGAGAAATTATAACGCATGGCACACAAATCCTAGGAGATAATCAAAAAACCTCTTTTCAAAAGCACACATCAAAGGTAGTATTTCAACTAAGATGCGAAAGCCTGTAGGAAATCAGAGGAAATGCATGTTGAGATTAAGCAGTGTAAAAATACATACTTCGATAAGTGCTTTGTTTAATTTTGTCAAATACTGCTCTGTTGTTGTCCCGCTCTGATGAAATCGTAGGAAAAATTTTTTTTTACATAACTTAATATTATAATCAATAAAAAATTTAACAAGAAAAAATATTGATGAGTTACCACTACTTCAACTCTGTGGTTAATGTATCTCCTTGCCTCAAAATCCTATTAATGACAATACACGAAAGAAGAAAAAAAAAAGCATAAGAAATCACATGGTGTGAAAAGTATATTTTTATCTAAAAACAATCATCTTGAAACAGATAAAAGACAAAAATTGAAGAATGAAAAAGATATTAAAAGGAAAGCTTGAGCTTAAGGTCCATATTAGAACTTACAAATGGATATATGTTGGGATTGTACATATCCAGAATATATACTCGGTCTGTCAGTTAAAAATATAATGAGGCATCTTTAAATAAACAAATCCTTATATAATGAAAGATCTATATATAGATAAAGAACAAATCATACCATCATTAGAAAAATCCACTTCATGGCCATTTCCTTGATGTGCATCGAGGTCAATTATCATTACACTGTAGATATTTTGTGAACGACGATATTAGAAATAAGAGCAAGTTCAAGAAAAGAAGTCAAAGATACACCTTTTTACTTAAATTCCACCTTGATATGTCTAACAAGACAAAAGCATAGTGTATGCAGAGGGAAATGTCTGCATAAGCACAAAACCCGCCACCTTTTTCTTTGGAACAGTGATGAAACCCTCCTCCTATATTAATGGCCCATGATCTATGTTTTGCAAGCTTAGCTGCCAAAATGGTTCCTCCAACCTATTGTCAAATATAATTATCACATACAAGTAAATCAATAAACTAAACAATCAAAACAAATACCTGTTTGCGAAAGGGGGAAAGAACTTTTTGTTGTAGGAGACAATTAGGAAAGACTGCAACAGGAGGGACCTATATGGTATTCATTCTTAGTCAACAAAAGAATGTAAGCACAATTTGTAGCTAACAACTCTTCTCTAAAACTATTAAAAGAAAGCATATGTTCAAATTCTTCGATAGAGAAGGACAAAATAAATATATATGATGCTAAGTATATCTAACCATAAATATATATAATCTAGTTTGTTTTATAAAAACACGAAGACCCCAAAGAGTTAGTTTTATCATCCTAATGACCAACTAAAATCAGGATACTTCTATCCTAAAGGATTTCTTCAAAGTTGGTGACCCCAAAGCAAATTCAACAAAGAATTAAATAGAAACATGTATTACAACAAAAAGAGATGCATATCACCTCAATTATCCTGGCAACATTTGCACTATTCTTTAGGCTCTTCAAGTACAACTCTGTATGTACCTGTCAAAGGCAATAAATTATACTGTTAAAGTAATATCCATGATAATCAATCAACATCAGTAAGCAAACACAAATTAGTTATGATTCACTTCCCAAACTCATCAAATTGAACAAATTCTAATTGTTCAAAGTACAACTTAGAAATTCTAAAAACCATAATTACAAGCATTAATTATGCAAATTTGAGGCAAAATGGTTATATTAGAATGTCTTAACCTCTTATGATTTATTGATCTACAAACAATATAAGCAAAAGGAGATAAGAGAAGATAAAAGCTTTAGAAGATTAAGTATTTACCACAAGCAGATCCTCCTTTGAAGCTTCTCGAGGTTCTACAATGCCATCTTTGGCCAAACCACCACCAATGATGAGAAATTGGCAAATACGACCCCATTTAGCAGAATCAAATGGGTGCCTACATGCAGGATTCAAGTGAACATTAAAATCATAAACCTAGAACTAGTTTAGAACTTAGAAACCAATAGTACACACAATTTGACCAAAATTATGACCCAAACATGATTGTCATCGAGAATTGACCAAGAGAAAATGCTATGACAGACTTAATTTCTGAAGTGCAACTAGGAGCCAACGCAATAAATGATTTCACATGTTTCTTCAGACTGACAGTAGAGATAGTTTGAGTAGCAAGTTTTCAAAATTTTATTTGTATACAGTGTTAAATTCAATATACAGGTCTCAAGTCGCACTGGAATTCCTAAGCTTCAACTAAGGTGGAGGATTGTTTATAGAGCTTCTACAAATTGTGAGAGCTGGTTATATGAAGCAATTTCAGCTGCTACCATTATAATTCCTGATCTATGGAGTTTGCGCTTTTGATGATGGCTGGCTTATAGAATCACGAAATCTTTAAACTTATAAGCTTCCAACATTTCACTTACATGATGATCCTTCGATGGAAACTTAAATGCTCCTGCTCCTAAAACCATCATGGTAAAACCATAGTAGGAGCACAGGCCTTCCAGAAACTTAATGCCTTAATATTTTCTTGATGAATCAACACACGTTATTCAATGCAATACCAAGTCTACGACCGAAAACCCAGAGACCGCAAAGTAAAAAATAAATGAAACGAATTCACAGCATAGTATGAGAGAAGCACATTCACGTACATCTTCTCCATGCCAAGAAAAGAGATGTCATAGCCCGGCGAGTAAATGATGGGAACCTGTAAGATCAAAAAATGAAAAAATAAAATAAAAGCAAACATATTTAGTACAAACGCGAAATGAAATTTAAAAAAAAACTAGTTTAAATAAAGGAAGCCACCTTGCTGGGAGGGATGTCGATGTAGAGTTTACTGGAGTTAATAAGCTCTTGAGGAGCAGTGGACATTTTGTTCCTTGGTCGAATAATGCAGCGCTTCGATGGCAGCAATAGCGAGGACAGCAAAATAAAATGTTGGTTTTAAGATATTACGATTTGACTCGTCACCGCTTAACATCATGACTCGGAAGTTCATCTTTCTTTGTTGTCGGATTTCCCAACTCATTTTGCAATTTGTTCTTTTTCTCCCTTCACTTTTTTCTTTTTCTTCTTTTCGGAAATTCACTTTATTCCTTTTGTTGGGCGTTGATTGGATACTTTGCTTCTATACTTGTTAGATGATTTTGCCCCCAAAATAGGGCTGTAGCATAATAATGGGTAAAGAAGATATGAATAATTTATTTTAATTAAATTCTTCATTTTTTCTAATTTTAATATAAAATGAACATGACCTAGTTTAAAACTAGATAATGGCCCTATACCTAAAAATGTGAATAAGGAGTGCTTAGTTAATTGGTATAAGAATAGAAGAGTGAGTAAAGAATGAAAAAAGATTATTGATAATACGTTATGATTGAATGAACAATATTTTTATATCTCCTTTTGGGGCTATACTTTATACTCATCATTCTATTCCTCATTATATTCATTATAATTTTTATTACAGTAAAACCTTTATAAATGAATATTTTTTGAACCTGAAAAATTATTATCTTATACGGAATTATTAATTTATCGATAAATAAATATTTTATTAATTTATTGATAAATTAATATTTATTAATTTATAGAATATTTTTTATTTTGTACATTATATTTGTCAAATTAAACAATTAATTTTTTCCGTAACTAAGAAAAGAAAATAAATAAACA
>JANVCQ010000008.1:31244885-31262418 GCA_025531925.1 Erythroxylum plowmanianum
TCCTATGCACTCCAAATCTATTCCATCCTATGTCAAATTTACTATTTTACCCTTCCAATTGAGGGTGGGATGTTACATTTCATACATGAATGTATGATAAGATAATGATCATTGTGACATGAGTAGCCACTGAATATGAGCTTAAAGTTCCGGAATGTGATATAGAGCTAAAGGCTTGATATGTACAATGAGCCCTGTATCCGCAACGGGAAAGGGATAGTATTAATGAGCTTGGTATCCACAATGGATACGGGACAGTTTATGCATTCAGTCACAACAACATAATAATTAAAAGTAGGTCACACGAACATTGTATATACACTTATTGAGTGTGTTTGACTGATTGAATTATAATGTGGACATGTATTTGTATGAAAATGGGTATGTGAAGTGAATTATATGTGGTGCAGTTTGTTAAATGAAAAGATGTGAAATTAGTTGCTTATATGATTTGTTATGTGGTATGAATTGGATGAACCATTGAGTATGGTTACTTCATTGAATTCGCAAAACTCACCAACATTGCATTATGGCTTTTTAGGTTTAGAGAAGATATCCAATTAGGCCAATTGGAGTATAGTCATTGCATTGAATATGAGCTAGTGGTTGGGATCAGTTTGCACTTGCATTTATTTTTAGGCATTTTGTATTAAACATTGTATTCTGCCTAATGTTTACTAACTACTAAATGTGTGTTTGTGTTTGAGAAAAATTTTGCAATGATTCAATTTGTCTGTTATAATGTGTTATTCTTGTAGAATATGTTCTCGAATATGCCCTATGAGATTGGCGTGTTACATAATGTGTGCTTCTATAGGGGTATGAATGAGTTTGCGTGTTATCATAAAAATTATGGCTATTCTTCCTTTGAGAGTATTGTATTTAATGCTTAGGTTGTGAGCCTATACGAAAGCGTGATGTTTGCTATTAGATTGAGTCCTAATGAATGTGTTATATGCATGTTTATGCTTAAATGTAAATACTCTGTACTCATTTTTCATCTTAGGAAATGGTTCTTTTACTATATAAGTATTTTTTGTTGACAAAAGTAGTTTTAGTATTAAAAGGACTCTTACAATTACACCTAATTTCATGCCTATCATTAGAATTCTTTTAATCTCTTCATGTTTCTTACTTCCCTTTGTAAATTTAGATGAGGAATCCTTAAGAGCATCAATTTCCTTTTTCAGTTATCCATTCTTACACCTTAATGCATCTAAGCCATGATTATCATCAATAATCACATTTTTAATGTTTTAATACTATGCAATTCACTTTTCATCTATTCATTTCACTTATGTATGCATCCAACTCTTTTTGAACTTCCTTAAGTTTGGAAGACGATTTCTTCCTTTTCTTACTCATAATTTCTAAACTTTCTAATAATTCATAATATGTTAAATCAACATCACTATTACTATAAGAATTAGGGTTTGATGTTACCTCATCATTGTTCATAGTAGTAAAACACATATGAGTTATTTCTTCTTCCAAATGCTTACCTTCATATTAACTTTTGTCATCCCAATTTGATGCTTTTAATGCTTTCTTCTTATCCTTCTTATATTTTATCTTATACTTTTCATTATCTTTAAGTTGAGGACATTGTGACTTTATATAGCTAGGTTTTCTATATACAAAGCAAGTAACATTAGAGGATTTATGTTTTAGTCATTTTTATCTTTTTTTAAAGTCTTTTCTTTTGGAGAATTGTTTGTTTAAGAACTTCTTGGAATGCTTCATTTGAAAGAATGCTTTCAAAATGATTCATTTGAAAGAAATCATATTGAAGTTTTAACATGTTTACTTTGCTCTCCTTAGCTTGATTTCAATCCCTATGAGTAATTTATATGTATGTCAAATGTCATAAGTTGTTACACATATAGAGATCTTATTAAATTCATTTCTTCATAAAGCACAAAATAGGATATATATGGCCCTACTATTCAAGGATATTAATATCCTATCTTATGATTCCCATTCTTCTTTTATTTTTGGTACCTTTTATTATCTACAATTTTCCTAGAAATAAATGGACCATTAGAAACTATTTCTCATAATTCTACACTTTTGGCCACTAAAAAGAATCTCATCCTAGTTCTCCAATAAACGTAATCATTTCTATAAAAAAGGTGGTATACTAATGCCTAGTCCCTCTTAGTTGAATGGTGATGATGATGTTGCCATTAAATAAGCCATTTTGATCTTTTTTATAGGATTTCATTAAAAATGCTAGCCTACTAGACTCGCTTTGATAGTAATTATTATTCCTTAATGGTGCTCAAGAGGGTAGGTGAATTAGGTGTTTATGAAATTTGAACAAATTTTCTAAATAATGTACTCAATTAATAATAATCAATATAAACAAGGATGAGAAATTTTTTTAATATAAATTAATCAACCAATTGAACAATAATTTAAGAAGTATAGTAAGGACAGAACGTAAACCAATTTATAATGGTTCGATAAACAATTCTTGCCTTCATTCACTCCCAAGACTCTTTTTAGAATTCTATTATAATTCTTTTTTTAAGGTAAAGAATAACCTTTGTACAATTTTTTTTCAATAAAGAGGAACTCTTCTTACAATATTCTTCCAAGGTAAAGAGGAACCTCAATACCACTTAGATCACCCCTAAGTACAATATTCAATAACTCACCAAAGTATTGTAATTCAAAAATATGTCACTTATTCACTTGGTAACTCTAAAATGGCTCACTCACACAACTATTACAACATGATGCTCAAATGATTGAAAATTTTTTTGAAAGGTGTATAGACAACACCCAAAACCTTCTTGATGCTAATACCAATGAGAAAACACCTATTTATAGTGTTTTGGGACCCAAAATAATCATTAAAGTCAAGAGCTATCCATTATAATATACTGCTTAACTAGTATGAATTTACAACACTAGATTCACTAGCTGTTGGAACACTACTCGACTGCTACACACATTGGTTGACTAATATGACACATTGGTTAACCAATACATCAACCAATGTTGCTACAAACTCATAATACATCTATTTTAATAACTTTAACCTATATTGGTCAACCACTAACCCATATACATCAACCAATTACCCCAAAAAATCATTTTAACAACTTTAAATGCTCAAAATGTTTTTTTTAAAATCCATATATGATTAAAAAAACCTCCCAAAATATTCCCCAAAGATTATTTGAAAGATCAAGAGGCTTTTATTTTAAAATCAAAAGCTTCATTACCTTTTGATGAATGTAAAGACTCATGCAATGAAGTAAGATGAATGATTATCCATAGTGAGCCTTTTGGATCATCAAATTAACAAAGTGAGCTTACAAAAAAAAAAAAAAAGTGAAATGACATTAATAAGTCTTGATCTTCTTTTGATCTTCATTTCAACAGTTTCAAACTTCAATTTTTCTTTATTAACTTCTTACACTATCTTCTTGATTTTATGGCTTCATTTTGTTTTAATATTGCTTTTCATCAAAACAATAAAAAATTAGTAGTAGTTACCTTTTTTATCATCAAAACATCAATTAGGACCTCCCTTAGTTCAACAGTTAAACTTCTCTTTCTTTGTTTCATAGATAACATAGAGGTTAGACATTTGAACAACATGTGGTTAACTCCTTCATTAAAGAAGAAAAGTTCTTAAAAGATGTATGAATTAGGTCAATGTTATTTTCTAATAACTATTTCAAATTATTCTATCAAAGCATTCCTTCGAAAAATTATAAAAAGTATTTTAATGTATCCATTGTGATGCCCAAATACCCCTTGGGAGGATATGTAGATGCCACACAAGACAGTACAAACAAACCAAAACATTTCGCAGAAGTATGGCATTCAAGATCTTCCATTGGAAGTAATTCAGAGCAAACATACATCATATTATATGATGAACTTAAAACAAATCTTGTTTCAAACCATACATACATTATATCACATGAACTTAAAACCGAAAATCAGCCCGAAACATAGTTATTACAAAAACTTACAACAATTCAGAGTCATACACTTTATATACAAGCCAAAATAAACTCAAAAAATATTTTTATTAAAACAAGACTCAGACTCCATTGGTTGTTGCGGTTAACTCGTCCCAGTCTTTATAATCCTTGCTCTGAACCTACACGGGGCAAATCCACCATGCTAAGCATATAGCTTAGTGAGTAATAACTAATCTATACATAGATTGCCAGCCAGTTATACATAATCATGATATAATAGAAGCATGGATTAACTCTTTATCGAAACGAACAATTCAAACATAATGTATCTCAGAACAGATTGTACAGAAAACAGAATCAAATATCAAAAGAGGGTATAAACCTTTGAGAATCATAACATAATATCTTTGTTTAGATTAAAAATCAAACATATTTCAAAATACAAAAATCAGATGACTGTTAATCCATTTACAGAAGCAGGCAATGAGACTTATACAAAGGGAGATTGAAGTCTCGACACCAAAGTGTCACAGAGGGAGACCGAAGTCTCGATACCGAAGTATCACAGAGGGAGATCGAAGTCTTGACACCAAAGTATCATAGAAGCAGCTGTATACCCTTCTAGGCATGCCTATTTACCCACAACTATGACTTAATAGATTCAAAAATAGCAATGTCTGAAATTTAGTTCACATATCAATCAATGTTTTTAGATCATGCATTCGAGCATATCACGTTCTTACAGCTTTACAAATCATTCAATGACCTAAATCAATAGCAAACAAAACAATCAAAGCAAAACTATCAAATATTACTTACTGAATTACTTACAAAAATTGACCGTCTAAATTACTTACTGATGTTCCCATATTGCTTATTGCCTCGAAGTCTCGACAATATCTGGAATTGTCGCTTTATAGGTTCCTCTAAAACATTTAATACAAACATATATGACTATTGTGGACAATTATGAATTCAATTATGCATATTCATATATACTGAATATGTATGATGCAGGTTCATGACAAATTCCCAGATTTCTTATCCTAAATCTTGTCACATTATCAATCATGTGAAACCATACTCAATTGCTCAATCCATACTTATCTCACAACCAACTTTCAGGTCCACTTTGCTCAATTATTCTCATTAGGAAGATGAGGTAATTTGATAACACTTCCTTCTAAAAAGTTGTTCTCCCATGTCTTAAGTTTCTAATGAAACCAAGATCAGTCCATTTGGTTCTGTATACTGAAAGTTGTACTCAAAAGATCTTAGACTATACTTAAGCTTCAATAGAATTCTTATCTCAACTTCCAATCAGATTCTGAAATTCTTAGAAGTAGAATTTGAATTCAATCTCTTCAGACAATTTTTATCCTTATGACTCTAGTGTAATCCAAATTGATAATCATCTCATTTGGGAATCTATAGATCAAGATATAATCAAAATACTGAAGTATGTTCAGTGAAATATTCCAGGTCATACTATTCCAGCATATTCCCTCACTTTCATTCAACCAATCTTTTTCAAATCAATCCAGAAAGCTATCAATTTTTATAAAGAGATAGAACAATATGTTAGGAATCTATTGGTTTAAGTCTCATGTCATTTAAATATTGGGTGAAGAAGTTATAACAAAATGATCAAAGTATGTTTAGAAAACAACCCTTTCGGATAAACAGGGAAGTCGCAATCGTGCACATGCACGACCACGATACACCGAGTGAACCAGCGAAATTGAGATTGTGCTTCTACTCGCTTCTGCATGATCACGACTCACTATATTTATTAAAAAAGTCGTGATTATGCAGAAGCATAACCGCAACCGCCTTCTTCTTTACCGCACCTGACTTTCTTCTTCTTCTACTTTGATTCTTTTTCCAGCTTTTCCTCTCTTTTACACATTCTACTCAAAACATTTGATGCATTAACCATCTTCCCACTTCCATTTCAGCTCCACATCACACAACAAATCCAAATTTTTAGATTACACACAACCATAAAAAATTTGAATCTCATTCATACAATTTACCAACTTGTCTGCACTTTCTCTCTTCCATATTCATCAATTCTTACACTTCATTTAAATCATTTTTGCATCCCAACCTCATCTAATCCTCATTCCTTATCATAAACTCATTTCAATTCATTTCTATAGACACTCAGCAGTTTTATGTATTTTAATAGTAGAAACATAGTATATTTATAAATCAACATTCATGCATTTTCTGTACTCTTTCTAAGCACGGTTTCAGTGATTTTTCAAACTTAAAAATTCATTTCAACTCCATCTTATGGCAAACCAATCATCAAATATACAAAAGCAACACATGCAACCTACCCAAAATTCTCATTCATGCTTCAGGTAATAAGTGTCTTCAATGTATAAACATTGAACTATTAACTACGTGATGAATAATTCAGTACACAAATCATAAAAACTATATGGTACTTACTAGTTTAAACTCCAACTCTTCAAAATCACATGCAACCAATTCAACAAGCTATTCTGTGATGAAGACCTTGGAAGAGAGTTTTCGGTATTGATGAAGAACAAAGCCAAACCTAAGTACAACCCAGGAGCTATAGAATTTTTGCCTTTCAAACATATGCTTACATGCCTTCTTAATCTATTGACACATGGCCCCTTTACATGTGAGCCGTTTGTCAACTGTATATAAGTGCTACATGTTATAATGTCATTTGCCTATTTTTCTGAAAATTTTTCTTAATCCAAAATATCTTAAAATTTTCAGAAAAATTTTCTAAAATTCCTAAAAATTCCAAAATAATACCAATAGTCTCTTAATAAACTTTTCGCAATTTAATCGCATTTAAAAAATCCATTTTACTTGGAAAAATGTCAATTCATGCATGTACAATTATTTGTATGTGTTATAATTCATAAGCACATAACAGCGATGAACTCAATTATGGAAAGCATAAAGTGCACTAAAATTCTTTAATATTCTAACCCTTAACACGGGGTGTTACATCCATTATTTGATCATAGTTAATTTCATAATAGGGGTATTAAAGCCTCTTTTACATTGTTTAATATGATAGTTTGTTTGATTTTTATTGATTTGATAAAATTTTTTATAGGCATTATAGGAGTTACATGATTTTGTTTCCTTAAATTATATTAATTTCAAGGGATTATTCTTCTATTTTAAAGAAAAAATTAAGCATATCTCTTAGTTCTCTTCTTGGTTCAATCTCGCATATGTAATATAGTTTAGAGGTTTAATAATTCATTAAATGAGTTTTCAACTTCTAGTGAAGCATTAGGAGACACTTAAAGCATCTTCTCATTACCATCAGTGGCATTGGTAACTAACATCCGTTGACAGTCCTTTTATAGTTATCATTAGGGGAGCTGATGTTTCTAATATGTAATGAGGCTAGTGGAGAAAGTCACCACTAGTTGGGTGATATTGACACCCAAAAAACATAATATTGATGAAGGAAGTTTCAACTTTAAAAGTTAATTGATAATGATGGAGAAGCAACTAGAAGTATAAAGTCTAATATAACAAGCTCTTTGATGATAAACTAATAGTGAGATGGAGGTGAAAGTGATGATAGGAAGTAGAAAACCCTTATAAGGTGAAATAAAGGGTAATTATAGTATATGCATGAAATGCATCTAGTAAGTGCATATCATGCTCTAGTCAATGCTAAATATGTTAACTGTGGCATATGTTATAAAAAGCTACTAACACGTGTAGCTTACTCACTAAACAACATCCATACTTGTTAATATTAGTTTAAATTCTTGATAGATTCTTATTAGGAATACTTATAGAATTTAATTTTGTTTTTAAGAGTTTAATTATTAAATTAAATTAGTTATCAAATCAATAATTAGAATTAAGTAAAAAATTAAAAGATCTTCTTTCATAATTAGGATATATTAGATATAATTAGTATATTTATTATGATGAGACTTAAATTTTTTAAAATTTAAAATCCTTAAAATAAAATTTCTTCCTTTACTTAATTATAAAAACAAAGTTCTGTTATTATAAGGCTTATTAAGCAAACTCAAGGTCGTTGTAATCTAAACATTGTATCTTAAATTATTGGGTTCTATTTAACTAAATTTCTCTGATTTGGATAAACATACTTGTGATCATGTAAATTAGAGGGCATGATTAGGAATACCATATATTTTAACAACGAGTTATTGCCTAGTTAATTTAGTAGTGACATGCGATACAATTGATAAGTATGTTTCCTGTATAATTTAACCTGGTTTAGTTTATTGAGAAAACTTAAGGTCAATTAAATTAAGTGGGATCCTAGTTCACTAGGAAATTATTTTCTATTTTCTAGACTTAAAAAAGAGGGATATTAGTTAATTTAAAATAGTGGAAATAACTAAAAAAGTTTATTCAAGTCCTTATTTTATATGCTTTCATGGTGTAAACTTATACTTTAACATTTATATGATTATTGTTAAATAAAGTGCAATATTTTGTCCTTAAGAAGCATCATGAATGTTAACAAGCTTATTATATTTAATTTATATTGGTTTATGCTCTATAGCTGATCGGGTGTTTGTTGTGTGTAAGTTTTAATATTAATGTAAAACGCACATACCCCCTGGAAGGATATGTGGATGTTACCTTGTTAGGACTTAAACATATCAAAACAATAAAAAGCATTGCTAGAAATTCAAACAACCAATCATTAATTTTCCATACATATTCAACTTTAAACATAATTTAACCAGCACATTGAACTTAACCGAATACATGCTTCAATTACAACACCTTCCTGAATTAAAGTTATTACATTACCAACCGTCAAACAAAACAGTACATATCTTAAGTTCAAATACACTCTGTACTATAATATTTACAAATTTTTAACAAAATAGATCATGTCATATATTATTACATACAACTTAAACATATATTCCCCAAACAAAACACATTCTTCATTGACCACTGCAGTTGTTATTGTCTCAGTCTTCAAACCCTCCGATTTGAACCTACAAGGGGCAAAACCACCATGCTAAACATAAAGCTTAGTGGAGAATAAACTAAATAGGATATAAGCTGACAACTGTTTCAAACAGTCATCCAAACATTCACATATTCAAAATCACATTAGATTATAAGCAATGTTTACTTATCCATTTTCAAACCGAACCGAAATATCATGATTCTTAGAACAAAATATAACATATTAGAATAGGTTACACATTAGCTTCAAAGCAAAATTCACCAAATTGAAAGTTGAATATTATAATATCAGAACAAAACTTATCTATAACAAAATAGAATTTGCTTATTTCAGAATAAAGGTCAGATGTTTCAAATCAAAGCTTATTTAAATCAGAATTGAGCATATAATAGAATACAAAACAAGTTAGCCTGTTAATCCTTTATAAAGAAGTGGGTAGCGGGACTAATATAGGAGATATCGTGATTGGTATCACAGAACAGGAGAAACTTGTGTTTCAATAATAGAAGCCACCGAAGTGTCAGTAATAGGAGACACCGAAGTGTCACAAGAGCAGCTGCAGACCCTTCTAGGCATGCCTATTTACCTACAACTAGGATTTAATAGTTTTAAAACAAAATAGGTTCATTTCATAATTCTCATATGAGGAACATATTGTAACACATACCACTTTATTCCATTTTGTTCAACTTGACATATTCATTGATTTACAAATAAACTAACATGTCATAGAATTAGCAATATATGCAACAATGCATTAGTAGAGGTATTGAGTCATCACAAATTATGTATATTCACACAAATAGAAAGCACTTCCAACATAATCCCAAATATCAAACTCCTCAAACACTTGATGGTCTGAAAATTAACATAATATCATCGCAAAAATTCCCAATTCACAAACATCTGTATCTAATTCATAAAACATAAGCCTTTGGAACTCATTCATTCGTAAACACACCAAGCAATTCAATATTGTATTCATCATTATTAAACCATACATTCTTTATATTATCATCCAATTAATAATGCATAATTAAATTAAGTGTTACTCAATTAAATTGAATACCAATTTAAACAAGTCCATTTAAGTCCTATTATACCAAATAAATTAACTGAAACCTTATATGGTTCATCAATTGCACAAAATCCTTTTTTTAACCTTCCTAATCATTTCCCATAATTGTGGGATAAGTGATCCAAAACCTCCAAATAGCTGTTTTCATAAGACAGGTTTTTAGATTAGTTTGTATGGCCATTCTGACCTAGAAACTAACTTTTTAGACAATATGTTCTTTTAAACAAATGTTCCTCTATGTATTAAGTTTCAAACAAAATAAACTTAATGCGATTTGGTTCATTATTTCGAGAGTTATAACCAAAATACTACAGGTTGTTCTCAACTATGGACAACAACCACAACTCAACTTCAAGCCAAATTTCAAAATCCTTAGAAATGGATATCAAATTCAATTCCTTTATGAAAGTTGTAGATATATGTATCTAGTTTAATCTGAATTTAAAATAATCCCATTTACATACTTTCTAGGAAAGATATGAATAAAATACGAATACCTATATAATGGAACTTGTTGGACCCCATTACTAGAATCTAACTATCTATAAGTCATGAATGGAGGAAGACTTACAACTTGGGAGCTAAAACTATTCGGAAGCAAGGCGGGTTCGCTTGGCAAACTAATTGGAACAACTCCAATAAACCCCTTTTAGGTGACGTTTGCCACGACAAACTAAATGTTTCGTCGCGGCGAACATATGGGAGAAATTCCATTGATCCTTTGGGTCAATTACGTCGCGACGAGCGATTGAACTTGCCATGGCAAACCTGAAAATTTATCTTCGTCGTGGCGACCATTTGACTTCACCGTGGCAAATTCGCCACACCCATAAAAAATATAGCTTTGGGTCAAATACGTTGAGATGAACTCTTGGCTTCGCCATGACGAAACCTTTGAGACAAACCCAACTTACTATCATATTAAATGCAAACAAAAATTATTTGAACCACCCTCATCAAATTCTATCCAAGGACAAAAATGAACTTGAACATAACCATAAGTGAATTTCCAAATTCTTAACTTCATTTGTAAATCAAATGCAATTCAAAATGTTTGAAAGCTAAAAGCAAACATCAACCACATTTCATTATGATCCAAAAGAAGAGTTTTACAAAGCTTTGATGGGCATTTCAAGTCACATTACATCATAATCCCAAAATATATAGTTTGCAAAAAGTGGAATTGCTCAAAATGCAACTGAATGAGTTGCCCTCCTCCAGATTCTTTAATACATCATTCATGTTGAATGTCACTTGGTCATCACTAATCCAAATGATGAGGTTCTCTTAATAAAAATCTACCTAATTTTTTTTATACTCAATTATTATATATTAAGAACTGGTGGATAATAGGGACATTCTCTTCTTCATCCTCTTTCATTATCTCTTAGTCTTCTACAAGATAGGGTTAACTTTGGTCTTCCACTGGTTCTTCTTGTTCTTCCCTTTTTCTAAGTATGATGGGCTCATATTGCTCTTTTGGATGTAATTCCATATTGGTCAAAGAGTCTTCCATGACTCTCTTACAAAATTCACAGCAAATCTATCTCGCTTGAATCTCCAGTTTATGAATAGAAGAGGCATGATTTTTTGTTACTCAATCAAATTGCTCTTCTAGTCTATTATGGGTCTCTTCCATGTCTGTTAGCTTATCCATGATTTTGTCCAATTTGGAACCCCATGAATTGGACTCATCTTGCTAAAATTCAAATATGTCTTTTGTCCCAAGTGAGTACTTGCATTGTTGGACCAATAGAAATCTGGGTGGTTCTGCCACCCCAAAGTTTACGAGTTCATATAAGAATGATGATTTCCCTAAATTAATTGGAGCTTATTGAAATTCGCGAAAGTCCTTTGCTCCATATAATATACATCCTCCATGATTGTTCTTTTTTATCTCTTTTTAGTATTCAACTCTTGAGATTCCCTATTATTGTCTAGTGATATCCACATTGATGTGTTATTTACTTCATGTTCAGTTTTTTTAACACAATAGATGGTGAAAAAGCCTTTGATTAAAGAACTAAACTAGTCACCTCCTTGGTAACGATGCCAAAAACTTGATTGGGTGTTTGTTGTGTGTAAGTTTTAATATTAACCTTTGATAATCTGCAAGTGCACATTTCATTAATATAGTACCAAAGGTGTCGATTCCATAAGGAGGCAGTTAACTAATCCTAAAATCTAAGGCTAGAATAATGATAGAAATCCAAATTACAAGAAACTAAAAATGAGAATTTAATTCAATCAATCAAATTAAGAATCAAATATTAATATACTAATTACTAAGCAATTGCAGCACATCCAAGAATCAATCAAAATAATTTACCAATTAAGACAAAGGGAATTTTGCCTATTCTTAATGCTAACATAACTGATTATGAATCATCAGATCGTTGGTTCTAGACTATCTTAAGGTTCATTACTCTCTCTCGAGTTATAACCATTAACCTTAAATTATAAACCCTAATTGAATTATGGGAGCTATAATCTCTCAATTTACAACCTATCCAAAACCCTAATTAGTTCTGAAGTTCTCTAATAAATTATTGGAAACCTATGCAAGATCTCTCTTTGTATAATTTCATGATATGATTCAATTCTTGCTCTATTAAATCACATAACTCTCATTAGTCTAATTTAATCGTTTTTCACTTGATTCATCTTCTAAGTTTATTACTGAATTATGCAATCACATAATCAAATCACAACAATTTCAATAAACATATAAACAATCAGATTTCATTAATTCAAGAATAAAACTCCATTAGTGAGTTTAGAACATCCTTGACATTCTAGATTCTATCGTCAACTATTCAATCCAATTCTATACAATGATAAAACTGGAAATAAACAGGAAATACAATCTAATGGAGGATGGGAGGCAGCAATGTCTGGAAAACTCCTAATCCAAAAAGTACATCGAGTTAGCTTCTCCTCCTCTTCTCTCTTCCTTCTTCTCTTCCTCAATCGCTCGATGAATTCTCTCTAGGGTTTCTCAAGGTGGTTGATGCAAAAGCTCCCTTTTTGTCTTTTTTTCTTATTCTTTAAATATCCTTTTATGTTTTAAGTAGCCCTAGGGTTTTTCTAAAGTCCAAAAGGTCTGAAAAATCTCTCAAAACTTGACATTTTTGAGTGTTTGAGCATCTGCCCCATCTGAGCCTTCAATCAAGATTATAGCCTACCATTCCTTGCACAACTCTGGTGCTTCTGTCACGATTGTGTCCGGTTATGCCATGATCATGGGTCATTATTTCAGCCTAAATGTCTCCGAAACTTTTCCGTCCTTCAATATTGACCCTGAAATACCAACAAACACATCAAGGTACCTCAAAAACATAATAATTAAGCTTAAAGACTTGTGCTAACCCATAAAATGCTTAAAATTTAAATAATTAACAAACTAACACAATTCTAACCTAAACACATACTAAATGATTAAATTAACAACTAAACACATATTAAACTATGCCTTAAAACACGATGCAATTTACACTTATCAATAGCCAATCTATTGGTTATAATTTATTAACAAATTAATTTACCTACATCCTTTATCATATACATATTTAGTTGTATATGATAAAGTCCATGGGTAAATATACATTATAAATGAAATTATGATGAGATCATACTATGAGATTCATATTGCATTTATGTATTATCCTTAACATGCTCATAGTCATTGTTTTATTGAGACTGGACATTAATAGATTATAAAAGACTAACACACATTATATTTTTCCTTATAAGGAAAGTAGTTGATCTCATAGAATAAAGTATAGAGGTACATAAATGAACATTTAACTGCTTATTAGAGAGAAAGTTCACTAAATTGACCCTATATGAGAGCACCATTTGGAACATTAATTATATGTCTATGAAAATTCTTATTTGATTATTATATAAGTAGTCTTTTGACTTCAAATCTCTAAAGTTATCTCATATAAGTATTTTTATGTTTTAATACTACTTATAACCTATTATAGTCAAGGGTAGCTCATTCAGTACTCATTGGACATAACATGATCTATATGGAGGTATCACCCAAAATAATTATGCATAATGTTTTATTATTTTCGATTAGTATTGATTTGGGAAATCCTTGGCCTAGGTGTAATGATGCTCGGAAAATAGTTTTCAGATGTTATTAATTGAGTTAACTACTCATGGTAGGGAACTAATATGATTAGAATCAAATAGAGTAGACATTATTTCCATGTTTTATAGCCAATCAAAACATTTTATGATGAAAGGATTGAATTATATAGAAAAATCATATACAAAAGGTTAGTCAAAATCACTTTGACATTACTAAATGTTTGGGTGATCATGATGCATTGCGAGATGCCAATCTTGATCTATATATATAAAATTTTTAATTAAATAATTAAAGATAAATTAAAGGATTTTAATTAATCTAATCTTAAATATAATTTAGGGTTATAATTTACATCAATTGCCAATATATTTGGGAACCTAATGGGTCACATTCAAAGAACAGGTTGAAGAGAGAAAAGAGGTATATAATCAAATTGTACTTAATTATAAAATTAAAAAAACTTTATGATTAAATATGAGATATTTAATAAATAAGGAACCATATGAGATATTGGATCTTATTTTGGTATAGTTGGTATTTAATTAGAATTAATTGTAATTCTAATTAAAGTTTAATTAAAATTAAAATTTAATTTCAATTACATTATTAAAATGTTTAAAACCTATTGTAAATAGGCTTAAGTTGTATGGGAGCTATAATAGATTGCCTAACATTCTCTATAATAGTTGTAGAGTTCTCTTAACACGTTCTATGTATACTTTAGAAGTCGAACTCTTGTTTGACTATAATGGTTATATGAACCAATTTTTGAAGTGGATCGAAAGAAATGACAATAAAAAGAACAAGCTTTAAAATAAGGTATAAATTATGATTCATGTTTTATTATGATTTATTAATCATTTTCATGGCTTTTGGGAAGTCATACAAAAAAGTTTCATAATTATTCTACTGTGTGTGGCATTTAATCCAACCTTAATTTTCTAACAATTTATTGGATTTGATTTACATCTTAAGAATTTTATGTAGTAATAAAAGAATTTGTATGTTGAAACATTAAAAGGAGACTTTTGATTTCTTCCTAGAGTCGTTAATTCCATATTATAGGAAGATGCATTGGCTAACGACTAGGTATGGCGATAGGATGGGTCTAGTTGGGCCCATCGCTAGTTTAGCCAAGCTTTACCTAAAAAATTTGTGATCTAAGTTTGGATTAAAGCTTAGGCAGGCTTATGTCAAACAACTCAAAAACAAGTGAGCCGCTTAAAGTAACTTCATTTTAGGTAAATTTCCTGAAATGAATAGAAACTTAAGACCAAAATGACTTTATTTTAGGAAGTTATCCAAATTTACTTCATTTTAGGTGGGCAATTGAGTTACTTGGGCCCTTTAGGTTAAGCCAGGTTGGCTGGGCCTGAGCCTAATTAGCATGTCTATGAACAATGTTCCTAATGAATCATCACCTAGTAGAGGAACCAAAAATCAAACTAACTTTATATTAGGGGCAACTATTTTAAATAGATGTTCTTATATATGTAATGTAAAGGAAATAAAGGAGCTACAAATAAAAATTGGAAGGGTTTATGGTTAAAGCAAAAGCATGAGTTGTTTTGTAGTTCTAGTACTTTTAATACCTAAAAATGATAGCACTCAGTTGATATGTTATTATAACAGTAAAATATTGACATCTTATCTCTATATATACTTGATAAATCACATCATCCTACCCTCTTTTCTAAAATCAGTTAGTTATCATCAAATTAGGATGAATGAATGTGATGAATGAAAAACTACCTTTAAGACTTAATATCGACTATATGAGCAGTTACTTATGCTACTTAATCTTACTAGTAGACAAGTACTTTTATAAGGTTAACACATTATGTGTTGCATGTATAAATTGACATATTTGTGTTCATTGCTCTATATAAATCATACATGGCTACCCTTTAGATTTAAAGGTATGTTGATTTTGGGTTTAGTTCATCTAACAATGTACATACCTTACCCCTTATAAGATTAAACTTCAAGGAAATAAATGGAATATGTTAATTGAAGATAGTTATCTCCACTCACTCTTTCCTATATATTTATTAATTTCCCTTAGAAATAGAAACTATCCATCAAAACTTAGTGCACTAATTAGCCTAAAACTTTCCTGTAGTGCAAACCTTGGGATCTATAGAGCCTTATGATGTAACATCCATTACCCGTGTTGAGGCCAGAATAGTGAATTATGAGAAAGTACTGAGAAATTAAAAAATGCATATCATACATGCACATACATGAGAATATTGATTGTTGCACATGAAATTTATTCTACATGCATTCATTGTCATTTTTCGGGTATAATTGAGTTATAAATGCGATTAAAATGTGAATTTTGAATTATTTATGGTGAAAATTTATTTGGAGAATATTATGATTATCTTAACATTTTTGGTAAATTTTAGAAAATTTTTAAAAATTTGGGGTATTTAGAATAATAGAATAAGAGATAAATGAGCGGGCGACATATGGCCCATTTGTATGGGTGCCATGTGTCATTGAATTATCAACCCATGTAGTTCAGTGTTAAGCTAAACCATTTTTGCAACTCTCTCTCATTTCTCTGTTGTTTGTTTCTCCCCCAAAAACACCATCACCAAAACACTATCTTGCTTATCCAATATTCTGTACATTTGATTCTCTCTCATTGTTGGAACTATTGTTGAATCAAGTAAGTGATCCTTGATGTTGGTTTAATTTTCATAAATGGACACAGGCATGAGTAAGAAGTGTAGTTTTGATGATTAAAAAAATAGATGAAAGATTTGTGATATAAAAATATGAAATAGGATTTGTTTTAGTTTGAAATGTGTTGTTGAAGAGTGTTAGAAAATTAATGTTGGAATATATGTAAATATACTCTCTTTTGGTTTAGAAAAAACATAATATGGGTTATTTTTACTGTTCATGCAAGAATTTGTGGAGTGTTAATGGAAATGAATTTAATTGAGTTTAATGATATGATATGAAGATTTGGTGAGGTCGTAGTATAGAGTTGACACAATGATAAAGTTTTGATGAAATGAAAGTGTGAAAAATGTGGAAAAATGTATTAGATGAAAGTAGATAGAGAATAAAATGCGAAAACTGAAATTTACAAGAATGAGAATTGGATTTTGATGTTTAAGTGTGAATCTTGGATTTTTGAATTTGTTGTGTGTTGATGAGCTAAAATAAAGTTAGAAGAATTGGTTTATGTGTTTTAAGTGTTAAGTGAAGAAGATTGAAGTGTGAATAAAATTCTAGAAACTTACAGTAGAGAGAGGAAGTGTGAAGAGATTAAATTCTAATTTTGTCTCTTAGAATTACATAATCTAACTTGAAGTTGAATATAGAGTACAGTTATGTTGATCGCGGCTTATCATTCAATCCTAAGATTGATCCTTGGAAACCGGTCAAAATCAATTTATACCAAGAATTGCAAT
>JANVCQ010000008.1:31338307-31356446 GCA_025531925.1 Erythroxylum plowmanianum
TCGCAAACAGTAAGAATTGAGTTCAAGCATGGTGACTATTTTGTGTGGCACACCATGGAACAATTTGTAAGTAAATTGTTGGAATGGTATGAGAGTAAAGATGAATTGATAATTTCTATCATGGGTGAGAAAAAAAAATTTTGATGGCTATTGGGGTTTAATGCAATAACCCTTCACGATGATGTGCACGCTCAAGCTAATTATGATGGTTTTCGCAAGAGTTGGGTTCCGGAAACGAGATCCAACAGGTAATAACTAATGCTCCCTTCTAATTTTACTCATTTGATTCTTGTTAACTTCATAGTAAAACCATATGTTTACTCCTTTATGGATTTATCATGAATTTGTTACGCATTAAGTGCTATGCTTCAATTTCTCACATTGACTTTAAGGTTTGCAGTTCACCATTCTGACTTTTTCTGAAACATTAGTTGCAGAATTGAGAATTTTTGGTGTTTGAAGTTTCACTTTATTCCTTTTCCTTTTTTATGGAAATTTTCCTTAACAATGTAATTTAGGTAAATTCCTTTATTTTCTTTAAATGAGATTGATTATAGGGTTGAATAGCGTTCATAATAGAATGGTTTTCATTCACACATTTTGACATGAAATGTCCTTTCCAAATTAGCAAAACAAAAAACAAGAAAGAAAGGCAATATTGTATGTAAGATATAATCAAGTCTTGTCTTCCTCATCCACCTGAAAATGAGTATAAATTACTTCTTTACATTAGCAATTCAGTTTTACGTTCACCATTCTTCAATATTTTCCATTGAAGCAGCTTCCTCTTTTAACAGATTTATGTCACTTGGTATAACTTCCTTGCTGTTTATTTATGTTTTTTTTCTCTTTCTGTTTGTTTTATTGTACACATTTTAACATGAAATGTCCTTTCCAATTTTTTCATGCTAATTAACCAATACAAAACCAATAATGAAAGGCAACATTGTATGTTGGACATGATCAAGTCTTCTTGTCCCCATCTACTTGACAATGTGTATAAATTACTTCTTCACATTGGCAAATTCAGTTTCATGTTCACCATTCTTCAGTATTTTCTATGGTGAAGCAACTTTCCCAACAAATTTATGTTACTTGGTATAGCTTCCTTGGTGGTTATCCATGTTTTTTTATTCTCTTTCTAGTTGTTTTAAGATAAAGTATGACATTTATGTAAGAGATGCAGATTCTTAGCAGCATATCAATTTAGTTCTTTAGACATCATTTAGCTATCACTAGCTGTATAATCAAGATTACAACATTGTAATTTACCTATTAAATGAAAAGGTAGATTAGAGGATTGTACTACATTTTCGAAGACATCAGCTGGGAATACTTGAGAATGAGCTCAATTAGTAGGTCTTTAAGGTAATGAGGTCAATTAAAGGATTTAGTTTGTTTTCTTGGTTGTAATGAAAGCTTTAGCAAAATTTTTTGCAATTTTTATCTTTGATAGTAGAGGAACACACTATAAGCTTGATTCAAGGTCATAAAAGTTGATTTCTTCAACTTACCCAATTGAATGGGACTATGACGGAGAGACTAAATACTGTTACTATAACTTGGAAGAAACTAAATGGACTTCCTGGACTGCAGAAAATCCAGGAAGAAGGTCTTATGTCTGTAGACTTTTTTTTGGTAATTTTTGTACATTTTGATGTTGTTTTTATATAAATGTGTTCATATCTTTTATTAATGAATTGTTGTTTTTTGTTTCATGGTAGAGAGAAATGTCTGTGGATTTCATGAATGTCATGATCAAAGATTTTCTCCAATACCAAGAAATATTATTT
The DNA here is from genome assembly GCA_025531925.1 of Erythroxylum plowmanianum. Taxonomy (NCBI): domain Eukaryota; kingdom Viridiplantae; phylum Streptophyta; class Magnoliopsida; order Malpighiales; family Erythroxylaceae; genus Erythroxylum; species Erythroxylum plowmanianum. The sequence goes on from JANVCQ010000008.1 coordinate 31,340,101, forward strand.
TAGAGCTAAAGAACAGAGAAAAGATTCTGTACCATCAAACTAATCTATTGAAGGCTGAAGTGGCAAAGTTAAGAGAAAATGCAGTAGATGTTTTGGAAGCTGAAATGATTGCACAAAATTTGAAGTTAAAGAATGAGCTACAGGCTATGAGGAGTAGTAATGAAACACATTCAGCAAAGTGTTGGAAATTTGTAGCTTGTTTAAGCTTTTGTTCACTAGTTTTGCTTATGTTTGTTAGCTTAAATAATGAAGGCAATTTAGACAATAGTTGTATTTTAAAACCTTACCTAGAAATGGTTTTAAGTATTGGAATAGTGTCTAAATGCAATTGAGCTTATATGATATTGTTTATTCCTTTTCTAATATGGTTTTGACTGAGAAAAATGTTGGGTAAGTCCGAATTTGGGTGGGGTGGAGACTGCAATTGTTTTATGTTTCAACATGTGGAACCATATTGTGATTGTGACATTACGGATTTATATGTTGAAGATTATGTGTTCTAAAATTATGGGGTTAATTGTTCACTTGGTTACTATTTGTATTAACAATGTACATCTTCAATATTCTTTTGATTTTTAAAGATTAGAAGTGAAATTTTTTGGTGTTATCTTGATACTAGAAGATGAATTTTTGAGATTGATGTGGCAAGTAATGGTTATCTTTACATAATCTCGTTCAATTCAATTGGATGATACCTTTTTTTTGCTTCACAAGTCTACCATGCTATATAAAAAGATATGTAGATCTCTTTTATAGTGTCTAAATGTAATTAAGCTTAGAAAGCTGTTTTATGGCATACATATACAAATGCAGTTTCATCATCTAACATTCATGAACTTCAAAAAATAAGAAAAAACCCTAAAAGAAAAAAAAGGTAATTCTAACTAAAATTGCTTATCATTGCATTCATTCATATAATAACATGTAAATGCCAACAAGATCCTTACATTAATAACATTTGATAGATTTCCAACCTATCAACCATTGTTTAGTACACAAATATCACAAAATTGATGGATATAAGTATCATCCATTGTTCACTACACAAAACACTAACACAATTTTGTTTACATTTTCTCCTTCCCCTTTGAAAATGCAGTTTGACTTTCTTGACTTTAAACCATATGCCCAGTAATAGCTTGCTTGCTCTTTTTTTAATTTATGTCCAGGGTTTATTATTCTCTGACTTTACCTTCAAACTGTAGATGAAATGCAAACATTATTAACTTCAGTTGTATCACTTAATTAATGTTTAAAAAAGATGGGATAAACATTAAAATTTTATAGTTGTATCACTTACATTTAGCATCTACAACCTTATCATTGGATTTATGTATATCCATATTCCTTCATCCATTTCTTTAACTTGTTATTGGCTTCATGTTCAAGAGAGGAGTATGTGATAAGCATTTTTTCTAAAATTTTTGCTTAAGAATTTGGGCTAGATTAACTAGAACCATACATCCTCATTCTGGTTTCATCATCTGCAACACCATAGTCAGGCCCTCTTTTCCTTCTGGTGGTGGCCTTTGAAGATGTAGATATATTTTCTATTTCTAGAGAACCTCTAGGTATTTGGAGAACAATTGAGGCTGTTGCATTTACACTTCGACATACATAAGCAGTACTTGAGGTATTGGTAGTACTTGTAGCAATTATGACACTAGTAGATATAGACACACTTGTAGAGGTTGAGGTAGAGGCAGAGGCAGAGGCATTTGTTCCTTTTTTACCTTTCTTTCCACTTTCAGCATTGTTAGATGCAGATGTAGAGGCATTTACTGGGATATTTTTCTTGGTTTCAACTGTGGAGTTATTTTCTCAGGTTAACTGGGAATTTGTTTGTGTTTTGCTCTATAGCGAAATCAGTTGACTAGTCTTCATAGGGATTTTAAAAACTAGGCTTGAACCTAATATTGATAATAGCAAAAAGGAAAAAGAAAACTATTAGATTTTCACTACTATTAAACAGAATCTTAGTTGTACCAAAGAAAAAGACAAAACAACCTATAAATTACCTCTTTGCCCTTCTAAGATCAACCTCTGTTGTTGTGTCCTTCTTTATGATAGTGGCTGCATATCATGATCATGTCCCTCCTAGAAATGTGGTCAACATTTATCTTTTTGGTCACTTTTGTAGTCTTTGGAGGCTCATCAAGACCCTTTTTTCTAATTGTTTTAGGCCTACTAGGTCCTTGTTTGAATTATGGTGGCCATACAGTTTTGTCATTTCTAATAGGCAAGTCCTTCATATAAGGCATTGGTTGAATAACCTTCCCATATTCTTTGACATATTCACTCTTCCATAACCAACTTGAACTGTACTGTTCAATATTAAACCTCTGGTCTCTGATATCACATATGGCATGTGCACAAGGAATATCAGGGAGGGTATATCTCCTACAAGAGCATGTTTTGTTGTGAAGCCTCACCACATATTTGTTCTCATCATTACATGTATTATACACCATAACTAGCTAACATTATCTAACGTGTCTCATGAGAAAAATCAAATTTAATTTTTCCTCTACTTTGATAGGCCTAATTAGAAATTCATACTAAACTAAGCCCTTCTTGTAGGTTTAGTAACGAGTTTCAAATAGTTGAAGAACCATTTCAATAAACTTTGAGGTTACATAAAGCCTTAGTCCTAATACATTTATAGCAAACGTTAGTTTTTGATAAGACTGAAGAGACACCAACTAATATATAATACCTTTAAATGGAATAATAGGTAGAGAATAAACAAGCTTTTTATACATTGAACCAAAAAAAGTTATTAAAAGGAATAACAGGCAGTTTGCCACTTACAAATGCAACGCATTCATAGTCTATGCTCCTCTATAACGAGTTATCTTATATGTACAATCACACAAATCTTATCAAAACAACTCCAAAGCTTTAGATGTAATAATATGAAACAAGAATATAACGATAAATTCATAAAATGTACTATGAAAAATATCAAAAGAGCAACTCATAGACTATAGTAGGAACTGACAAAGCGATCTTCCCAACATCCTCGTTAGCTTGCATTATTTTTTTTAAACGACCCTGAAAAATTAACAATAAATCTGTTGTAAGACTTAGATAGACAGAGAGCAAGAAGAAGAGAGATCATACCATGATTAACAATTATCAAGAGTTTTCAGTGAAATGACTGAAAAAAGTAAATAAAAATCATCTAATAAAAAAGATCCATGTTAACTTTAGGGGTTCATGTAGAAAGACAAATAACCAAAGACGTTGATTGAAGCACATGCATATGGAACAAAAGCATATATTTTGCTAGGTTTTGCAAAATGTTAACAACTCAAAATGGTAACGTTAAAGCTTCTCAAATGACTTGTTCAAAGTTACACAAAATTTCAAACCTCAAACGCGAACGTACTTGGTGAATGATTAAGAGAACATTTACGCCGAAAGAATGGAAGTTGGATCGACGAGAAGGATTGGAGTGATCAATAGTGATGATGCGTAAAGGAAAGCGGATCAAAGAGAGGGATTGGAGTGATCGACTATGATTAGACAACCTTATTATTAATTTTTTTAGAGAAACAGGGGAAATTTTGGGGATAAAAAGTTAATTAAGGGTTTCTTCTACAAAATTTAAATGATTTTATTTATGTCCTTGTCTTTTGAAAAATCACGTAAGTCATATGTGTTTTTAATGTGACATCTAAAGACCAACTGGCCTATCAATAACAACGCGTGTATTACATTTTCTAACTTTTTTTCCAAAAAAGCCTAAAATTGAGCAAACTCGTAAACGCTTAGATCTTTATTGAACAACTTAAAATGTTTGGTCTTAAATTGATCCAAAACCTAAAAAATTTGTCCCCAATTTGGGCTTTATGCCCATGATATAATGACAAGTCCAAAATGCTTAATGCAAAGTTAGGAAAATTACTGAAAAAAATGGCAAAAAAAACAAAAGAGGTGAAGAAATGGGTAAAATGCAATTTTGTGTTTTGGTATTGTTCTGACTTTGTACCAACTAAAAATGATGCAAAAGAAAAAATAGCATCAAGACCAAATTTTATGTGATATAATTTATGTTCAGCAGTTACCAGTGTCTAAAATATTAGCAAAACACATAAACTAAATTGTAAATTCAGATTACTTATGGGTCAAATTGAAAAAATAAACCCTACTTAACTTTCATTCTAGGTTTCCTCCTTGACGCACAACTTTTATCTCTAATTCTTTGAAGTTTTTGTCCAATCTAAATAACTCATCTTAATTTCTCAAATTACAGAGAAAAACTCTTAGTCAATTCTCTCAAGTCACTCTATCACTCTCACGAATGGAAAGGGAACTCAAAATCCAAGCTACTAGGCTCCTGTCAGACCTCCAAGATGGTGGACTGCTTTGAGCCGCCTCTAACCGGAACCTTCATGTGTCTTGTTAAAAGAGGAAAGCCACCAGTGAGACACCGATAACTTTCCAAAAGGGTTAAGCTACTGTTTAGAGTGGTGGTTAGTGTTCGCAGATTTTTAAATGTTCATATTAAATCTCAATTTCTTTTTTTCATAATTGTTATGTATTCTTTGAAGTTCTTTTCAAGTTCTTCGGTATAAGGATTGATACTCCTAAGCATCTTTTCATTTTCAAAATTATTATAAATTTTGGCAAGCAGATTCCTATTTTATTTTCTTATAAACACGTATGTTTTTTCTTTATCAAATTTTGATCTTACTAAATATCTTTTAATGATTTCCCAATAATGTAAAATCAATTAGAGATCTAGATATTCACTTTAAGGGATAAAATAAAATATTAACATTTTCTTTAATTTACATATAAATCAAAGAAATCAAATTTTCAATTAAGAGTTAGTTCTTTTTGTTTAAATTTTTTTTTAAACTTCTCTTAGTTAGATAGATGAGGACTCTAATAATTGAATCAATCTTTTTATTATTATTATTTTAATAATAAACAAAAAAAATCCAAGGATTAAACACCTTGTAACAAATCACTTCCACTTGACAACAATAACAATAATCACCTTGTAGCAAATCACTTCCACTTGACTACAATAACAATAATAGCCTAAGGGTCTGAGTCAAGGTGGGGTTCCTTCACGTTCGTTCCTAACATTTTATAAACCTTAGATAAATAAATAAAAAATCCTATTTTACCTAAGATTTGCTCTTTATGAATATCAAATGTAAATTCTCATAAAGAATAAAGTAAAATAAAATAGGTCAAAAGTAAGCCCTAAACAGATATCCTTCTTACCATTACCTAAGATTAGGCCTAGTTTCTTGTATCACCCTTAACAATAGACCAGAGTAAGACCAGACCCAAACATTGTTGTTGGGGCTCAAGCCCAGCCTTAGGTCCGACCAAGCTTAAAGGGCAATTGTAATCTCTACGCAGCAAGTGAAATCTCTTCAGTTCAGCTCGGCAGAACAGTACAAGGTTACGTCAAGCATGCAAAGGCGCTTACCAAACCACCCAGCAAATTCGAAACAACCCTTGAACCCAAAACCTCCAGAAGGATAGCACGGGTGGAAATAATCGAGAACTCTTTAACATTCCAGCTGAATTTCAGAATTCAAACTTCAGTACAGCAACAGCTTAAAACCCAAAAAGGAAAAAGAAAAACAATTCAGTCATTCAGTTCTCTCTCTAAGACAAACTCTGGTTTCACGATGTTTGATGGACATTTTGTCTCCTATCTAACATTTGGTTTGCGATGCCGTAACTCTATATTTGACATTATGAACAATTCCGGGTTGGACAAAACTATACTGATTCAGATTTGTAGTGCAAGCCCTTCAATATTGAGAAGATTCTAGCACTCTAGCAGGTTCTTGATAAAGTAAGTGCCCGACAGAAACCACCCTATAAGGACGAAAGAGAATGAGAATAGCCCAATTAAGAAGGGCCAACCAACCAAAGATACGCCCAAACAGAGAACTACTGTAAAAGGAAGGAATGATCTGATGATTGACTTCCAGTCGATCCAATACCCCTTAAACAGTATTAGAGCTGCTACATTCACCATGTTCCAACTCATTGATCCACGATAACTGAGCCGATTCAAACAGTTGGCAACAAAGGAATGACAATTGCACGTGAATATGTTGTAGGTTTTATGCTCAAATTGCCGTACGCTTGACTGTAAAGCATCATCCCATGTCATCGCAGTTCCATACTCTGAATGCATATACCCATGCTTGCACGTGTGGCCAGCTAGGTTAGGGGGAAAGCAACACTGATTTATCAAAACAGGTGCCATAACAATTTTGTCAATTGATCAACTTCTCTTTCACTAGCTAATTGGAATTTGACAGGAAAATAGAAGATCATGAAGGGAAGCTAGTAATTCCGAGTTCTTGCTTACAAAAACAAAGCAATCTTGTTTTGGAATACAATCACACTTCTCACCACTAAGGAAAGAATAATAAAGAACAGAGACATCACCATATCCAGTGTATCTATAGTCTTTAAATTATTCTATAAATTTTTTAATTGCATCAAAACAAACTGATGTTATAAGTATAGATCTTGAATTAAAAACAAAACAAGAAGAATGACAAGTGTGTTTTTCTATCGTTTGTCAAGTTTGCAAGTGTGATGACTGCACATACAAGCAGGTGCTAAAGCATATCATGGCATGTGAATGCTATGTATGTGTGCGCGTGCAAGCATAAAAATGTATGTGCAGGTTGTATATGAGAGAAAAATAAAGAAAGATGAATCTGGGAGCACTCACAGATATACCTGTTCTCTATCAAGTTGAAGATATCTAGCAGCTGAACCAAATGCAAAATTGTCAACGTTTACAAGATAAGATCCTGAGAAGTCTATAATAACTCCATCCTCTCTGCAAATGCCAACATGTCCAATAAAAGGTGCCAACCATGAGACTACTGGAAGTGGAGTCCAAACCAAACAACAAGGAAACTTTGCCGCTTTCGGATCAATTTCATCTAAAGGCCACAGATCATGATGAATCGATGTAGTACTCCTGTGCTCAATGTCATACACTGCTTTTAGATCCATTTGAGCAAATCTTTCACAGGATGTATGCTTTTATGCACTTCGTAGATGTGAGTGTCAGAAAGTCAATAAGCAACCTGAAATGTAGTGGACATTCTGCAATAAAATCCAGTAAATATGACCAATATCGCCAAGTTGACATTATCATAAGAATGAAACATGTGTCATTCCTTTTCTAAATTAAAATGCAACATGTATGAAACTTTGAACAGCAAAAAGATAACGACACAAATATAGAACTAAACTATACACTAAATGGCAATAGAATGCATCAATAAATTCATAAACATAACTAGGATGCCTCCACTTAACTTGAATTATGGATAATTGATTTGCATTTTGTCTCAACATCCTTTGTCTTGTCAGTTCTCTAAGTGATAAAGTAATTTTTCCATTTTTGGTGCATAGGGTGCCCCACAGGTTACTACTGTGCTACACAGCAAAGAATAGCCTCTCTTCTCAAATCCCTCATCACCCTTACTCCTCGGGCTTAATATAGTAGTTCCTCTAAACTAAGCACTACTAGGAGTTCCATACCATTCAAGGATATCTAAACTGAAATGCTTGATACCTGTATTTTGGTAATGCATTAACTGCTGAGACTTTTGGCTAATCATATCATATCGCAGATATTCATTCCAATATCAACCCTATATTTGCTAGCTTGCACCTTTGCCTTGAATAACAACACAAGCCAATCTCCATCCTAAATGGCAACCATGGATCAAATATAGAATTCTCATGTGTTCTTACACATTCCTAAGTGATCTGTGAAAACTCTCACCTCGGTAGACAAACACCCAATAGTTCAAGAGGTTGCATACTTAATGATGATGATAGTAAAGAGTACAAACAAATGAAATGACTCTTAATATACATGTGACGAGGATCAGCCATTTTTCTTCACAAGTGAAATGAGAAGGATCAACATATTATGATGGCTATCATGCTCCAATTACGCCAAATAATGATAACATATAGGTTCATATTGATTAAAGTTCTGGCACCATAGACTGTTCTTATAGCATGTTTTACCACAAAATTACAAGATCAACAAGGGGAGAAAATTTTTAGACAAATGACAACAGTAAAATGAAGATAAAGGTTACCCTAGTTACTTGGACTTTAGATGAAGCCAAAATATACACGGTGGCATATCTGCTCACATGATTAACTTGCACCAGCCTAAATCTTCAGAACCATTATTTCAATCCATTACAAGGCTGAACCTGAATCTGATAAAAGAAAATTTTGATGAAGCTTATATTTGTTAGTTGGGTAAACACCTAGATCTATCTGTAAACCTAAGTGATTTCTAATAGAATCTTACTCATCACAAAGTAGAACATATATCTGACATCTGTCTAGATTATAGAAGAAAGCAATTACTGATCACATCATCTCATTTCCCACGACTAAGCACATTGCAGCACGGATTAATGCGTTGTAAAGACCTCTCTCGCCAGCTAGACTTGATCAAATTGCAAAATTCAAACCAGGAAGCCCTAAATCATGAGCTAACAAAGTGGACTAAAAAAAAGTCACACGAAAGCAAACCCAAAACAGAACACAATCAATACAGTGATGACGTCAAGAATTAAATGCATCTGAGGGAAAATTCCAATAAAGTTTTGTTTGAAGCTTGGACGTATATTATGGATGCAAAGTACCTTTACCATAAACACCACGGCGAATCTGAAAACCCACTCTTGGAACCTTGTCCCTGCGATTTTCTTTCTTCAATTGCTCAACAAGAAAGAGAAGCTCAGTCTCTGCCGTATTCTAAACGAAAAGATAAGAAAAAAGAGAGGGAGGTTACTGACGTGTAACAAAGAAAGAGATTGAGATAGGTTTGAAGCGAAATAAGAATCTAAAGGAAGCACCAATCTAACAACAACAATACACTCGAAGTGTTATATAAAAGAATGGTCTAAATTAAGAAAAAAAGAATCCGTCTATCACAGTTCAACATCAAAGCAAGCGGGAGAGTAAATAAAGCAAACGATGGACCAAAAGGTCGTCACTCGTGAAAGACATACCAAATGGGTCACAAGGAAATCGAAGATCACGAGGTCGGCGAACAGTTCATTCTAAAAAAGAAACATTTTTAAATTACGGTGCTATATAATTATTCAGAATCTGACAGTTCTCGAAGGGTGGGGGAGGGGGAAGAGAAGGTGCGACGAACTTGTTCCTGAATTTCGCCCATCTATTTCTATTTTCCACCATTACCACCGTATTCAAAAGATTTTTTTGGTCCCGTAGATAGATAACGAGCCGCCGGCTTAATTTTTCAAAACAAATTTGGAGGCCTCGTATCATTGTATATAAAATAATGTTTTTTAATTTAAAAATAAAAAAGATTGAGTTGGGCTAAGCCCCATCTGATCCGGGCCCAGCCCAGTCCATTTCCACGTGTCTTTAGGAGTGCTTCTGCTTTTAAGTGGTTGATCTATTTATGTATTTAGCAATTTACAAGGATCAAACTCATTTATAAGATGTATTCTTTGTTATTAGTAGGTAATTTATTTCGAGTACATAATTTTATAGATTATTGTATACACTTGAAAATTTGTTCATTTTACCATTATAAAATATGATTAAATAATTAATTTTATAGAAAGATGCATTTTGAATTAAAAATATCATCTAATTTAATAATATTAATTAAGATTATAAATTATATCAGTTAAATTTATTTATTATTAATATTTTAGGTAAATCAGTAATTTAGTAAATCAAGAAAAAAAGTTTATGTACAGACCCAGAGATTACCCAATGTGCAAATCTCATTCCAAAACCAAAATGACATAACCTAACTTAAGCATTCCTAAGGAAACTCTACAATAGAACTAGTTTCCAAAAGAATAAATAAAAGTATGACAGTAGAACTTTATCTATACAAGAAGCTGATCACATCATACAACCTATTTATATCTTCCATCTAAGATTACTTGGAGAGGACTAGAAGGGTACAACCTTTACACGATACTCACACATTTACAGATGAACTAGGAGAGCAGTACATCATCCAAAACCTAGATATATCATTATAAAACTTCATATGCTGAAGCTTCTTCACTGAACTCACCTATTCTGTTGGAAGGAAAGTATCTCCGTTGCTTTAAGATGGCAAGGATAAGAAAGAGTCAACCTTTCCCCCTGCTACTTGCATACATTCTGTCCTAACACCATAATCCCAAGAATTTGTAACTTTCTGGTTTAATACTTTTTGAATGACTAATGCCTTAACTAACTAAACCACCATCATATACTTTACAAGGCATTATGGAGAAACTCGAAAGGAATGGGGTCTCCATTGCTTTAAGAACCTAAGGAGGAATAGGCGCTTGTGTTCTCCTCCTTATACCTCCAATTTTCATGGGCTAGAATGAACCTGCAAAACATTACATTTGAGAAGACAAAACACACCAACAATTACCTTCCCTTATTGTTTGAGCTAAGTTGTTCCATAACTTGAAATATCACTATAGTGTTGATGGTCCCAACTTCCAAGATTTTATCTTTGAAGGTTTAGTGGTTTCTTTCGGACCAAAGGTTATACACAATAACAAAGACGAGGACGATAAAAAAGGTTAAGATCAATATTTCTATAGTTTAAAGGTTGGTTAAACCAATTTAGAATAGATTGAAGATTTATTAGGTTAGACACGTGGATCTGAAAGTGGTTTAGACAATGTATCCACACTGTTTTTTAGTATGAACATTTTAAAAACAAATGGTCAATGCACCCATTATTCAAGAAACCCAAAGAGCAATGATTTGGGATATAAGAGTAGAGGAGTTTATCTCTCGTTTGTAGCTTATTAAGAAAGGCTAACCACAGGATGAAGGAATACCTTGGGCTAGTTCTTTTATTCCTTACTAATTTATGCCAAGGAACACATGATTTAGGAGGTCTCATAGTAGTGTAGGGCGAAGCATTTGTGTATGCTTTTGAAGAGCTAGCTAGGAACATTGTGGTTGGTATGGTAGAGGCTTGCAAGTGTGTATGGTCTCAATTATGGCCTCCTGCCATCTCCACCCATTATTTCTAATAACATCGAAAACTTTTGCACTCATCGATAATTTCGATCCATTAATCACATGAGGAGTTGAGAGATCCTTCATGATATCTCTAGGATGCCACGGATCCTATTATAAGAAAGAAGAAATCCCATTTCCTAACTTAAATCTAAATTGGCTCCTGATGAGGTCCTTAACATGTAATAACTTTCTCCAACTCTACAAATTATTATTAGTAGGTTGGGCACTTCAGAAAAGCTTCCTTCTAAGAATAATGGTATGCATCCACTTGACTCATAAAGCTTTATTATCATTAAAAAGAACCTAGATTCTTTTTCCTATAAGAATATTGTTCCACGTTGATAAATGTTTAATGGCCAATTCACCCTCTCCTTTGGGTCTACATAGATCATTCCATTTAACCTTTGCATAAGCATTTAACACAATATTCCCAGACCACAAGAAATTTCTTAGTTTTGTCTCTATTTCTTTAATAATGGAAAAAGGAAGAATGAAATGACTAGACTAATACACCTAAAAAGTTGAGAGGACAGAATAACCAACTGCAGTCTACCAGCATAGGAAAGAGTTTAATAGGTCCATTTGTTTACTTTGGCATCAATTTTACTCAACGGAGACATGCAATCTCTCCTAGACAAACAACCTGTTAAGAAAGGTACCTCTAGGTACTGAATAGGTAGGTGACCTCTTTGAAGACCAGTTAGTGCTTCCAGTGGATAGGTCATACGGTTTTTCAGGAGATAAAAAGTACTGACTCTATCTAATGCTCATGTACAGACCAGACAAATTTGAGAAAGTGTGTAGACAATTAAGCAAAGTTTGGACCGAAACCAAATTAGCATGACAAGACGACAAAAGATCATTTGCAAACAAAAGATGGGAGAGTTTAGGAGCTTTACACCTCCAATGGTATTTAAAAGAGTCACTACTAGCTATAGACGCATTCAAACTCCTAGAGAGAACCTTCATACAGATAATAAAGAGAAACGGGGATAAAGGATCCCCTTGTCTTAAGCCTAACTCACCATAAAATTTTTTTAAGGGAGATCCATTGATCAAGATAGAGTAAGAAGGCAAGGTTATACACCCTTCAATATGCTTAATAAAAATAGGAGGAAAACCTACAGTTAAGAGCATATTTAGGAGAAAAATCCCATTGAATTGAATCATAGGCTTTTTTCCGAATCAATTTTAAAAGCACAACGCCTATGTTTATTTGAAAGATGGCAATTCTTAAAGATCTCTTAAGCCAACAGGATATTGTCCCCTATTCGATGATCCTTAATGAAAGCACTTTGATTTGGGCTGATAATGTGAGGGAGTAATTCTCTTAGCCTATTTGCCATGATTTTTGTGATCACCTTATAAATCATATTACAGCAGGAGATTTGTCTAATCAAATATAGTGGAAGGGTGATCTTTCATAGGGACAAGAGAAATAAAAGTAGAGTTGAGTTCTTTGAGAAGCCTCCAATGTTGGAAAAAATCTTGGATGGCCTGAGTAACATCATCCTCAACAATATGCCAAGTTTGCTTAAAGAAAAAAACCATTAAAACCATTCGGACCAAAAGCCTTATTCGGGTTAAAGGACTTAAAAAATCCCTAATCTCTTACGCTGAGACTTTAGCAATGAGATTGTTTTTAAGATTTTCAGGAATCGAAGAAGGAAAAAGAATTGTCACATATTCTTTAGAGGAGAGTAGGTCTTTCTTGTTCCCAAGTATGCTTTTAAAAAAACCTAGAAAATATTTTTTGGATATCTTTAAAATCAACAATCCTATAACCACTTCCCGACAGTAAAGAGTGAATATTGTTCCTGTTCCTATTTAGCAAGATAGAGTTATAAAAGACTTTGGTATTCCTATCCCCTCTCTAAGCCACTTATTACGGGAGGATTGTTTATAGTATGACTCTTGGTCCCTTAAAGCTTTAATCAAGTTGGTAATAGCCTCATTTGCCTTGGCAACCAGGTGAGGTCTATTAGGCAATTGCCGCATTTGATCTTGGATATTATTAACGAAATCTTAACAGGTCTCAACTCTAACATTCACATCAGCTACCTAATCTGAGTTTATAAATTTGAACGTATTTTTAACTACTTTAAGTTTAGACACCATACAGAACATAGAATTTCCCTGGACCTAAGAAATCCAAGCATCTTCTATAGTATGAAGGAAATTTGGCTAAGAAACTAAGAAGTTGGAAAACCTAAATGGAAAAATCTTTTCTTCAATTTTGTTAAAACCTTAATCATTACAGGAGAATGGTCACAGCTATTAGGATTTTGAATCACTTCATAGGATCTAGGAAAACAAGAACTCCAAGTCGAATTGACAAGCACTCTATCTAACTTCTTGGCTATAAAGAGGTCACCAGATTGCTTATTTTTCCAAGTAAAGCTAGGACCACTTGAATTTAAGTCATATAAGACACAATCCTCAACACACTTCCTAAAGTCACCCATAAAGTTAAGAGCCGAGGTACTAAAAGACTCAGCCTCATAAGAAAACAAAATAGCATTAAAATCCCCAGAGAGACTTTCTATGATTATAATTATTTGAACTATACACACAGGTCATAAAAAAGACTAAAGCACTATTCAGAGGAGTCACCTCCATATGAATTAGTTGATCATTTGTAACAATAGGAGAACACATGTAACAATCTGGTTTCCAAGATAACACTAACCTTGCATTAAAAACCTGATCTAAATTACTATAACTATGTCATCTAGGAAAGTTCCTGCTCTTCACGCCCTCAAACCCCAGCGAACTCACGGAAACAAACCGCATGGACACTATCCGTTCCCGTGTCTTCCTATGATATCTTGTGAAATTAGAGTGGAAAAGAGAAACTGGTACGTAATAGGTGTTCAAATATGCAAAGAAATCAGGCCAAAAACGGAAGTTAATAGGAGAAGCAGTAAACGAAAGCATGGCTCAGGCATCTCGTCGAACAATATAGAGTTGATACATAGAAGAGGAACTGGTGGTGCAAAAGACAGGAGCAGTAATCAGTTATAACATAGGGGACGAGACCTGTGGCACATAGCGTTTGGAGCCCCAGATGTTAGCAAGCAGCGATGGAGTTGATGCGGTGCCAGGGTTTGCACTATTTATTTGGCACTTTTTCTTTGATGTGGGAGGCCATGAAAGGACCATGAAGAAGATAGCTAAAGAACTGGATGACACTTTCAGACAGTGGTTTGAGGAACACAGGGGAACAACGGTGTTGGACAAGGATAGAGGAGAATAAGCCTTCATGGCTGCTATGCTCTCTGCTCTTGACGGTAATCACATCGAAGGCCATGATGATGATGCACTAAACAAAGCGACATGTTGGGAAGAACAGAGAGGAGCGTTCCATGGGCGCAGTTGCAACTACTCAAAACTAGCTATTTCCTTGTGCGAGACCTTCCCTCTCACTTGCACCGAGACGGTAAACGCAAATAGACTTTGTTTTGTATTCGTTTATGCATGTTTTGAAGTTCTTTTGTTTTGTTAGTTTGTGTATGCATGATTAGCGGTCGACGCACCGTTTCTTCTCTTCCCTTCTTCCATATTCTGTGCAATACGGTCAGCTCTTTCCACCTTGTCGGAGACTTCTCCGGCCACCGATGACTCCTTCAGAGGGTCGCTGACAGTCTTGGCACAAAGCTCATGACTTTTGTCCCTGACATAGCGTCTGCACACTTCACCAGTCCCCTCTGTTTTCTAGAGCCGCCTGACAAGTTTACTGTTAAGAGAGGTAGTTTTCTGTTCCTTCTGCAGCCCGTTGGTCGCCCACTTTTGGACCTGTCGCAGCCATTCTTGCAAGACCACTCACTTGGCATTATTTCCTTTTTACTTGACCCTTCAACTTTTTTTTTTGCAACACATTTCTTTCGCTGTTCTGCTAACGGTTGAAGCTTTCTGGGAGACAACGCTTTTATAAGTGCGGTTGTTGATATTTCTCTCTCCTTTTGAACCTACGGTAATCACTGCTGTTTCCCTTTGTGCTCTTCTCTTATTGGCTTTTGAGTGTTTGGTTCTATACTTATTTCCTGTATTAGTGGTAGCATTTTTTTGATTCATAGTGATCCGACTCTAGTATTAGAAATATTATTCCGTTCTTTTATTAGAGTAGTACCCCCTTTTCCGGTTTTCACTTTACCTTCTTGATTCTTGATTTTTTTCCCCCTATTCTTATTATTGTTCCTTCTTTATTATTGTTAATACTACTCTACTGTTATTTATTTATTTATTTTATTAACTATTGTTAGTATTATTTTTATTCATTATTTATTTGTTTGTTGTTGTTGTTGTTGTTGTTGTTGTTATTATTATTATTATTATTATTATTATTATTATTATTATTATTACTTTTATTTTTATTTTTATTTTTTTTATTTTTATTTTTTTTTGTTTTTTATTATTATTTTTTTTAATTTTAATTTTTTTCTTTTCTGATTTTTCTGAATATTACTATATTTACTATAGGGAGGGGTTGATTAGTTTTAGCTTTTAAGGATTGTTTCTCAGATAGAACTTGCGAGAAACGTCAGCGGTGCGAATTAAGAGGGATGTCGTCTGACAGAGTGAATGGATTCAATGCAAGCGGGTCGGCACGCGGAACTTGCAAGTACAAAGCCGATGATGATTTAATCAGAATAGGGTCTTGGAACGTGGGCACCCTCACGAGAAAGTCTTTGGAATTGGTAGCGATTCTAGCCAAGTATTGGATTCACATAGCTTGCATTCAAGAGACTAGGTGGGCAGGAGCCAAAGCAAAGGAGATAGGGGGGTTCAAACTATGGTATTCGGGTAGTCCGAGAAAGCATAATGGGGTAGGTATTTTAGTGGACAAGAGACTTATGAATAGGGTAGTTGAGATCACAAGGGTCAATGACAAGATAATGGTGGCAAAAATAGTCATAAGTAGTATGGTTCTCAATGTAGTATGCGCGTATGCGCCTCAAGCTAGCGCAAACGATCAACAAAGTCATATGTTCTGGGAGGCGCTGGATGGGGTCCTTCAACAAATTTCTTGGAATGAGCAAATCATCTTAGGAGGGGATTTTAATGGGCATATAGGAGCAGATTCAGTTGGATATACAGGGACTCATGGCAGCTTTGGATACGGATCTCGAAATGATAGTGGGGTTGATTTACTAGACATGGCCATCGCATATGAGTTGGTGATAGTAAATTCTTTGTTTAAGAAAAATGAAACGCACTTGGTAACGTTTCAGAGTAGTTCTACCAAGACGCAAATTGATTATATCCTTATCAGGACAAGAGCCAGATCA
>JANVCQ010000008.1:31356546-31366676 GCA_025531925.1 Erythroxylum plowmanianum
TTCCTTGCTGTGGGATATGCGTCGGAATGACCCACGGGCGTCCCGGTGTGTACCCTACGGTAAGGGGGCGCTACATTGGTTGAACCAATTTAGAATGGATTGAAGGTTTTCAGGTTAGGTAGGTAGATCTGAAAGTGGTTAAGATAGTGTAACCACACTATTTTTTAGTATGAACATTCAAAGAATAGGTGGTCAATAGACTCACTATCTAAGGAACACAAAGAGCAGTGATTTGGGACGTAAGAGTAAAAGAGTTTATCCCTTATTTGTAGCTTATTAAGGAAGGCTAACCACAGGATGAAGGAATACCTTGGGCTATTTCTTCTATGCCATACTAATTTATGCCAAGGAACACACAGATTAGGAGGTCTCATAGAATTGTAGGCCAAAGCATTTGTATATGCTATTAAGGAGCTGGCTAGCCATTCCAATTTATCAGGTTGGGAATAATCTACTTGATATAGTAGAGGCTCTAAGGTACATATTGTCCCAATTGTGGCCTTTTGCTAGCACCACCTATTATTTATGATAACATCGAACACTTTTGCATTCACAGGTAGCTCCAACCCATTGATCACTCTGGGAGTTGAGAGATCCTTCAAGATACCTCTAGGATGCCAAGGACCCTACCATAAGAAAGTAGAATTCCCATTTTCTATCTTAAATCTGAATTGGTTCCCAATGAGATCCCTAGCATGTAAAAGCTTTCTCCAACTCCACGAACTATTATTAGTAGGTTGGGCACACTAGAAAATTTTCCTTTTAAGAATAATAGTATGCATCCACTTGACCCATAAAGCTTTACCATCATTAAAAAGAACCAAGATTCTTTTTCCTATCAGAACATTATTCCTTGTAGATAAATGTTTAATGCCTAATCCACCCTCTCTATTGGGTCTACATAGGTCATTCCATTTAACCTTTGCATGAGTTTTTGACATAACCTTCCTAGACCACAAGAAATTCCTTAATTTTGTCTCTATTTCCTTAACAATGAAGGAAGGAAGAATGAAATGGCTATACCAATACACTTGAAAAGTTGAGAGGACAGAAATAACCAACTATAGTCTACTAGTATAGGAAAGAGTTTTATGGGTCCCTTTGTTTACTCTGGCATCAATTTTATCTAACAGAGGCATGCAGTCCCTCCAAGAAAAACGACCTGTTAAGAGGGGTACCCCTAGGTACCTTATAGGAAGGTGACCTCTTTGAAGACCCGAAATTGTTCCTATCTGATGGGCCATATAGTCTATATTAAACATCAAAAGATCATCAACAAACAAGAGATAGGTGAGTTTAAGAGTTTTACATCTCAGAGCTTTACACCTCCAAAGGTATTTAAAAGAAGCACTACCAGCTATAAATGCATTTTGGCTCCTAAAGAGTACCTCCACATAGATAATAAAGAGGAACAAAGATAAAGGATCCCCTTATATTAAGCCTGACTTACCATGAAAAAATTTTAAGGCAGACCCATTGATCAAGATAGAGTAAGAAGGCGAGGTTATACACTCTTCAATCCACTTATTAAACTTAGGAGGAAAACCTACAGCTAAGAGCACATTCAAGAGGAAATCCCATTGAATTGAGTTTAACAATGAGATTTTTTAAAGATTTTTAGGAATCGGATAAGGAAAAAGAGCTGTCACAAACCCTTTAGAAGAGAATAGGTCTTTCTTATTCCCAAGAGTGCTCTGAAAAAAAAAAACCCACGAACTATTTTTGGATCTCTTCAAAATCAACAATCCTATGGCCATTTCCCACCATTAATGAGTGAATGTTGTTCCTGTTCTTATTTGACAAGATAGAATTATGAAAGAATTTTTGTTCTTATCCCCCTCTCTGAGCCATTTAATACAGGATTAGAATGACTATTGATCGCCTAAAGCTCTAATCAAGTTGGTAATGGCTTCATTTTCCTTAGCAACCAGTTGAGGCTTATTAGGCAAATGTCTCATTTGATCTTGGATATTATTAAGGACAGCTTGACAAGTCTCAACTCTAACATTCACATCCCCTACTTGATCTAAGTTTAGGAACTTGAGCGCATTTTTAACTATTTTAAGCTTAGACACCACATAGAACATAGAAGTTTCCTAGACATGAAAAGTCCAAGCATCTTCTACGGTCTGAAGGAAATTTGGCTGCAAGACTAGGAAGTTGGAAAACCTGAATAGAGAAGATCTTTTCTGCAAGTTTGCTAATGACCTAATCACTACTGGATAGTGGTCTGAGATGTTAGGATTTTGAATCACTCTATAAGATCTAGGAAACCAAGAACTCCAAGCTGAATTGATAAGGGCTCTATTTAACTTTCTTCCTATGAAGAGGTCACTAGATTGCTTATTCTAAGTAAAACTAGGACCACTAGAATTTAAATCATATAAGACACAATCCTCAACACACTTTCTAAAGTCACTCATTCTGTTAATAGCCGAGGTACTAATAGGCTCAACCTCATGAGAAAACAGAATAACATTAAAGTCCTTAGCAATAATCCACAGTTGATTACCAACAATGAGTTTGATGTTTGAAATAGCATACCAGAGAGACTTTCTATGATTATAATTATTCGACCCATACGCATATGTCACAAAAAAGATTGAAGCACTGTTCATAGGGGTCATATCTAAATGAATCAGTTGATCATTTGTAATTATAGGAGAACACAAGAAACAATCCAAATTCCAAGCTAACACTAATCTAGCATTTGAAGCTTGATCTAAATTAATGTAGTAATGCCATCTAGGAAACAAGGAAGAGCACACATTATTCAAAATGAAAAGAGAAATGAAATAGACAAAGAAATCGACAATATCTTAAGACATGATTTCACAGATAGCTGTTTTTTTTGGATTGTTGAGACCCCTAACATTCCAAAAAACTAAATCCGTAACACAAAACAGAACTAAAGACCTATGACTTTTGTTTTCTCCTAGATTTCCTACTCTTCCTAATAGTAAAATCCCCCTCTGTCCCATCCAAAAGACTCAGACTCTGTGATTCAATAATTAATACCAATTCAGATTTAGAAGAAGAATAGGGCTTACCTGCTTAACTCACAACAAGGAGGTCAACATCTTCACAGTATCCATTTGAATCATCTTGTTTCTATTGAACTCCATTGCCCTTACTTTGTTCAGTTCGGATTTCAGAAGGTCTACTCTCCTTAGGACTTTGTTTGCCATCTTGGGGCCTTGGTCATTTTGTTGAATTCCTTTTCCCTTACTTTGTTCAGTTAGGATTTCAAAAGGTCTGCTTTCCTTAGGACTTTGTTGTGCCATATCGAGGACTTGCTCTTAACCAAGCCCCATTTGTTGGTTTACACTAATTGGTAGAGATACCTTCTCCTTATCTAACTTTTGTTACAACCCAGTCTCAAATAACCACCTTGTAGGTTTCCATTCCTTCTTCTGTGTGTAATGCTCAGGCCTCCATTCATACTCTATCTTTATTTCCTTAAAGGTTATTTGTCCTTCTTCATTATAAGTGGCCAACTTAAAAGATGAAGGCCAACTCCTCTGCAAATCTAATTCCACACACATTCTGGCATATAGAATCCTAGACGTCCTAGTTGTCTAGGTATTTATAAGAAGAGGGTGCCCTAATGAACCATCTATTCTGCCCAATCCCTTATTATTCTAGTATTTATATGGAATGTTAAAGAACCTAATCCACACTGGAGCATACCTAACCTCTTCCTGCTCACCAGCATTCAAGCTCCATTTTCATAAGAATAAGGGTTTCCCTTAAATATGCCAAGGGCCCTTCTCCAGAACCTAATTCATATCAACCTTCGAATCAAACTTGAACAAGAATTTGTTCAAACTAGTAATCAAGGTTTCTGTTAATCCAAAAGCTAACCAGGATTTAAATAGGGTTCTTTAAACCACTAGGTATGCAGAATGCTTATCGATGAAGAAGCCAATCAGAGCATGTCGGAACTAAGTTGCGCCTTTCTTCGCTAACTTTGGTGGAGGAATGGCAAAGATCTAGTCCTCCTTAATCTCGGGGGGATAGTAGGCCAATGCCTTAACATCTGAGGAGTCCTCCACTAATTCAGAGACTACTGATTTCCAAGTTTTAGGTTTCTCCGTAGCTTCTAGAACTTAAGGGTTTGAAGAAGACATTGGTTCTGTAGAAGGGGAAATCTCAGCAGACAGTGACGACTGCTTTTGTACAGATACGCCTGTAGCTATCGGATTCTTTGCAAGGGAAGGAATTTGAAGGTTTAGATCAAAGTTTTAGGTGAGATTAGGGCTGGAGGAAGGAGTTGATTGGGAAGGTCTAGGTGAAGGGAAAAAGATTAGGGCTAGAGATAAGCGAGATGGTGAAGAAGAAGAAGAAGAAGCCATGAATTGAAGATGGGAGTAAAACCACCAGTGGTCTAAGAAGTTATGGAAGCTCTGCTATTCTCTTTCTCTCTCATTTCTTTCTCTCTCATTATTTCATAGCACAATTCTTTAGGGATTCTTTTCTAGCAAAATCTTTCAGTAGTTCTTGCATTAGTATAATGTTGTCCATTATCTCCTTTCCATCCAAAAAAGCACTTTCTCAGTACCAACGAGGTGTAAGTACTATACCGCGAGACGAGAAAGCCCTCTTCATGGTAGTTGGTTGAGACCTACTTCCTTCCTTCCTTAGCTACTTACCCTTGAAAATACCCTTTCTTAGAGCTCCTACATTGAACTTTGATTTTAGAAAGTGGATTGGCCTAGCACTATTCTCTAGTAGCCTTTTGCCTCTTTCCCGATAAGCAATCCCTTACTTTCTCTCCCTGCTCTCAGTCAGCCCAGAGCAAGAAATGAGAATGCCTAATAAATAGGCTAAGTTCACTAGTTTCATTCCCTCAGGAATGTGATGTATTATACAGATTAGCCAAGAGAGGCTAGAAGGGATAGAGGGAGGTTTGATGCAATCGAGATATTCCTGTTTTAACTCAACTCCATGTGTCCATCAGTGAGACCTAGCAGCTTGAGAAAAGGAGAATTGGGATCTAACTCTAAGGAAGGCATTGAGGGTTTGGCATGAAGTAGGAGAATCAGTTGTTAAAGATCCTGTGTTCACAAGACTGACAAGGAAGGAGGTCTTAGAGGGAAGTATGCTAAGTTAGTCAAGTCGGAATCTGGTTCAGATAAACTTGCAGATTATTCACTAATCAATAATTGTAAAGCTTTTTTAATTCTTATGGCCATTTTCTTGGAGATAACTTTATAAATGAACCTACAACAAGAAATTGGACTAAAAACGAGATAAGGATCTCAGATTTTATTTTTTAGGAATTAGGAATATATGGTATATCTACTAATGGCTTACTATCCCAGGGAATTATTAAAGTAATTGGGCGTTTCTTCTTTTAGCTTTCATTATAAGGAAATTCTTTAACCATCAACTTTAGAGAGGGACACACTCATGTTTGTCATAAACATTGCCTTGATAGAGTTATGAATTTTTTTCTGTATTTTCTCCTTTTTTGAGCCATTTTACATGTGATATTGTTTCAAGAGGGAATTGTGGATCTCCAACATTCTAGCATACTTCGTTAATGCTCTTTCCTTTTCTACTTTAAGTATAGAATTTTTAGGAATAAATTTCCTTGAAGCTTGAGCATATATTAGTCTAGTTTTAGTAGTTTCCATATTTTCTTTGGTGTTTAGTTATCTTCTAGAATTGAGTTTCTTCATTTCTTGTTTAATGAGATTTATTTTCCTTGCATATATGTACATTTTGGTTCCTCCTATTTCATGCTGCATGCATTTAATAATTGCCTACTTAAAGCCTATATCCTTTACTAAGAAGTTGTTAAATATACAAGACCCTCTCTTGAAGTTGCTAGTTTCTAGAACTTGTATGATTATAAGTAAGTGGTATGAGGTTTTTGTGGCATCAAATAATGTTTTGTTTGTGTGATATTTATCCATCCAATCATCATTCACTAAAGAATGGTCTAGTTTCTTCCTTAATAGCCATCTTTGGTTCTATTTATTGTTGCAAGAGAAAAACCATCTTCTATATTTAAGCCAGTTACACCTATATTTTGGACACATTCCCTAATGTGAAAAGTATGGGATCTTAAGCTTGCATGAACCTTGATCTCATTCCTGTGTAGGACACTATTGAAGTTTCCTTCTATTAGCTATGGTCCTTGTATAACTGAATGGATATCCCTTAGTTCCTCCTATAAGAACTTCCTCTAGAAGCTGAAATTTGATGAATAAATGAATGAAACATTGAAGTAGAGTCACTTCCAAATACATCATCAAATATGTGGAGTCAATCAAACCGACAATTATCTTCCTCGGGTCATATACCATAATTATATGACCAAGGTAGTGGATTTAGTGATTAGTTAGGAGTGACCAAAAAGTTCTAAGAGCTCTAAACTTTATTGTACTTTTCGACTTTATCTTTTTCTTAAATAATCCCATTAAAATAGCTTAGACCCCTTAGCAAACTTACATACTATAGTTATTTTATTAGGGTGGTTTATAGTGTTCCATGCAATAGTGGACATTAAGAAAATGAGGAGATGACAAGCTCTTTCCTTCACTCTTTTTACTAGATTTTCTCTTTTTATTACTTAAGAATTCCCCATAATCCATCTCTATCTTTACTTTATCTACTTTTTCTTTAGTGGTATTATTTGCTTCCTCTTGTTGTTTCTTATGTGGAGTGTTGTTGAGGATCGCAATGGTCTATTGATTGGTATTTCCTATTCCTTACTCAAAATAAGCACTGTCTCCCGTACAATTTGGTTAGGGTTAATTTTTGTAATGGGTGTAGGATTAGAAATTAGAGTAGGATCATATGTAGAGACTTCCTCTGTAATAAAGGAATTGCATTGAAGGTTCACCAATTGTTTATAGTCAACTTTGATGAAAGACTTACCAATTGCCTTCTAGATCTTTCCTTAGAGTTTTAAAGACGTTCTATAATTATAGGAGACAATTTAC
The DNA here is from genome assembly GCA_025531925.1 of Erythroxylum plowmanianum. Classification (NCBI taxonomy): domain Eukaryota; kingdom Viridiplantae; phylum Streptophyta; class Magnoliopsida; order Malpighiales; family Erythroxylaceae; genus Erythroxylum; species Erythroxylum plowmanianum. The sequence goes on from JANVCQ010000008.1 coordinate 31,363,500, forward strand.
CTTCTTTTCTAAGCCTTATTATTATGATGAGTTATGGGAGTTCCTGATCTATCTTCACACTTATGCATAGTTTGGTAATTTCAATATATTTCCTCTTAGTTGTAGTTTCGTCCATATAAAGGGTTTTGCCATTATAATTGGCCAACGAGCTGAGGCTCTTTGTAGTCTAATATTATAGAGGGATATTATGGATGTTAACCCATAGTGGAATATTCTCTTGCCTGACTCTATCTAGCCTAATTTTAAGTTTCTATACTTGTAGGACCAGTGGTAAGTTAAACATGTTTCATGGAGTAGATTTAAAAAAAGCTTATATTTATTTACATCTTGAAAAGTAAATACGATTTGGTTGTTATATGAGATTAAGACCTCCTATAGTCCTTTATCTTTCCAAGTTGAATGAGCTCGTTTATAGATTACTTGGAATAAGTATCTAAAATCTCGAAAGAAAGTAATAATAATATTGTTTTGAACTTTTACTTAATTTTTTAATACTTCAATATTTGGTGTAACAATCTTCCCATTTTCTATGTTATAAGGAGGGCAATACTACAAGTGAATTTCTAAAAAGTCCTGAACCACTTTCCTCCAATTCATTTATGGAGCTTGGACTTAAGGGCTTATTATTGCTTAAGGATTGCCACTACATGCAGAGAGATTTTTGTTCATCGTGGATGAGGAAGTAAGAAGGGGTGGGAATGTCATTTCTAAATTATCTGTGGTTGACATTTTCACTGAAGAGGATGATATAGGCTACATAGGAAGAAAGGGCTTAAAAGTAGATACTATATGAGGACAAGGTAAAATGCCCTTTAGGCTCTTATGAAGGTTCTAAAGGTAAGTGAAACAAAATAGAGCTTAACTCTGGTTGGTTTCTTTACTAACAAGAGACCAACTTATCCATAAATGTAACCTTTGACTAAAGCTAATTAAAAGAATGTTGGCCTAGAATATGTCCTAATTAATAAAGAGGATTTATTCCTTTTTCAATTCAATTTAGAAGCTAAATGTTGAAGATCATAGAGGTTAGGCTATGACACAAAAATGGTAAACTAATTTTCTTGTAAAAACATATCTAGGAGTGGATCTAGTAAGCCTCATGTAAAACATATACTATATTTGGATAAATTTTCATAATATACCATCAAAACATTGATCTATTACTAGTTTAAGCTACCTAGAAAGTTCCATATGAAAGTTAATCTACCTAGATGAACATATAACTAGTATGAAAAGGATTGATTATGTATATATTTGTATAGAAGTATAAATGGATAGTGACCTTCTTGATATCTTGAACATTATGAAACTTGATATGGATAATAATCTAATAGAGGAATAAATCCTTTTGAGGTACAAAGAAAAACACACCTCTATACTAAAAAAGAAATAATGGAGACCAATTAATAGTGTATTCAATTCTAATGATTACTAAGAGCTAATGGTTGAGAACCTACTAACCCTAATGAAGTTGCATTTGAACCAACATAATAGAGTGAATTAAATCAAACACAACATTCCCCAACTTCTATAGATAAGGATTCTTTTGACCACTATGCCCATTATATACAATAGGGTTTTGTTTTTGATAGTGTAGTTTACTAATAATTTATAAGAATGATCAAGGAAAAAATGATATAGATCGTCCTAATTATCCTCCTGATGAGACAATGATAACTAAAATAGTGGAAGAGGAGTCTATAAGTTACCAACTGATGGAAGTTGAAGCCGCCTCCATTTTAGTAAAATTATGATAAATGCTTAATAGACTATATTTTTAGTCCCATATTTAATGCATTTTATTTATTTATGTGATAGTTTTCACTTAATTCATTCTTGTTATGTTTTTAGATCTTAATTTCTTTCAAGAATAAAACATAGTGAAATTAAGGTAGAATCGAGGCAGAAAAGTAAAGAATTGAAGACGTTATTAAAGGACACATTCGTGCTAATGAAGTACATGCCTATATGGGACTTAGACATAACCATGTGGGTGACTGTATAAGTCCTCGTAATCATGTACAGGTTGAATGATAATATTTACTATACTGAAGTCAAACATGCTTTTGTAAAAATTGACACAATCGTATCCATAGGTCGTGTAAGTTATTAGAGCCATGTTTTGGTATGTTTGTTGAGTTTACAGTAAAATTGAGGGACATGGTCATCAGAACGACCATATGGGTGATAATATCCAATGCAAAAACCTATTTTTCATAGAAGGTAAAGAAGAATGGAAATAAAAGGAGTTTAAGTTTTAAACATAGTTTTAAACTTTATAAGAGCAGAGGAATGAAGATTGATTTAGAGATCCGAATAAAGAGCGTATTTCCATAAAATTATTGAGTTTATGAACATATTTCTTGACCAAGTATTAGACAAGAAACAATTACAATGATTTTTAAGAAGTGTAAACTATGTTACTAATTTTTATCTTAAATTAAATTATATAAACATTTATAGGGTAAATAAAGTAAAAAAAACCAGTCCCTCTCATGGAGTAACATATAAATGTAGTGGAACAAATCAGAAGATAAATAAAATATATCCAAATATTACATTTAGCTAGTCTTAATAATTATAAAATCTACATATTAATGCCCCAGATGTAATATAAGGGGAATATAGACAGCAATTATTAACAATAGAGAACATATCATAAAATATACCTCTAGACTTTGAAATTTTACTCAAAGTAACTATTAAACTTCTCGAAAAGAAAATTTTGTTATTATTACACCATTTTAATGTTTTGCTAAACTAAATTTTTTATCCTTATTAATTGCAAACCAACAAAAGAAGTTCAGAATATTGCATCAAAATTAAAATTTTCTAAGTGGAAAGCTATTTTGGGTATTTTCAATTTTGATATTGAATCTATTAAATATGAAACAAGTTTTCTTAATTTTTTAACTCATAAATTTTTACAATCTAGAAAATATCAAGACTCAAAAATTCAAAATCATCATAAAGAACTCTACCAAAAAAATCTCTACAGAGTTATAACAAAACTCTAATTAAAACCTCCAAAATGACCTAACCAACAAAATCAATGAGAAATCCTAGAAGAGGAAATAAAATTTCCGTTTCTTCCTAGAAATTCTCAAGTAATGCATCTTCATGTTCATCTCCATAGATAAATATACAAGAGTGGTTCTGTCCTATATCTACAACATC
>JANVCQ010000008.1:31373147-31391111 GCA_025531925.1 Erythroxylum plowmanianum
AGAATTATGATGTTCTTATTCCTAATAGGAATAGGAATTAGGGTTTCTCTATAAATAGAGAAACTTATATCTCATTAGGTGAGACGAAAAACCTAGCCACCTTGGTTCTTCTTCCGAGAGAAAAATTGTGCGGCGATTAAAAAGATTTTAGATCGTGCTAGCACACATTAGCCACTGCCCGAATCGTTCATCCTCGTGTGTATACCGATAGAGGACGTTCGTGCACTGCAGCGTCTACAAATCTGAAAAAGAAACAAATACCAATCCACGTCGAGAGGTAATTTCGTAAATGTTATAATTTTTGGTTATACTTCTTGTTGTAGTATGGTCCATTCTGCTGTGTATTGTGAATACCCGGGCCATAGGTGATCCAACAGCTACATCAATCGTGCCTCTCGTATGTGGGGTTACTCCATTATAGAATGTTTGCAACAAGAATTCCTTAGGTAAGTTATATTGTGGGTATTTTCGTTGCAAATCCTTATATCTTTCCGACGCTTCGTAGATCGATTCTCCGTTACTTTGCTAGAAGTTGGTAATCTCCTTAATAATCTTCTCAGTCTTAGTAAGGGGAAAATACTTGTCTAAAAAGGCACAAACTAGTTAATCCCAAGTTGTGACATTGATTGGTTTGAGAGAATGATACCAGGCCTTTGCTCTATCCTTTAAGATAAAAGGAAAGAGCTTAATTCTTACCGCATCCTCCGACATTTGATGGTATCGAAAGGTATCATAGATTTCAAAGAAGTTCACTATATGTGCATTAGGATTTTCATTCATTAGTCCACAGAATTGCATGTTCTATTGAAGCATGTTTAGGAGGGTTGGTTTGATTTTGAAAGAGACTGCTTGTACAGGTGGCCCAGCTACTCCTTGGTTAGCTACATTGAACCCTGGTCTTATGAAATCCATAAAGGTTCGTTGTTGGTGTCTTTAGTTCGCTCCGTGATCCAAATCTTGCTAAAATTGCTTAGCCATTGTTGCTTACGCGATTTCTTCTTCTTTTTCACACCGAGCTTTCCTAATTGATCGTTCTAATAGAGTGATATCTAATGCTAAGGTTTTAGCTGCACGAATCAAACTTCTCATGACTCTTACGTTCATGCAAGATCACGAATTCAGAAATAAAAAGAAAGAAAGAGAAGAAAATAAAACTAACTAAAACGCCTTAAATTAAAGAATTAAGCTAATCGCCTCCCCGACAACAACGCCAAAAACTTGATCGGGTGCTTGATGTGTGTAAGTTTTAATAAATAACCCTTGATACCACAAGCGAGCGACTCTTTAGTGTAGTACCTAAGTTGTCGATCCCATGAGGAGGGATAATCTAATCATAAAACCTAAGGCCAGAAAATAGTACAAAAATTCAAATTACACGAAACTAAAAATGAGAAATTAATTCAATCAATCAAATCAATTTAAGAATTAATCATGAAAATACTATTACTAAGCAATTGCAACACACCCAAGAATCAACCTAAGGAAATTACCAATTGAGAGAAATCAAATTTTACCTATCCTTAATGCTAACCTAACTAATTATGAATTACTAGATTATTGGTTCTAGACAATCCGAGGGTTGATTACTCTTTCTCGAGATATAGCCATTATCCCTAAATCATAAACCATAATCTGATTATGGAGGTCACAATTTCTCAATTTACAACTATCCAAAATCCTAATTAGTTTTGAAGTTCTCTAATAAACTACCGGAAACCTATGCAAGATCTATCTTTGCATAATTTACTGATTTGATTTAATTTTAATTTCTATTAAGTCACAACTCTTGTTAGCCTAATTTAATTATTTTTCATTCAATTCACCCTTTTAGTTTGTTATCGAATTATGCAATCGTAGAATTAAATCGTAACTAATGCAATAAACATATAAACAATCAAATTTCATTAATTAAAAAAAAACTCTGAAGGTGAGTTTATAACATCTTCAACATTCAAAAATCCTATCATCAAACTGTTGTTCAAATTCTATACAATAATAAAACTGAAAATATACAAGAAATATGATCTAAACGAATGATGGAAGGCTACGATGTCAGGAAACTCCTGATCCGAAAAGTACGTCAGGTCACGTTCTTCTCCTCTTCTCTCTTCCTTCTTCTCTTTCTCGATCTCTCAATGAATTCTCTTTAGGGTTTCTCAAAGTGGCTAATGCAAAAGCTCCTTCTATCTCTTTGTCTTGTACTATAAATATCTTTTGTGTTCTAAGCAACCTTAGGGTTTTTTGGGGTTTAAAAGGTCAAAAAAATTCTTGAAGTTTGACGTTTTTTAGTGTCTGTGTGTCTGTCCGATGCAAGCCATGATTATGGGCTACATCTGAGCCTTTTGACACGATTGTGGCATTTGGGGTTTAAAAGGTCAAAAAAATTCTTGAAGCTTGACGTTTTTTAGTGTCTGTGTGTCTGTCCGATGCAAGCCATGATTGTGGGCTACATCTGAGCCTTTTGTCACGATCGTGGCATGCAGGCCACAATCGTGGGCCATGTCTTGGGCTTTTGTCATGATCATGGCATGTGGGTCACGATCGTAGGCTAACTTTGGTGCTTCTGTCACTATCGTAGCCTGTTGTGCCACGATTGTGGGTCATCATTTCACCCCAAATGTCTCTGAAACTTCTCCGTTCTTTGATGTTGACCCTGAAACACTAACAAACACATCAAGAAACCTAAAAAATATAATATTTAAGCTCAAAGACTTGTACTAACCCATTACACATAAATAATTAAGAAACTAACAAAATTATAATCTAAACACATACTAAATGATTGAATTAACAATTAAATACATATAAAACTAGGCCCTAAAACATGATGCAATTTACAATTATCACTCCCCCAACCTTTCCCTTATCATTTTTCTGGAATTGGAGTGGTGGACATCCCCTTTTACTTTATATGGGACTCAGCTACTATAATGGCATTAGTAAGGTCTTGCATACCACACCTCTCTAACTTAACCTTAGCCCATAGTTGTATATCATCACAAAAGGAAAAGAAAACTTACTTGTTTAAATAATCAGGAATTTTCAATAAAACCTCTTAAAACCCTCAAACATATTCCTAAATGCTCTTTGAGTGTGTAAGCCTTCTCAACTTGGCTCGATCTTCCTTCTCTGCATTCTCGGGTTAGAACTGCCTTTTTAATTCCTTATTGAATTCTTCACATGTATTCATGGTGTAAGTTCCTTTCCTAATATCATTGTATCTTCTCCTCCACCATACTATGGTTATCTCTTTAAGATAGTGAGAAGCACTTGCGATCATCTTGGCATGATCCCTAATGCCAAGTGCCTTGAAACATTGCTTCATACTCTAAAGGAAGTTATCAATGGCCTTTATGTCCTTTTCTCCTCCAAAGGCCTTAGGCTTTGAGACCTTCACTTTGGCAGTAACGATAGCAATGATAGATGTCACAACTTCTTATGTCACTATCATCTTACATAAGCTCCAATCTCCCTTTACTTCCTTCAACTTGGTAGCCAAAGTAACAAGTGCTTCCTCAAGCATAATAATCTTATAGACAAGACAAGTTTCCAAGGAACTCACCTTTTTGGAAACATTATAGGCATAATATTGACGATCTCATTCATCTCTTTATGGAGTAGAGATTACTCCTTCTCTAACTCCTTAATTTTGTAGTCCCAATCTTTGATCCTCTCCTGATCGCTTCCCCTACAGTGATCTCCAACTTTGAGAGCCTAGCCTTTAGTTTAGCCATAATGTCCCTTGTTATAGACTTGTCTCTCTTGCCCTTATTAGTAGAAGGAATCCTTTTGACCTCCCTTCCTTTGTGGATACTCACCTCGCTTGAGCTAGCCATCTTAGCAGTGCCTAAAGGATCTCAAACATGGCTCTGATACACAAAACACTTTGCTAAAAAGGAGAAAAAAAGTAGGGAATGCAAAGACCCTTTAATTAAAGAACACTCTCTTCTATGTTCAATGATACTATGATATAAATGAGGCCAACCCCAAATGGGTATATATATTAGTTCCATCATAGAATGGATGTCCAAGATCTACTTGATCTAATGGTTTATAGGGATCTTCTAGAATACTCTATGTTTTATGTACATAATGCACCTATCTACAACATTCGACAAACTTCTATAATGTTCCATAACATGCCAAAGTGTTTTATAAGCTTCCACAAGCATCTATCATGTTCTAGAAGGTTCCAAAGTCTTCTATAAGATTCCACCATATTCTAGAAGATTCTTTGGACCAAACCTCATCTTGTTGGCTTTAAAGTATACGAAATGTGACAGACAACATAGAGAGAAGTGGGAGACAACCAATGGTGGTACATAGTCATTGAAGGAAGTAGTGGTAGCGAGAGTGTTAAAGCTTCGTTCCTAGTCGATGGAAGCAGTAGATGGTAGTAGTGACAAGCAATGCTGAAGTTTCCAAACCAACATCACTAATATAAGGAGTTAGGATAGTGGCAAAAGGAGCAATTCCAATTCCTCATAGGACGCCTTTCACCTGGGTTAACAGTAGTGGCAATAGGGAGCCAAAGCACGACTTGTCTCTTCCCTATTAAGTAAATGTAGCAGTGAAGTTAACATCACCAATCTCATAACTATAAAAATGATAACAACCATCTATACAAGTGTTATATAGATTGACTAATTTGGCTAAAATCTTTGTGGATGTCTTCCTTTGATGTTTGTGTTTGGGTGTTTATGCTTTTTATTTTTTAGAATCACAAGTGATTCTATAATGTTGGTGTTTTTTAGAGTTTCATTATCACCATCTATAGAATTGTGTCATAGTCTACTAATCTAGGATTTTGTCTTTTTTAATTGGAATTTACAAAAGTGAAATATTTTGCCTATATCTTTGTTATTTGGATATGGATCTCATGGAACTAAGATTTTCCTTCATATTTGGACAAACATGAACATCTATACAAAAGGCTTTTTTGTTATTTCCATAATTATATTGCATATGATTCTTTATTGTGCAGTCAAACTCTATAGTGTTTTTTTAAATAGATTTAGTTTATTGCAAAGCATCTTATGATATCATAACATAGTCTCATAGTGATAGAATTTGGTAAAGAGAATCCAAAAGATAAATTTAGTAAAAATATCCATAAACAGCAATACACAATTTAAAATATGTATTGCAGAAATATATAAAATATGTCTAATATTGTGTATTCATGATAAATACTTTTTCAATACATATTTGAAAGTATACACAATATAGCACATGCATGTAAGGATATTAATATTAATACAAATAATCAATGCTTATCTTTTATCTAAAATTGGTCATTATCATAATTTAAAGACTATCAATCAATAAAAAAAGCCATTTCAATTTTTTTGTCAAGATAAGGATCATGATTAAAATGCATATATAACTTATTGTGATATAAAAACTATCTTAACATAAACATAAACGGTAGTATCTTTCAAATATATCATTATTATTCAAATCAAATCACTTATTTAGGTTTAATTTTGAAATCTTCGGTTAAACATAGGGTGCTACCCTAGTGCACAAGACTTCCCGTTTTATGAGGATTGAGAGAGGTTCATCAAATGCGAGGTTAAAGGACATTTTAAAAAAAATTGTTTTTTGCAAAAATTCTTCCTTTATCATTTTTTAAAGTTTTTTTGAAAATTGTCATAAAATAAAATGAACATTATCTTATATTTATAGATAATGTCAATTTTGTTAACTGATTGTTAACAACTAACAAACGAGAGGTTACACTTCAAACTCATAGGTTATACCAAATTGCTTTCATCCTAACCTTCTTTGGTTAATGTAGAAGGGTCTTGTCAATAAACTTAGAAATCCTAACTTCATGTAGGCATTTCTGTCAAATCAAAGAGTAACGAGGTCAAGAAAATTGGTTAAGGATTGACACTAAGGCAAGGAAACTAAAACGATTACTCTATAATACCATGGTGTTAGATTGCTTTAAAGAAATTAAAATTTGAGTTGGGACAAAAATCCTAGCTTTAGAAACATTATCTCTTGATGCATGAATTCAAAATAGCAAAGCAGGTTAGCCTTTTGCCATTAATAAACTACGAAATCAAAATCTAAATACTTAATTCTCCTAAATGTAATAATATATAGTAAAAAGCAATCCATATAAAAAAAGTAAAAAAAAAATAGAGAAGTCAACATCTGGAACAGAAGGAATTAGCCAATAAGAGGAAATAGTGAAAATGAGAGAACTTGAGGTAATAAGAATTTTGACTTCAGAATTATACTGAGGACTCGAGGTAGAAGACAGGGTCGAAATCACCAAATGCCAAAATTTATATCCATTATTCAAGTAATTACAATTCGCTTCCCATCATATAACAAATAGCATTAGACTCCATATTTTTTTAAGGTAAAAGAAATTTTATTAACTATGGTGAAACTATAGTCAACACTACAATGAGATCTTCTTAAGCGAAGTCCAAAAGTAACTCTTTACAAAGACAAAATACTATTCAAGCTATATTGTAACCTGCAATTATATTATAAAAGCCAACGTGCTTTCATATTTGAAGATTAGTGAATAGACCTAAAGGGTGGAGCTTCCAAACAATTGTATCCGTATGATTAGAGTTAAGAAAGCTAGGGAATACGTGGCAAAGAGTAGAAAAACCTCTGAAGTGTATAACCCACTAGCCATCCGAAATAAGTATTAAGACTTTGGCGCATTAATAGGGATGCGACGTCTGAAACGAGCAAGTTCAGATCTTCAAATTAATGGACTAGAATTAGTTTAATTATCGTACCAAAATTATATGGAGTTATCATTTCCCAATCGATGATAAATATAAGGTCTCTATTCTTTAGCATCTAATGGAATACCTAAGAAAAGCTCTTGTCTTGATGACCCATATTTGCCAGAAGTACTCCATATTGTCTTTAGGTTTGTAATCATCAGTGTAATTTCCTTTTCACTGCCCCAAGTCGCCCATGAACCCTACATGTCCATTATCATATGAGTAACATTATCAAAAGAAGAATTCAAGATTTCCTCCCCTTCATCTTTTTACTTCTAAGACTTTCCATAACAACCGATTCTCTTTTGTACACTTTTATCCCTTTTTTTATATATAAGTTCTGTAAATAATTTCTAGCCCTCTTTTTTCTTGCTTCTATTTCTTTTTTTGTCAGTCCTTTTCTTACTAATTACTTCTTTTAATAGATTTTCCATGTATTGAAGTGTAATAAACTTGAAACCAGTAGAAAAGCTGCAAATCACTCAAGAATCCAGCGCAAGTAATCCTAAAATTATTGGTCAGCCAATCGGTGGGAGAGAAGCAATGGCACGCTCATTACAAGATAAAGTTGCAAATTAGCAACAAATGTTATTAAAATAACTGATCATCAGTATATCAGGAAGTGAATTATGGATAACAAATGTACAGAGTTTTTAATTTCTATGTTGGTAAGGCAACACTTGCATCATCCCGGAGATCAAGCAGTTGCGGCAGCTGCCTCTTCAACATACTGCGATGCTGGAAGAAGGGTACAGACGAGGTTGCGGTCGCCATATACATTGTCAACACGTCCTAATAGAATTGAAAATTTAATAAAATCATAATCCCAAGGAACTAAGTCAAAAACTGCATGTGCATAACCTTAGTAACTCTTATGTTGTTATTGTAAACATGTTAATGTGTTCTAAAAGCGAAAAAGATAAAAAAGCTTTTCAGCTCTAATCAGGTTGATGGATGTCATGAAAGGAGTTTAATAAGTATGAAAAGGCTCAACCACTTTGAAAAATAAAAGGCATTTTGAGGAATACTTCGGAACTTTATACCTGTAGTAGGCCAGAATTTGGCAGTTCGGAGCCAGGAAGCAGGATAGGCTGCATACTCCCGCGAATATGGTTTTGACCATGCATCTGCCATGAGCAAAGATGGTGGATGAGGAGCTCCCTGCATATGCACATATCATTCAGAATGTTAATCAAGAGAATCTATAAATACAATAGCAGACTAAGCCCATCTGGCAAACGGGAAAAACAAATGGAAAATGCACTTGTAATTTGTCACTTTGCTAATTAACTTTAGAAACAAGAGAACGCACCTTTATGACATTGTTCTGAATATCTGCCTTCCCTTTTTCAATCTCTGCTATTTCTTCTCTTATGGAGATGAGCGCATCACAAAACCTGTCCAATTCAGCCTGCAAACGATGTTGAAGTTAAGCAACTTAGGGGTGAGATTCATTTGCTTGTTTCAGTTTTAATCCCTCCTTATTTCATTATTTTGCAGTTTTTTTCTGAGGAATGAACAAGGGATGGAAGGGCAAAGCAGAACAAGGCGACTCTTACCTTGCTTTCACTTTCAGTGGGTTCAATCATAAGTGTGCCAGGAACAGGCCACGACATTGTAGGTCCATGAAATCCATAGTCCATAAGGCGCTTAGCAACATCTTCAGGTTCAATACCAGCAGTGTTCTGTAACAAAAAACGTGGGCAATTATTCAAACAACGGAAAAATGGTGCAACTTAACTAATGATGTAAAATATATATACCTTCAAGCCTCTCAAGTCAATGATGAATTCATGTGCAACTGTTCCATTGACACCGCGGAAAAGTATGGGGTAGTAATCCTGAGAGCAAAATAATCGAGAAAATTTAAATTCAAATAATTTACTTTACTAGTTCTACTAACGTTGATCATACAATCAGTTATTTCACTAATCCACATTGTACCAAAAACAACTAAAACCAAATTGTAGTAGTAGCTAAGTTGAAGTCAAATGACAAATTGTTTTGCGAATATGATTCAAGTGAGATGATCTTTTTCTTCAGATTCATGCCCTAGAATTACACTATGGGTTACCTATCACAATATGAAAGAAGGAAGGTGCAGGCAAGAGATTATGAACCTCTAATCTCTTTGCCATGTAGTTCGCATTCAGGATAGCAATCTTTGAAGCTTCAGTCAGCCCCTTAGATCCCATCATTGCGATATAAGCATATGATATTGGCAAGATTAGTGCAGAGCCCCAAGGGGCCGCTGAAATTGTGCCAAGTGGATCAGATTTTTTGGGTGCAGGTATACCACCTGTAGGTACCTTCATCATGAAGACAGATTAAAATTTGATTAGTGCAGAAAAGATGACACAGGCATCAATCACCACACGCATACAGGTATTAAATAACTCATATACGAGTTTCAACCCTTTGATCAGACGGATGACAGTATACAAAAGGCAAATAATCTCAAAGATTATCTAATAAATTTGTGGGAGCACTGTTCACATAAAGCTTCAATCTATGCAATAATGTTCAAACATCCATGAACTTATTGAGGCAGATAGAGTATGTACCACAGGATGTGATGGTAAGAATGGTGCCAAGTGTTTCTTCACTCCAATAGGCCCCATGCCAGGGCCGCCACCTCCATGAGGAATGCAAAATGTTTTATGGAGATTGAGATGGCAAACATCAGCTCCAATAAAGCCTGGGCTTGTCAGACCCACCTGCACAGACGAAAAAATAGAAGTCATAACTCATAACAATCCTATATTCAAGTCATCATAACAAAGATAATGCCATAAGCAATAATCACAGTGACCCTTAGAATAATGTCTACTTTTCAAGAAGTTGGCAAGAAAAAAAGAAACCAGACTGCACTCTTTTAGTAGATCAACATTGAACACAAAATTGAACAGACAACAAATTGGTAAGAACTGTTTGATTTAATATCTTAATAAGGAAAACCTGGTATGACAAGGATATAATGATCATTTTTCCGAGTTCCCTTTAACCACCAGCATTACAATGCTCATTTTTTTGTATTCAATAAAAAGATTTATACTGATACATCTGAAGCTATTATATGCTCGACAAAGGTATTAGACTACGAAGAATATGGCTTCTAGAAGAAAATGATAATGCTAAAAGGAAAATACAAGAGAGATGCATTGAAGATTGGAATGACAAAGTAAGGAAAAGTAGACCTGAGCATTCATGTTAGCACCGTCCATGTATATTTGACCTCCATTGTCATGAATTATCTTGCATATCTCAGTGATGCCTTCTTCGTAGACACCATGAGTTGATGGATATGTAACCTGAGATTTAAATAGTAGTCAGACATCTGGTAGCACAATGTAAACTCCCATTTCCATGACATTTCATATAACTTTAGTTCCAGCTAGGAAAGCAAATATTGGTACCATAAGAGCGGACAGATTGTCCTTATTGGCTTCAGCAGCCTTCCTTAGCTCTTCAATATTTATGTTTCCTTTTGCATCAGTTCCAACAGCAACAATCTTCATCCCACACATGGCAGCAGTGGCAGGATTTGTCCCATGTGCTGAAACAGGAATAATGCAGACATTGCGATGGTGATCTCCTCTTGCCTATATCGGTCATACAGTGAGGAAATTAGCACAATGAATACAATAAACATCCAAATACTAGTCTAACAAAAAGTATGGATGATAAGTCAAGGCCTCACTTCTGGTATAATAGTAAGAAATACGAGAAAGAGAAGAGTGTCGCTCAAACGTATTTCAGTTTAATCACATATATGTTTAGTACAGATTCAGGTAGCCAGACCAAAACATAATTGTAGAAAATGCCCTTAGTTAAGTTGAACTAAGCTTATTGATTTTAGAATCTATAAACAGTCAAAGGAAACAAAAAGAATTATTTAGAGACTTGATATCATTTCTTCTTAAGAATATAACATAAGCATCATGACTCAGCTGTCTGCATAAATCTAAGCCTAAAGTAAAAGATCATATTATCATATGCCAACTAGGAAGCATGATAAATTTATCGGTGAGAAGGGCTCCCATAGAAATACCATGTGGTATGCACGAATAACCATCAGCCCAGCATACTCCCCAGCAGCACCAGCATTAGGTTGCAAGGAGAAAGAGTCAAATCCAGTAATGACACACAACAATTCACCTAAATCTTGGAACATTTCCTGGAAGAATAGTTTTCTGATTAAGTGTAAGTTTGCATGTCCATTGCAATTCTGCTGTTTATCCCAAAGTTAGATTGATATATGAGCCTATTAGCGTCCGCTCATGTAATTACGAACCTGATATCCCTCAGCTTGATCTTTTGGGGCAAATGGATGAATATCAGTGAAGTTAGGCCATGTAACTGCCATCATTTCAGCTGTAGCATTCAATTTCATTGTACAAGATCCCAGAGGTATCATACTGTGGCACAAAGAAAGATCCTTTGACTGTAACCTGTGCATATATCTCAGCAACTCATGCTCTGTATGGTACCTAATAAAAGCAGATAAAAGTTATATAATGGTCAAAAATAGCAAATTAGTGATATTTTAATACAGTTGGCATTCAGGAAGTGTTATACGTGTTAAAAATTGGATGACTCAAATAGGGTGTCTCTCTCATCAACCCAGAAGGAATTATATCTTGAACCTCTGTTGCCAAAGATGCAGCAGTGAATGGGACCTGATATTCAAAATGAAAAAGCCTCGTAGCTTGAATATTAAAATTTTAACTTGCAAGAGTAAGAAAAAGAATTACTTTGCATACTTACAGATGTGCCACCAGCAAAAATTTTGAATAGTTTATCAACATCCTCCAAAGTAGTTGTTTCATCAAATGAAATGGTGATCTGAAAACAAAATCACATTCTCATAACCTAATCACAATAAGCTGCCGTCAAGTAACATCTAAGGTTAGACAAACTTACAGTGTTTGCATCAACAACTCGCAAATTCATCTCATTTTTATAGGCAGCATTAGCAATTACATGTGCATCAGCGCATTTTATCTTCACAGTGTCAAAGAAGGGAACATCCTGGACTTCTACTGTTCCTAGTTTCTTCAGTCCAAGAGCAAATGTTCCAGCAAGACCATGGACCCTTTGAGCGATGGCTTTAAGGCCCTCAGGTCCATGATAGACAGCGAACATAGCAGCCATGTTTGCAAGCAAAGCCTTGAAAGAGAAAGAAGCATATTTATTTCAGTAGAGTCAAATGAACCATCTACTTAGAATAAAGGTATACCATTTGGTTTTTAAAATATCAAAAAGTAAGACTTAAACAAGAAGTAAAGGTAGACTGGATCTAAAAATTAAAGCCTTAAAATATAGCACCTACACTTTATTGACATGAATGAAAAGAGAACCAATAAATAATTAATAGAAAAAACACCAAGCAACAATAAACAACAGCTTCTTACTTGAGATGTGCAAATGTTGCTTGTAGCCTTGTCCCTACGAATATGCTGTTCCCTTGTTTGCATTGCCACGCGCAGAGCAGGCTTCCCTTGCGAGTCAACACTAACTCCAATGATTCTCCCAGGCATCAGCCTCTTGTACTCTTGTGAGGTAGCCAAGAATGCTGCATGAGGACCTCCATATCCCATTGGCACGCCGAACCTCTGAGCTGAACCAACAACAATATCTGCTCCCAATTCACCTGGAGGCTTCAGTATTGTCAAGGCCAGCAAATCCGTTGCCATGACAACCTTAACGCCATTAGCATGAGCATTCTTAACAAACTCTTCATAATCCAAAACTTCACCCTCAGTCCCTGGATATTGAACCAAAACCCCACAAACATCTCCAGATTTGTAATTAATATCCTTGAGGTCCTTGGTAACAACCTTGATATCAAAACCAGCAGCTCTAGTCTCACAAATGTCAATGGTTTGCCGATGGCAATTGCTGGAAATTATAAAGGTTTTTTTCTTGCCCTTGAGTATATTGTTACACATAGCCATCGCCTCAGCAGCAGCAGTTCCTTCATCAAGCAATGAAGCATTTGCCATAGGCAATCCAGTGAGATCCGCAATCATTGTTTGGTAATTTAGCAAAGACTCTAACCTACCCTGAGCTATCTCAGCTTGGTATGGAGTGTACTGCGTATACCAAGCAGGATTCTCCATTAGATTCCTCAAAATCACAGGTGGGACGTGAGTGTTGTAGTACCCCATTCCTATAAACGACTTAAAGACCTTATTCTTTGACGCCAATTTATTCATGTGATCAATCATTTGGCTCTCAGTTAACCCTTGATCAAACTTAGAGAAGTTCATTGGACCGATTCTAATAGATTTAGGCACAGTGACATCTATCAAAGAGTCAAGACTCTCAAATCCGCACAATCCTGCCATTTTGGATTGTTCCTCTGGGGTGGCCGAGTTGTGGCGACGAGGAAAAGTGTCACTGGGCTTTAAAGATTCCACAGAAACAGAACGAACTTGTGAACCAATCCCATGATAATACTCAGCTACAGCATTACGCGCCAACATACTCTTGCCTCCTAACAACAACCCTGACCTGTGATTTTTCGAAACAAAGGAGGACAACGTGGAGGCATACCTTGAAGGACTGTACAATACCGGAGACGAAGAGTTCAACAAAGACGACGAAGGCTCACTGCGGATCTGATTGTGGTTTTGCCTGGACTCTTTCACCAACCTCCTCAGGATTGCGCGGTTAGCAAGCCGCCTAGCGCGCTCCATGAATGCAGCGAGAGAGAGAGATTGGAAGAGAAAAAGTTTAGAGCTTTACGGTTAAATCGGTGAAATGCAGCTCAGGGGTAGGAGCAAAGCGCATGGAGCAAAGAAGGGTTTGTTGAGGAATGCAACAAGTTTGTCAATAAAATTAAAAAGAAAAGAGAAAGGTGAGTTACTATTGCTCCATGTAAATCAGACTCAGAGGTGGGTTGGTGATAAATACACTGAATCTTTGTCCTTACACAGCCTAGATATGGTTGGTGCAATAAATAAAAATAATACGGATCTAATCTAAGTAATAACTGGGTGCGGGTGGCGATAAAATGGTGGGCAGTGGGTGGTGACTGACTGCCAATTGTTTCAGGATGTGATGGCCCCACAAAAGACGTGGCGGATCTCCCTTCTCCAACACAAACGAATGGAAGCAGCTGAAGCTAAACAGATTGCGTGCCTGTGGCTCTCCAATTTCATTTGTACTACAACACATATTTTTACAGAAATTGTGTGTGTTGTGTTGTTGGCAGAATTGGTTTCACACCCTGCTTATCTTCGACTATTGTAAATATCCATTGTGGCCATTCTTCAAAATTCATTCTCTAAACATAAGTTATAAAATTTTAAATTTTATATATTTTAAGATATTTAAATTTAAAACAAATTCATTGATAACTATCAAATATTAAGAGCTATTTTATTTTTAAAATTTTAAATTTATATTAATCACAATTTTATTTATAATTAATATAAATATAATTTAAATAATATATTTAGTTAATAATAAATAAGATCCAAAGAACAAGACGAGTTTATCATAATTTTCACATGGTACAAAATCGGAAAAAAATAAAATTAAATAATTTCGAACGTTATAATAATAATAATAATAAAAACCATCGTGAAATCAAATAAGTCTTCTATACGGAAGCTCTTCTAATGACACAGATTCGGCGTTTGCAAATTATGAAACTTGTTTTTTTTTTTGACAAATGAGTCTCAGGTAAAAAACAAAGACATATCCCCTGACAACCGTAAACGCAGCTATCGTGTGAAATTGTGTGGTCGTGCTTAGACGCCCAAGGTTTAGGATTGTCGGATCATCCAACGGATATTGTACTATTGAACGTGGCTGGCGTTTTACCTGAGAACACACGAGGGTCCAGGTCCAAGGGCCCTCGTGTGGTTAGGACACCTAGGTGACGTTGGATTCGTTGGAGTGAAGACTTATTGGGTGGGGAAAATTACCAACCACCTACGATTGAGATGTAACGTAAACAAGCATTGGTGCTAATAGTGAGCAAATGGAATTCAGATCCAACACTTACGGGATCTCGTCAGGGCATGAAATCCTCTGTCTCCAAATTTGTATACTAACTCTGTCTCATTAGATTCAAACCATTTATTTGTGTGAGATTCACATAAATAGATGGCTTAGATCTAATAAAACAAGATTGATACACAAATTTAGAGACAGAAGATCTGTCCCCTCTGGTCAGTGGCCTCCTATTAGAAGCTGCAGCCAGCGTGATCTATTGTGCAGTATGGAAGGCCTTTGTTGCCGTCCCATGTTTTGGTGGTAGTTAAACTTAAATGTTCCGGTGCTCTATAAGATAAAAGAGAAATTCCCAACTTAAAGGTATGGGAATTACATCTTAACATAATGAATTGCAACTCATCATTTATTGAGTCTAGTTACACCTTAATATTTTTCAAATAATACTAACAGCACTTTAAAATTTTAACATAGTTAAGTTATCAATTTAGCCTATATAATGTAACAACTAAGCAATTTGGACTCATCAAATAATAATGTAAACTTCAAAATGATTTTTTTAAAGATTGACTAAAGATATTATTTTTCACGTTACTATTTCACAAACCTTTAAAAAAGTCTATATCGTTATTTCTATTATTACTTTTGCATCTTATTCAGAATGTAATGAGTATTATTTTAGTAACGGCAAAATATAAAGTAGTAATAGAGATAATGATAAAGATTTACTTCGATCTTTTATGTTAGAGATGGAATAACATCAAGTCTAGTGGGTTTAATGGAAGATTTAGTGAAGTATGTCAATCGGGGCTTGAATAAGCTTCTGGGCCAACTTTTTCAACCAGATAGGGAGCAATCACTAAGTAATGAATGCTAAAGTTAGGGCGGGATGCGATTCTCATCAATAAAACAATAGAAGGTGACTTCCCTTGTTAGGTTCAAGCACATAATATGCTTTCCTAGGTGCATAAGGCAATGAGTGGATTAAGGAGACTCAAAGATATTATGTTCTTCCTTTAAATTCTACAATTAAAAATTTACATTCATGGATCAATATTGATATCTAGCAATACATATTAACTACCAAAATATTATGAATGTTAAGTGATTTTGCCTACTCTTTTCACCCAAAATGTTTCCCATATGATTTAATATTTTATAAAACAATGTTTTAGTAAGATATAACTACTAATCTTCACTTATATTTCTCTCTAATAGGCTTATCAAAACTATAGAGATGTTGAGGAGCTTCCTTTGGTATGGTGGGTTGAAAAAGAAGTAATTTGACTAGGCCAAATGGTTAGTTGTTTGTTTACCTAGGAAAGTAGGAGGTTGAGGCATTGTTCCAGTTACTTTATATAACAAATTCCTCGTGATAAGAAGAATTTGGAGAAGTATTACTAGTAAAGAGGCTCCTTGGGTTAAATGAATACATATTTACTTCCTAAAAGGTAAGAGCATATGGAAATTTTACAATAAATCGACTAACTCTTGATTTATGACATAATTACTCAAAATGAAGGGGGTTTTTTTGAAAAAGTAAAATCTTGCAAATATATTATAAACAAAATTAATAAGTTACAAAAGGATCACCCTTTGGAGAATGTTCATCTCCAAACTCTCAATATCTGCTCTCCACTTTCTACACTTCAGATTACTAAAACACGAAGGCCTTGTTTGTTTGGCATGGACTTTTGCTTGGAAAAATAATATTTTTCTTAAAATTTATAATATCATGTTTGGCTCATTTTTTTTAGTAGTTAGGAAAGTAAAAACTTTCAAAACTTAGATAAAGTAGTAACATTTTACTTGGATTATAAATCCCAACTCCTCCTTGATATTTAGATTACTTTCCTCAAGAATTTAATATAAAAAATACACTAATCAATTTAACCATTTCTTCTCTCACAGCTCTATGACAATTCTTTTATAAAACTCTACCTCCTCTTCAACCAATGTTACGAATACTGTACTAGTATCGGATTAGATTTGATATGGTACTGTATCAGTATCGGTTAATACCGAGTACCGTTTTGAGTAATTTTTTAAATTTATGAAATAATCCCTAAATTTTTTTAAATATTACAAAATAGTACATTGTCATATTATACAGTTGTATTATATGTTTTTAACCCTGTTTTTAAAAATAAAAATAATAAATAATAATCACAATTATAATTTAATAATTATTAATAAATATAATTAATTTTAAAATATATTTTAAAATATATAAATTTCAAATAAATTTTGATTTAATAATTAAAAATATATCAAATAAATATTAGTTTATAAATAATAATTTTAAATTATTTGTTTTAAAAAATATTTTATTAATAAATATTATTTAAAATATTAAAATAAATTTAAATAAAAATAAATTTATTTCTAAGTTTTATTTAATTTATAATTATTATTAGTAATAAAAATATTTATTATTATTTTAAGAACAAAAATTAAAAATTCACAATAATTATAAAAGTTGAAATAATAAAATAACTAATTAAAAAAACTTTGAAAAAGGGGAAGAAAGAGAGATAAGAGGGACGGAGGCAGGGGAATTGTAAAATTTTTTGAAAATTTTACAAAAAAGTCCCCTATTTTTTACAATTTTCAACATCAGCCGATATTTGGCAGGTATTTTGAATACCGACTAGTACTATCCAAAATAGGCCGGTACCGACTAATATTTAAACCAGATACGACCCACCCTATATTTCGTACTGGTTTTGGTCCAGTACGATATGTACCGAATGGTACCAGCCAATATATACAGGTATTCATAATAATGACTTCAACTATTTTTATTGTTCTCTCGTTAGTAGGATTTTGAATATTTTTGCTTAGAAATTTCAATCGACAATCAAACTTTTGAATTTAGGTGAGAGAGGATCAATTATGGATTGTTAAGGCTTAAGAAAACCTTAATAATTGAGCTCTAAGACCAATCAAATGTATAAAGTAGGCATACCAATTGAACTTCGGAGAATAAAAATAGTAGGTTAATTTGAATGAATGGAAAATATTGACAATCAAAGAGAAAACCAAGATAAAACCACAATAGTTAATAAAGCAACCACCACAATTGTTGATAAAACTCACAAGGGTGTTGCCAATCATATAGGTGTAAAGACCAACACAAAACGAATGAATCAACTTCGAATTGAAGTGAATCACACGTTATTACAGTGCTTATTATACGATATATGAATGCACAAGAAGGGGGGGTTGAATTGTGAAT
>JANVCQ010000008.1:31391211-31404278 GCA_025531925.1 Erythroxylum plowmanianum
ATAAGTGTTTATGATGTTAGATTTGATGTAGGAAGCATTAGAGAAGGTTTGGAGGGGTTTTGGGAAGCCCCATGTCCATTTAACGGATTTTAGGTCTGTTTAACGGACCTTTACGGGTCAAAAAGGACCCTTTGCATTGCCCATGTAAACGGACATGGATGTCCGTTTAACGGACCTTCTCGGGTGAAATGGTGCAGTTTGGCCGATCTATGTCCGTTAAACGGACATGCATGTCCGTTTAACGGACATGCATGGAAAAGATTGTGAATTTTGGCTTTTTAGAAGCAAAATATCATTTTGTGGTATTCATGAAAGTTGTATATCTGGAAGTCTACTTTCTAATGGTCAAGAAACGAAATCAATATGACATTTGTGGTGAAAGTTATAACAATGGCGCCAAGACATGTTACTGCATGATTGAGGATTTAAGTATGTTGGATTCTTTGATCATAACTCCCTCATCAGATCTCCAAATGAAGTTATTCTTGAAGCACTGGATTCCTAAGACATGTATCTATCTGTAAATGAAAATTTGTATCATTTGGAGTTGAATGGAAAGAGTTTGATGGAAAGTAAGTGAGAGGTCGATTAGGAGAGCATGATTGGAGTATGTGCACGCTTTAGCCTTTTAAGCATATCTTGAGCTATAGAACTCCGATTGAGTTTATTCTTTCTTCAAAACAAACTATAGACTTAGACCTATGATTTCTTTGAAGAAGTCAAGTTGAAATTCTAGTTTAAAGATTTCCAAATTCTGCTCACAAGCAGGAAAATTTGAGTTCAAGCATGGTGACTGAATTGTATGGGCACACCATGGAACAATTTGTGAGTAAATTTTTGGGATGTTATGAGAATGGACATGTAACGGACGATGGCTAATGATGTTGCAAAAAAAAACCCTTCAAGATAACATGCACGCACTCACGCGTTTCATGATTTTCGCAAGAGGTTGGGCTTCGAAATCAAACGGGGTCCAACAACTGTATGAGTCTGCAAGAGGTTTGGGTTCCAAAATTGGGATCCAACATTTATGGTATCAAAACAAGCTCAAGTTTCATGATTTCGCAAGAGTTGAATTCTGGAAACAAGCGGGATCCAACACCAAAGATGAGGTAAGACCATTCATCCCATTTTTTACGTAAGTAGGACACTAAACAACGCACAACATCATTACACCACCACGGAGAAAGAGATGTTGGCGGTTGTGTTCTCTTTTGACAAGTTTTGCTCATATTTGGTTTCGTCTAAAGTGATTGTGTATACTGACCATGCAGCCTTGAAATATTTGATGACAAAACCTGATGCTAAACCAAGACTAATTCGTTGGGTGTTACTTTTGCAGGAGTTTAACATTGAGCTGAGGGATAAAAAGGGAGACGAGAATTTTGTAACTAATCACTTATCAAGGATAGATGAAGTTGTCATGAAGAGTGAAACAAAGAAGGACATTTAGGAGACTTTTCCTGATGAGCATCTGATGGTTATGATAGTCACTCCTTAGTTTGAAGACTATGTAAACTACCTCGCTGATAATATCTATCCCCCCTGATTTTTCTTATACTCAAAAGAAAAAAAAATATCTAAGGTAAGATACTATCTTTAGGATGATCCTTTACTTTACAAGATTTGTGTGAATGGTATTGTTAGGCGCTGCATTCGTGAAGAGGAAATGTCCTTTGTGTTATATCATTGTCATTGTAGAGAGGCTAGGGGACATTATGGTGTATTTAGGACAGTTTATAAGGTTTTAAAGTATGGTTTCTATTGGCCCACCTTATTTAAGGGTGCATTTGCATTTGTCCAATCTTATGATAGGTGTGAAAGGGATGGGAACATTAGTAAGAGATATGACATGCCATTGACTAACATTCTTGTTTGTGAGGTTTTTGATGTTTGGGGCATAAACTTCATGGGACCATTCCCTAAGTCCTTTTCTAATCAATATATATTGGTTTCTATTGATTATGTTAGCAAGTGGGTGGAAGCAGAGGCATTGCCCACAAATGAGGCTAGAGGTGTTGTTAAGCTTTTGAAGAAGAATATTTTTACATGTTCTGACACGCCTAGGGCTATCATTAGTGATTGGAGGTTGCATTTTTACAACAAACTTTCTGATTCATTATTAGCTAAGTATGGGGTGACCCATAAGGTTACTACTCTATACCACCCCCAAACTAGTGGGCAAGTTGAAGTTTCAAACAAGGAACTAAAGAAAATACTAGAGAAAACTGTTAATGCTTGTAGGCGGGACTGGTCTTTAAAGCTAGATGATGCACTTTGGGCATATAGGACCACATTTAAGATACCGATAAGCATATCACCATTCAAGATAGTGTATGGCAAGTCTTATCATCTTCCAGTTGACTTAAAGCATCGTGCATACTAGGCTACTTAATTTCTTAATATTGATGTGTCCTTTATTAATGATAAGAGACTTATGCAGCTTCACAAGCTTGAAGAATTCTATTTGGATTCTTATAACAATTCGAAGTTGTATAAGAAGCGTGTGAAGAAGTGGCATGACAAGAAGATCCTCCACCGAGACTTTAATATAGACGACCAAGCATTGATCTACAATTCCTGCCTTTGTCTTTTTTCAAGGACGCTTAAGTCAAGGTGAAATGGTCCATTCAAGGTGATCCAAGTCTTTTCTTTTGGGATCTTTGAGGTAAAACGAGAAAGTGAAAACCCCTTCAAGATAAATGGACAACGAGCTAAATTGTATATGCCCAGGTTTGTGGATAATTCTGAGGAGCAATTGTCTCTTCATGACACTTCGCCTCCTTGTTTGTAGTACATGCCTTTTAGTAGGACTATAGTTTTCTTTCTTTGCTTTTCTCATTGTTTCCTTTGTGTTTCTTTCTAGTCTAATGCATTTCTTTAAGTTGTTTTAAGTTTTCTTTAGGGTTTGCATGGTTAGTGGCAAAGAGGTCTTGGCTAATTATTTTTTAGGGAAGTTTCTTCTTCCTTTTTCCCCTCTTTGTGTTTGATTGTTGACTACTTGAACATTAGGGACAATGTTCAAATTATGTGTGGGGGAATTGAAATTATATGCATGTTGATGTTTATAATATTGATGTTAATGTTGAAAGATACACAGTTGAATGGTTACGACTCTTTTGGTAGCTAATTTGGGTTCCAATTTTTATGAATTTAACCATATGATGCTGTCAGAGTAGTTAGAAGGAGAATTGAGTTGCATGCGTGAATTTGGATTAGGCAGCTTGAGAGGATAGTGAAGGATTGATTGAAGCAATTGATTGCATAAACTTAGTCAATAACTGATTTTGAGTGATGAGGCAATGTATGGGGTTTTGATGGATTTTCATTTAATTACATGTGAGGCTTGAGCTATATGACTGCATATCATAATCAGTTATTTTCTTTGTTGTGTGTGATGCTTTCTTATGTGGATTATGTTCAGAACTTGCTCTGAACCTGCTTGATACTGCTAATTACATGCTTTATAGATATGATAAAGGCCTTTTTTGTTTTTAACCTTTAGCTTAAATGACCAACCAACTCATTTTTCCCTTGTTACCCCCTTTAAGCCTTTGTCCTTGTTTGTTTTCGTATTAATCGCATTGTATTAAAACCTGATTTTTTTTTTAGCCTGACCCTTTCATAAGTTGAATGTACTAAGTATTTAATGTCCTTAACTTAGGGACTTTTGTTTTATATGCTATTCTGAGATGTTTTAGAGGTACATCTACTCAGTTGTTGTCGATTAGTGCTACTACTATCTTCTTTTATATTAGTGTTATCAAAAAAACAAAAAAGAAAAAAAGAAAAATGAAGAAAGAAAAAGATCAAACAGTACCATTGGATAGTGATGAGTAGTTGTAGTCCCGTGTTTCAATTTGCACATCTCATTTTTTTTTTTGATTGTCCCACGTTACTTAGTGCTTTGTGAATGCTTGTGAGTAGCCTTTGCCCTTTTTACTTTACATTAACCTAAGCCCCGATACAACCCTTAGTAAAAGCCCTTTTGATCCATGATGGCATGTGCTCTATGTAGTGGAAAATAAGTGAATTTGCAAGCCTATGGTAGTGTAATCTCTTAGAGGAAGCTTTGAGTCAAACACAACCCTTATACACTTGAGTGACATGAGTGAATATCATGTGGAAGGTCCATTTTAATTTTAAGCTTGCTTTTGATCAATGATATCTACCTTTGATTTTGTTTACGTGCATTGATGAAAAAATTATGATATATGTAAAAGCTTGATACTTGAGTTTGCCGAAGTTTAAGGGATTGCAAACACTTGATTTTCAGTGAAAATGAAATGATAGAATATGTTGGTTGTGATCCAAGTAAGTTGCTCGAGGACAAGCAACAATTTAAGTGTAGGGTTGTTATTAATGGGCATTTTATATTGATGTTAGATACATAATTTGCTAAAATCATGTCTATTTAATGTTTAAATTGCACTAATTGAGAGTCATTTGTTTTAATCTTAGGAACATATTAGATTTGGAACCTTTAAAAGCCTAAAGCAAGAAAAGCTCTCAAAGGAAGCAAGGATAAAAAAAACGTTAACGTTTTGGCCAAGACAAGAAAAGGAAAGGGGTTTTTGCATGAAAACAACAAGGTTAGGCGTGAATAAGAGAGTTGGACTACAAACCTTAATTGTCACATCAACACATAGGATAGAAAAAGAGGAAGCTGGCGGAAGCAAAGAGGAGAACCAAGGCAGCATGCTAGACTTAACTTCCGGAGCCCAGCATTCGGAGTCATTGAACTGAAACAGTCCTTATCCTCAACCATATTGAACCTAGTTTGGGAAAATAAGCATAACTTTCTTTACAGATATCAGATTAAAGTGTTCCTTTTACGGTTTGAAAAAATATTTCAAGATCTACAACCATCATGGAGACCTTGAAGATAGATTCTAACATCTATAGGGTCAAAAATGGGACCAGACAATATGATTAGATGAAACCAGACGAAGGGTCAGATGAATAGGGAAAATTGTCATAACTTTCTCTATAGGTATCGGATTAAGATGTTCCTTGGATGGTTAAAAATAGAACTTCAAGATCAACAACTTCATATGGACCATAAAGACAGATTCTATCATCTATAAGGTAAAAAATGAGACCAAACGATAGGATCAGATGAAACCAGACAAAGGGTCAGATAAATTGGAAAAATTGTCATAAATTTCTCTAGAGGTATCAGATTAAGGTTTTCTTTACATGGTTAAAAAGAGAACCTCATGGTCTACAACTTTTATAAAGATCTTGAAGATAGATTCTATCATCTATAGGGTCAAACATGGGACCAGACAATAGGATCAGATGAAACCAAATGAAGAGTCAGACAAATTGGAAAAATTGTCATAACTTTCTCTAGAGGCATAGCATTAAGGTTCTCTTTAGATGGTTAGAAAGATAACTTCAAGATATACAACTTTCATGCAAACCTTGAAGATAGATTCTATCATCTATAGGGTTACAAATGGGACCAGACGATAGGATCAGATGAAACCAGACGAAGGGTCAAATGAATTGGGAAAATTGCCATAACTTTCTCTATAAGTAATGGATTAAGGTTTTCTTTAGATGGTTCAAAAGATGACTTCATGATCTACAACTTTTAGGAAGACCTTGAAGATAGATTCTATCATCTAAAGGGTCAAAAATGGGACTAGATAATAGGATCACATGAAACCAGATGAAGGGTCAGACAAATTGGGAAAATTGTCATAACATTCCCTAGAGGTATCAGATTAAGGTGTTCTTTAGATGGGTCAAAATAGAATTTCATGATCTACAACTTTTATGCAGACTGTGAAGATAGATTATATCATCTATATGGTCAAAAATGGGACCAGATGAAGGATCAAATGAAACTAGATGAAGGGTCAGATGAATTAGGAAAATTGTCATAACTTTCTTTAGAGGTATTAGACCAAAGTGTTATTTGAATGGTTAGAAAGAAAACTTTAAGATCTACAACTTTCATACAGACCTAGAAGACATATTCTATCCTCTAAAGGGTCAAAAATGGGACTAGACAATATGATTAGATAAAACTAGACAAAGGGTCAGATGAATTGGGAAAATTGTCATAACTTTCTCTAGATGTATCAGATTAAGGTTTTCTTTAAATGGTTTGAAATAGGAATTCAATATCTACAACTTTCATGAAGACATTGAAGATAGATTCTATCATCTATAGGGTAAAAAATGGGACCAGACGATATGATTAGATGAAACTAAAGGAAGGGTCAGATGAATTGGGAAGATTGTCATAACTTTCTCTAGAAGTATCAGATTAAGTTGTTGTTTATATGGGTAAAAAGACAACTTCAAGATACACAACTTTCATGAAGACCTTGAAGATAGATTCTATCATTTACAGGGTCAAATGTGGGATGATAGGATCAAATGAAACTAGATAAAGGGTTAGATAAATTGGGAAAATTGTCATAACTTTCCCTAGAGGTATCAGATCAAGGTGTTATTTAGATGGTTAGAAAGAACACTTTAATATATATAACTTTAATGAAGACCTCAAAGATAGATTCTATCATCTATAGGGTCAAAAATGGGACCAGACGATAGGATTAGATGAAACTAGATGAAGGGTTAGATGAATTGGGAAAATTACCATATCTTTCTCTAGAGGTATGAGATTAAGGTGTTATTTATATGGTTAGAAATAGGACGTCAAAATATACAACTTTCATGAAGATATTGAAGATAGATTCTATCATCTATAGCATCATAAATGGGACCAAACGATAGGATCAGACGAAACTAGATGAAGGGTCAGATGAATTGGCAAAATTTTCACAACCTTCTCTAGAGGTACCGGATTAAGGTATTCTTTAGATGGTTCAAAAAAGAACTTCAAGATCTACAATGTTCATGAAGACCTTGGAGATAGATTCTATCATCTATAGGGTCAAAAATGGGACCAGATGATGGGTCAGATGAAATGGGAAAATTGTCATAAATTTCTCTAAAGGTATCATATTAAGGTGTTCTTCAGATGGTTCGAAAGGGAACTTCAAGATATACAACTTTCATGCTGGCCTCAAAGACAAATTTTATCATATAGAGGGTCAACAATGGGACCAGACTATAGGATTGGATGAAACGAGATGGGATGAAACGAGATGAAGGGTTAGATGGCTTGGGAAAATTGTTATAACTTTCTCTAAAGGTATCAGATTAATTTTTTCTTTATATGGGTCGAAAGAAAACTTCAAGATATACAACTTTTATGAAGACCTTGAAGATAGATTCTATCATATACAGGGTCAAATATGGGATGATAGGATCAGATGAAACTAGATGAAGGGTCAGATAAATTGGGAAAATTGTCATAACTTTCCCTAGAGGCATCATATCAAGGTGTTCTTTAGATTTTTAGAAAGAAAACTTTAAGATACATAACATTCATGTAGACCTCAAAGATAGATTATATCATCTACAGGCTCAAAAATGGGACCAGACTATAGGATTAGATGAAACCAGACGAAGGGTTTGATGAATTGGGAAAATTATCATAACTTTATCTAGAGGTATAAGATTAAGGTGCTCTTTAGATGGTTCGAAAGAGGACGTCAAAATATACAAGTTTCATGAAGACATTGAAGATAGATTTTATCATCTACAGCGTCAAACATAGGACCAGACAGTAAGATCAGATGAAACCAGATGAAGGGTCAGATGAATTAGGAAAATTTTCATAACCTTCTCTAGAGGTATTGGATTGAGGTATTCTTTAGATGGTTCAAAATAGGACTTTAAGATCTATAAAGTTTATGAAGACCTTGAAGATAGATTCTAAAATCTATAGGGTCAAAAATGGGACCAAATGATATGATCAGATGAAACCAGATGAAGGGTCAGATGAATTGGGAAATTTGTCATAAATTTCTCTAGAGGTATCAGATTAAGGTGTTCTTTAGATTTTTTGAAAGGGGACTTTAAGATATACAACTTCCATGCAGGCCTCAAAGATAGATTCTATCATATAGAGGGCCAAAAATGGGACCAGACGATAGGATCAGATGAAACCAGATGAAGGGTCAGACAAATTGGAAAAATTGTCATGAATTTCTCTAAAAGTATCAGATTAAGGTGTTATTTGGATGGTTCAAAAGAGGACTTCAATATCTACAACTTTCATGAATACCTTAACGACAGATTCTATCATCTACAGGATCAAAATTGGACTAGATGATAGGATTAGATGAAACTAGATGAAGGGTCAGAAGAATTGGGAAAATTGTCATAACTTTGTCTACAGGTATCAGATTAAGTTATTCTTTAGATAGTTCAAAAAATGACTTCAATATATATAACTTTTATGAAGACATTAAAGATAGATTCTATCATCCAGAGGGTTAAAAATGGGACCAAACAATAGGATCAGATGAAACCAGATGAATGGTCAGATGAATTGAAAAAATTGTCATAACTTTCTCTAGAGGTATCAAATTAAAGTGTTCTTTGGATGGTTCAAAAGAGAATTTCAAGATCTACAACTTTAATGAATAAAGACAGATGCTATCATTTATAGGGTCAAAAATGGGACGAGACGATAGGATTAGATGAAACTAGATAAAGGGTTAGATGAATTAGGAAAATTGTCATAACTTTCTCTAGAGGTATCAGATTAAGGTTTTCTTTAGATTTTTTGAAGGACTACTTCAAGATATACAATTTTCATGAAGACATTGAAGATAGATTTTATCATCTACAGCGTCAAAAATGGGACCAGATGATAGGATTAGATGAAACTAGATGAAGGGTCAAACAAATTAGGAAAATTGTTATAACTTTCTCTAGAGGTATCAAATTAAGGTGTTCTTTAGATGGTTAGAAAGAGGACTTCAAGATATACAATGTTCATGAAGGGCCCGATGATACATTCTATCATCTATAGAGTCAAAAATGGCACTAGACGATAGGATCAGATGAAACCAGATAAAAGGTTAGATGAATTGGAAAAATTGCCATAACTTCCTCTACAGGTATCAGATTAAGGTATTCTTTTGATGGTTCGAAATAGAACTTCAAAATCTACAACTTTCAGGAAAAGCATAAAGATAGATTATATCCTCTATAACGTCAAAAATGGGACCAGATGATAGGATCAGATGAAACCAGACAAAGGGTCAGACGAATTGGAAAATTGTCATACCTTTCTCTAGAGGTATTGCTTTTAGGTGTTCTTTAGATGATTGGAAATAGGACTTCAAGATTTACAACTTTCATAAAGACATCGAAGACAGATTCTATCATCTATAGGGTCAAAAATGGGACTAGACAATAGGTTCAGATGAAACCAAATGAAGGGTTGGACGAATTGGGAAAATTGTCATAACTTTCTCTAGAGATATCGAATTAAGGTATTCTTTAGATGGTTCGAAAGAGGAATTCAAGATCTACGACTTTAATGAAGTCTTTGAAGATAGATTCTATCATATATAGGATCAAAAATGGGACCAGATGATAGGATCAAATGAAACTAGACGAAGGGTCAGAAGAATTGGGAAATTGTCATAACTTTCTTTAGAGATACCGGATTAAGCTGTTCTTTGGATGGTTTGAAAGAGGGCTTCAATTCATGAAGACCTAAAAGACATATTCTATCATCTATAGGGTCAAAATTGGACTAGATGATAGGATTAGACAAAACCAGACGACCAGAAGATGCAGTGAACAGTGCATGGAAGATACACGTCAGCACCAGATATGTCGTCCCCAAACGATATGACGTCATCACTAGACGATATGATGTCACCAGACGATACAAACTATACTCCTAAGCATCTCCACTTATAAGAACCATAACTTTCGACTCTAATGTCCTAAAATTTCATACTATATACCGTTGGAGAGCTAGAAAGATAAACTATAACTTTCCATAAGACAACTTTGAATAATTCAGCCTAAATTAGTCCAGTTTTTCCCATAAAGTCAGCACATAATTTATACATCTATGAAAGACTTGGACTATGAAATGTACAACCACAAAAGAAATATGCAAATACACCTTAGGAACTTTTCAATTCTAAACTCATTTGCTAAATTAAAGGAAGTTCACACATACTTTAATTACATATTAACATTATAATCAAAGGCTTAACACAAAATTCAACATACATAGGATGCTCAATGTTTAACATGCTTATAAAGCTATCCAAAAGTGATCGAACTAACATAGTTACAAAAGTTTTTAATATCTTGAAGTTTCCGATGCCTTACAAGGATTGCTAACCTTCTCATTTTGCACCTGAGGATGGAATAGTTGGGTGAGCTACACAACTCAGTGACTAACATACTTATAGCCATTGGCAATTAACCACAAATTCAAGCATATGTATATATATATATGTGTGTGTGTATTCAGTAATTCAAGCATTCTTCAATTTAGCTTAACACTCATAGAACATAACACTCAAATGCATCATGCATGACAAATTAAAGATGCAATGTACAAGAAATGGCTTGAGGGTTCCATGGAAACAGAATGGAGAAACCGAAGTTTACCCCATAAACAAAATGAGTCCAATTTCGAAGCTCATATGTCACAAGTGGGCAGCTGAGAGAAGGCTCTTGTCAACATGCATGTGACGATCAGAATGGTTTCACTCTCGCCCAAACAAAAGCACATAATGGTTTTCTCATATGCTCATACTTTTTATGCTTTGTCTTCTTTTCATTTAATACAAAATGTCATGACCTCTTTTGAGATATAACATAGTTATATTTCATCATGCATTTTCAACATTTATAAACAAGTCAATTTCAAACAAATCAATTTCAACATACACACATAGGCAAGAATTTTCCTAATTACACTATAACCACAAATATATTACCCACCTAATTAGCTTGTGAAAATCCAAGTCAAGCTTGCCTTTCCCCTTACTCTTGGGTAAGATTCCCTTAGTTTCCTAAAACAACCAAGGTTCCATTCAAAACAACATTCCAATAAAATTCATAAACTTAAAAAATTACAAAATTTCAACAAACACAAATTAAACTCAAATTTTACCTACCCATATTCCATCAAGGTTAGAAAACCTAAGACCTAGTTTAGAAACCATAAAATCAATTGGGGTCTCCTAATCCATCTTCTTCCAACACAAACCTTTCATTCTCTACATAAACCCCTTTTCTTTTTTTCTAACTCCTTCATCCTCAACACAACCCATTCCTTTAATAAAGCAAGAAGAAAAGAGGGTTAACCTACCTTAACAAACTTGATTTCTCTTATTTTCTTCTTTCACCGAAACCTCTCTTCTTCTCTCTTAATTTTGTTTTTCACTCTTTCCTCCCCTCAAGTCACATTTTTCCTCCTTTTAACAAGCAAGACAGCATATTCTTTTTCCATTTCTACTCTTAATGAGCCCAAAAGGTCCATCTTTCCCTTCCTTATAAGCTTATGCTCTTTTATGCTTAAGTGATCTCCCAAAAATATCCTTGAACACCCTTATTACATTAACACTTTAATTCCACTTACCCATTCAATAAATCCCACTAACTTTGACGTAATTATAACTCCAAAAATTAAATCTATGAAAACCTTAAAATTAATTTTAAATCATGCTTAACATAAAAAAATTTTAGGTTCCAACACAACATGAGATGTGCGTGAATGAAGTGGACCAAAAAAAGTTAATTGTCACATCAATACATAGGGAAGAAATAAAAAACACTAGTGGCGATAGTGAGAGAGGAGACAAACAAAGAAATTTTGGCCAAGATAGCGTAAGCAGCAGGTGTGTGTGAATAGGAGAGATAGCGTGAGCAGCAATTGTGTGTGAATAAGAGGGGTGGACCAAAGAGTTTATTTTTCGGGTCAATGAATAGGAACAAAGGAGAGAGTTATAGGTAAAGATAGAGGCGTGAGACTTTTTCAATCCCAGTAGCCACGATTTTGCGTGAACAAGAGATGGAATCAACAGCAGTGGTAGAAGACATTGATAGTAGAGAATTTCTTAGACATCAACAATCATCTCTCTTGAAGACTATATATTGGGTGTTTTTAATTTTTTATTCCTTATTTGTTTTAATTTTTGTGGATTTAATCAATGCCAATATATGTTCTGACCATGATTTGTGTTACATTGATGAATATGTATAAGTAAGTTTTTTTGGTTGAGGTTAGGATTGATATTGGATTAGGAAAATTTTTATGGTATTAGTTTTTGCTTGATTGAATGCATATTTAGTCCTAATTTAGTTTGATCACCTAGATTAAGTCCTTAGATGATTGAATGCTATAACCAATGGGATTTAACTTGTGAAAAAATTACTCAAGTAACATACTTGAGACTAAAACGTAGGCTAACTTTAGGATCTTGTGTGAGGATACCCAGGATTAACGAACTTAATTTTAGGCTTCTTGTTTTGAATGCTTTTTATTCCAAATTATCTATGAACCAAGTAGCTAACTTGGATTTAGAAGAGAAGGGAATTCCTATGAACATTGGGTTCGACTTGCTTAAGTGAAGCGAATCCTCAATTAATCCACTGTTGCAATTTTTAGTGTCTAATCCAATTGAAATCTGATACCTTAGCCAATTTCTGTCATTTGATTAAGTCTAGTAATTTTTAATTCATACTTTGCATTTTGCATATTTCCTTGATTCGCTTATTTTATTTAATTTTCAAATCAATCAATTCTTAATCATTTGAGTAATTTTTTATTGTTTAATTTAATTGTCTTGCATATTGGAATCCCTTGGGAAAGGGATACAATATCCAGTTTTTATCATTTTATATCACTTGTCGACGGGGTACGCTTGCCTCTGTTGATCTAGATATAATTTAATTTATATTGCTTTGTTTAGACCACAATAAAATCCTTCGAAGTTACCAAACCATATTCCATTCTGAATAGGTGAGGAGGATATTAGTGGAATTCTATTGCTAAATTGAGAGATCTCACTTCTTTGCACTAATAGTGTAACATCACACCCTCGACAGGAAGGGTAGGTCCGTAATTTAGCAAAGGATAAGAGTGACTGGGACTAATTAGGAATGTTCATGCATACTGGTATTTGTGAACAGTGAATTTTTGCACATGAAAAATA
>JANVCQ010000008.1:31404378-31420663 GCA_025531925.1 Erythroxylum plowmanianum
GAAATAAAATTATAAATATGCATGAAAAATCGTGAACGACATTTATTTTGAATAATTAAAATCCCTCTAAAACGACAATTATTTTGGATAGGAGGGAGTATTTGATATAGATCAGACTCAGAACTCACAGGCGCTAAACCATGCAAAATCCAAAGATTTTACGTGTTTGGAGTTTGCAAAGTGACATCTCTTGACATGCAATTGGTCCTTGGGAATTATAGAACTGATTGCGAACGTAAGTCTATGCATGACAGCGAGTTCGTATCCTAGCTTTTGAAGTTTCATTTACAGCTTAACTAGAAACTTTGGCATTCGGGACTAACCAAACTTCATGATTTGACCCAAGCATACCCACGTCCACGTGCTTCCCTAGGATGGTCTTGAGATCTCAAGGTCGTAAATGATTTATTTCTATAACTTGAGTCCATTTCATCATTTACCGCTATTATCCAAAATATCATATCCCTTCATTTCATTGATTCACTAAAGATTTTAGGATCTTCCTCTACACTCACTGACTGAGTTATTTGGAGTCCAGTAGTGCATTGAGCCTCCCAAGATTTAATATATATATATATATATTCGGAGGCTCAGTGCACCACTGGGCCCCAAATAACTATATATATAAATAAATTTTTAATAACTGAACAATACCTTCTCTTGAAGAGTGTTGTGCTGCCATCGTCAATGTGATTTGTGAAAGATTGTATGAAGAGGGGTGTTCCAAAATTTTTCTTTCACATAGAGGTAATTAGACATTAACCCCACAAGGTTTTGAACAAATTTCAAGGACAGACCAATACCAATAGCGACATGGAGAGCAGCTATGGGCTTTTCAGTGACATCGGCAATTATTGAATTGGGATCTTCCTTAAAAAAGATAGAAACGGTAGTTCAATCACCTTTAATGGCAGCTTTATACAGTGGCAAGTAACGATCGACACAAGAAGGTAAGGCAAGGCTGGCATGTTTGACCTTTTTCTTGACTTTTTATTCTTCTCTCACGTCTGCTTTTTATATTGACAAATTTTATAATATTTATTCCACGACAGGATTTAAAGATGTTTCAACGAATGCATGTATGATCGTTTGATCAATAATTTAACTAAGTTGTTGCGGTAGGAAATGAGTTTTTGAGGTTTGTGAACAGTGTATATATATATATATATATATATATATATAATAAAAGAAAAGGAGAGGATCATTGTAATTTTAACTATTTTATATTCTTAATAAAACTTTATTTTTTTATCTAGTTTTAATATGAAAATTTTTGTGAAATCTATATTTTATTTGGGCCCTCTTATCAAAAAGTAGGCGAGGATCATTGTAATTTTAACTATTTTATATTCTTAATAAAACTTTATTTTTTATTTAGTTTTGATATGAAAATTTTTGTAAAATCTATATTTTATTTGGGCCCTTCTATCTTAAATTCTTGGCTTCGTCATTGTCTACACTTAATAAAATTGGGGTTTATTTAGTCGAGTATCCCTACTGCCTTCAACTAAGAAAACAATAGCTTGTGAAGAAATAAAATTTGAAGGCAAATATTTTTCCTTCCTTTAGCGTTGACTCCTCCTAGGTTTACTTGGAGGGTCTACACTTGATCTTTTTAACACACTTGATAGTTTAACACTTGAAGAAGGGGTCAGTCCATTTGATGGATCCTTATTTACCATTGAGTCTTTAAGAAACAAATCCTCAAATAACTCAACTTCCCTTAATTCTATAATCACATTGGAGTCAACTTCTAGTAGCCTATAAGCTTTAAAATTTTCTGCATAGCCCCCGAACACACTTTTAAGTGCTCTTGATCCTATATTTATTCTTTTGTTATCAGGGACTTTATAGTAAGTTACACAGCCCCAAACTTTCAAATATGACAAGTTTGGCTTCCTTCCTTCCCATATTTCAAATAGAAACACTTTAGTTTTTAAGGATGGAATTCGATTATGCAAACGACTTGTAGCCAACAAAGCCTCCCCCATAAGTTTTTTGGCAAACCTGAACTCAATAGCATAGAATTAACTATGTCTTGCAGAGTCCTATTTTTCCTTTCAACCAAACCATTTTACTGGGGATTATATGGTGCACTAGTTTCGTGTATAATACCATTTTGTTCACAAAATTTTAAGAACTCATTAGAGAAGTATTCTCCTCCTCTATCACTTCTCAAAATTTTAATCTTTTTACTTAATTGATTGTCAACAAGAGACTTATATGTCTTAAACATATTAAATGCTTCATCATTGGTTTTCATCAAATATACATGCACAAATTTAGAGCAATCAACAATGAAAGTAATGAATTATTGGTTACCACCTCTTATTAAAAAACCATTAAATTCACATATATCTGAATGCACTAAATCAAACAATTTTTTATGTCTTTCAACTTTAGGAAAAGGAAGTTTGGTTATCTTTGTTTGTATACATGTTTCACATTTCTTATTCACTTGGCCATTATAAGAAGTCCATTTTTAGACATATAATGAATCACTTTATGACTAGTATGTCCTAATCTACTATGCCATAAAGAATAAGAAGCATTAACCAAATAAAGAGAAACATCATTCACTTTATTAAGACTAAGCTTAAACATGCCATTACAAGAATATCATTTTCCTATAAAAATACCATTCTTAGACAACATTACACTGATTCACTCAAGTACAACCTTTAAGCCCTTCTTGTTTAAGATATTTGCAGAAACAAGGTTCTTAATCACGTTTGGAATAGGAAGAACACTAGTGAGCACCAACTTTTTTTTTTTTTTTTTTCGAAAGTGAATAGCAAATGCACATCTCCCTTTTCATGTACCTTGGCTTTCACACCATGGCCATGACCACTTTATGTCCTTCAAGAACTTTATAGTTCTTGAATGTCAAGGTTTTCACAATTTCCTCACATTCATTAACAAGGTTATCACTAGGAATATTGTTTCCTTTTTGCTTCTTATTGGATCTGCAGTCGGCCTTGTAGTGCCCTTTCTTTCCACAATTGTAGCAAACCCGATTCTTTTTCTTTTCTTTAGCATTAGCATTTTCAAGTTTCTTCCTTTTAGAATTGTTGGATTTCTTCTCATCCATAAAATTCAACTTTGGATCTCTTTCCACTTCTTTTCTTTGAAGAATTATTACACCTTCTTCAATTTGAAGATGCTTCAAAACACTACCGATAGTTAAAATTTCACAAGTATGCAATAACTTCTTTTGATAATCAGTCCAAGAAGAAGGCAATTTAGCAATAATTGCCCCTACTTGTAATGATTCTGAAATTTCAACACCTAAGCCTTTAAGTTTTGAAACAATCATTTGTAAATTGTAGATTTGATTCATAAGAGATGAACCATCAATAAATTTAAACTCAAAATACCTTTTAATAAGAAACTTATTTGCGCCTTGCTTTTAAGATGCATATTCACATTCAAGTGATGCCCAAATCTCTTTTGGACTCTTCACAGTGGTAAAGAGATAGTAAAGGTTGTCTGAGAGGGTGTTGAGAATGTGACCCCTGGAAAGCAATTCATCTTCTTGATGTTTGCATTGTTCATCCTTCCTTGTGTCTACTTAACCTTCTTTTGGAAGAGGAATTGTAGGAAGAGTGGGATCAAGTACATATGCAATTTTCAAAGCCATAAGGAAGAACATCATCTTGTCCTTCTAACGATTGGAGTTAGTGTCGATTCTATCAAGGTGATCTAACTTCACAAAGTCTTAGTTTATCACTTTGATAGCGGATTCTTGAGAGAGGATTCTTCACAAAAAACACTTTAAGATTGTAATAGAATGGGGGTTAGAAGTCCACAAAACAAAGGATAAACAATGAATTAAATGGTGTTGCAGAGAATTGAGAGAACTTGAGATCAAAACACAAAGTTTAAAGTATTTTAGGCACGTTAGACACTTTCCTTAAAGTGTTGTTTGCCCCCACTATACTTGCAAACTAGGTTAAAGGCAAATTACTTCTAGGATACAAAGAACACAAGAAGCAAGAGTATGAATGTTCTCCAAGAATTATAAATGCAGAGATTGTGTTTTTAGAATTGTTTAAAAAGTTTTTAATCTTGACTAAAACTCATGTATATATATAGAGTTTTCAGAACAATCACGTCTGTTCACGAAAATTTACAACTCTTGGAAAGGAAGCACCCTTTAGAGCAGTCATGTCTTTTTACGACAAATCACAACTCTTAGAAAAGAAGCAACCCTTCAGAATAATCACATCTGTTCACTATAAATCACAACTTTTAAAAAGGAAACAACCTTTCATTTCCAAGTTTAACTTTAACTGCTTATATCACAAACTAATTTCCAACATATACCACCTTGCTTAATCCCATATCCAAGTATGCCCTAATGATGACATCGGTAGTGAGTGCGATCGAGCCTTGATTGCCATGCTACTGCAACAAGGGGCCCTTCAATTTCTTAGTCAATGCTTATATAGTCATCAACACTGCCATTGTAGTCCTCAAAATCCCTTTTTTAGGATACCTCACGTGATTGGTTGCACCATTCTTGAGCATGTCAGCTTCTATTGTAATGCCATGTTTAATCAACTTAAAGATCACTGCTAGATTTAATGGTTGTGCTAATTGACACTTACACCTCCTTTAATGCAAATATTAGGGAACTTAAGACTTTTGATAAGAAGTGAAGTAATAGAATTGTCCAGAAAATGAAACAAGAAAAGTAGCCAAACCATCTCTAACTTGCATAAGAATAACAAAGAGATAAATACTATGAAATAGGATTTGATCCTATTTAAATGCTCCAAGGATATCAGAATTCAACTTGCAAAGACTAAATACTTTTAGATGGAGGAATAAAAAAACTCCCAATGTGCCAATTTAAATAAGTCGAATAATTATGTCTTTAAAGAGAATGAAATCCCATTTATATGTACAAATTATAGAGCAATACAAAAATTTGAAAATAATGTCTTTATTAGTTAAAAATAAAGCTACATATTAAAAGACCTCTTTTTAAATCTCCAGACTTTATGTCTCAGCGAAATTTATACTAGTGTTGTTGTTGATGTTCAAATTAGAGAACAAGAGGGTGAACCATAAAATAACTAATAAAATTACTCTCTTGTAATTTTTGGTCAAATTATAAAAATAACCTCTTTATAAAATATAAAAAGAAAGCGGCGCAAGCTATAGGTGAATGTATGATACAATGTATAAACTGTGGTACAATTTAAGTGCTGATCATTTCTCGTATAGATGTTTTCCGTATATTATTCACAGAAACATTAGTGAATTCCGACAGGATAGCCCTGAATTCATCCCCTGCAAGGGTTTCTTTCTCCAGAAGCACTTCCACAAGCTTATCTATTGCTTCACGGTTGTTCCTGATGTGTTGCTTTGCAATCTCATAAGCTCTGTCGACTATTTTTCGAACAGATGAATCAATGTCCTCTGCCAGTTTTTCAGACATTGAATTTCTAGCTAGCATTCTTAACACTACGTCCCCACTTTGTACAGCTGGATCAGTCAGTGCCCACGGGCCAATTTCAGACATGCCGAACATTGTTACCATCTGGAAGTAAAATAAATGTCGTTTAATATATTTTGATTCTCTTTCAGGATATTCCAATTTTATTAAAAATTGTTCTTTATATTCTTTTGCACAAACCTGTCTAGCAATTTGAGTGATTTGTTGCAAGTCCCCTGCTGCACCAGTAGTGATTTCTGGTTCACCGAAAATCACTTCCTCTGCTGCTCTGCCTCCAAGTCCTCCAACTATCCTAGCAAATAGTTGCTGCTTCGAAATGAGAGTAGGATCTTCACCAGGCATGAACCATGTTAACCCACGGGCTTGGCCTCTAGGGATTAGAGTAACTTTCTGAACTGGGTCATGGCCTGGAGTCAGTGTTCTGTAAACAACGGCAGCACAATGAACAAATCAGCTCAGATTGTCTTCTTTTATTCTGTTGAAAGAAAAACCTAACCAAGATGGAATCTAACTTGAGCAGCGTAACCTGTAATGAGTCTAGAAATTTAGAGAACACATTGACACATGTATCGTCCACTGAACTTACGCGCAAACAGCGTGCCCAACTTCATGGTAAGCGACCAGCATTTTGCTCTTTCCGTCAGTCATCGTAGTTCCTTCCATGCCTGCCACGATTCGATCAATTGAATCATCAATCTCTTTCAAGGTAATCCTCTCTTTACCTCTCCTTCCAGCAAGAATAGCTGCTTCATTCATTAGATTTGCCAAGTCTGCGCCGCTGAATCCTGGCGTCCTCATGGCAATCACAGTGAGGGATACATCCTTGTCAAGTTTCTTATTGCTGCTGTGAACCTTTAATATCTCTTCCCGTCCTCGGGCATCTGGTAGCCCGACGGTTACCTGTTCAATAATTTGATAAGGCTGGAAGATGAGAATCCCAATAACGTTCATGTCACAGTATCTTCTGAACTGCTCAAACTAAACACATCAAATGGACGTTAATGGCTTACCTGCCTGTCAAATCTTCCAGGTCTAAGCAAAGCGGAATCTAGAATCTCAGGGCGATTGGTCGCGGCAATAACGATAACTCCACTATCACCACTAAAGCCATCCATCTCGGTTAGTAACTGGTTTAGTGTCTGCTCCCTCTCATCATTTCCTCCACCAATGCCTGTTCCTCTCTGCCTCCCTACAGCATCTATTTCATCAATGAAAACCAAGCAGGGTGAATTTGCTTTGGCCTTGTTGAATAAATCTCTAACTCTTGAAGCTCCTACACCAACAAACATCTCAATGAACTCTGATCCAGAAAGCGAAAAGAAAGGAACGCCTGCTTCTCCTGCAATTGCTTTAGCTAGCAAGGTTTTTCCCGTCCCAGGAGGCCCTACTAATAGAACACCTTTAGGAATTCTTGCGCCTACTGCAGTAAACTTCTCTGGGGCCTGCAGGAATTGAACAATTTCTTGGAAATCTTGCTTTGCTTCATCTACCCCGGCAACATCGTTAAATGTTACTCCGGTATTAGGTTCCATCTGAAATTTGGCTTTGCTCCTGTTTATGGTACACACTCAGTCCATTAATGACACGATTTCTACTCTACTATATCAAAAACAGCAGAAAAATTCTAGCTTCGACGTACCTTCCGAGACCAAATGGCAAGTTGGGGCCTCCTGGAGTATTGGTAGATGAAGATCTTAATAACAAAGAGCCAATCAATAACAGTGGAAAGGCCAAGTTCCCCAATAAGTCAAGTAAAGCAGCATTCCAGTTCATCTCCATAGGATGTGCAGCGAAGTCTACGTTCTTCTCCTTCATTTTCCTCAACAACTCTTGTGGCACTCCTGGTAACTGAATTTTCACCCTCTGAATCTTCTCTAATGTTGGATTAAATATCTCAGCGATGGCTACGGTTCCATTTTCAAACAAGTCTACTTTATTTACAGCATCTTCATCTAAGTACTGCAAGAATCTCGAGTATGACATTCTGCTGGAAGTTGGTGCCATTGGACTCTCGGGCTCAGCCCTCACAGGTTTAGCAATAGAGAGGCATTCGCTCAGTAGCCCCGCAGCGGTGGCATTTAGCAGCTCTCTTTTATTAAGTTTGACATCTCGGGGGGTTCTAAGAGATGGGTTGTCTCTGTTAATGCATTTGGGAGTTCGGGCATCGTTCGAAGGATCCTGGAATTTGCAAACGGGAATGTTAGAGAGACACAGAAAAAAAGCAGGTGACATGCTCTCACTTTGATTAAGTTTAAACGCTTTATCCAATATCTGGCAATCAAGTATTATATAAGGAGTGCTTTATCCAATATCTGGCAATCAAGTATTATACAAGGAGAGACGTGGGATGTTTCTAGGACTTCAATTTGGCATTTAATTTGGGAAGGATATTTACTATTCGGAACTCCAGAGTCCAGTCATGATTCATGAAGGGTCTAGAGAAAGTTGGAACGTTTATGTACAATAATTGACACAAGGTAAACGGGCCAAGAATTGTCCCTTGAAAAGTACAGCTTGATGACTTGAAGTGGGGAAAGTACTATGCACGAGGAAAGTCTTCAAACTTCCAATTTTGCAACCGTACGTGGAAATAACTAAGATGGCTTTTATTTTTGACTCCCCTTTCACAGCCCAAATGATGCCACGTTAGGTTTCGATTCTGTGGTAGGCAACGATTGACATGTCCGTCTTGTGCCTTCAGTTAATCTAACTAAGCTAAACTCAATTTATTTAAATAAGGTAGTTTGCGATGAATTATTTTTAGTTATTTGTGCTTAATAATATTTTAACAAGATAAAGTTTTTCAAATTTTGTTCTCTATCAACCAGATATGGATATCTTAAGTGCTTTTCAAATTTGTTCAATTTGCCCGTGGTTAAACAAATAAAGGAAGTGCAATTTACTCCGTTATGTTTATCCAAAAGCAGATGCCAAGTGGCGACCGGCGATACCACAATTGGTCCTTAGAGTTTCATGCAGTGATACCATTTATTGCTTCCATGTTATTCATGCTTGCTTGTCTCCTCTTTGAGGCTCTCTCTGTCTTCTTTGTCACTATCGTGCTTAGCCTTGATTGGCATCAGTAGGTGCTACGATGCCTCTGTTAGAACATAGGGTCACAGATGTTGAACTTACTTAGATTGTAGATTCGTCGGTAATTGGTAATTATAAGTGGAAATGGTTATTTTCCGATCTTCTTTTGGACTAATATTATTAAGGCAGAGCTTGATTTGCATCATTTTATGTTTACAGCAAGTGGGTCAAGTTTGATTTGCCTAGTGATTTGGGCGTAGGTCGGGTTTTGAGCGGTGATGGCTTGTTACCGAAGATTTTTGTAAGAGTTGAATGCATGTTATTAAGCTTTGAAGTCATGCGCCTGAGTGTATGTAAAGTGCACTTATCGTATCTTAATACTGAGTAGCAACACGAGTCCATGTTAAGATCAAATGTGTGTTTGGCCTTAAACAACTATAGATCTACTTTCTTTTTGTATTTTTGCTAATTACTTCATTTAAGTAAAAAAAATTTAAAGCAAGTTGCTTATTGGATTTTGATTGGTAAAAATGTCTCTAGCTATTTTACATGTTCCAGAAGAGTGGTTCTTCCCTTTTTAAACATGCAATTAATGTGTTGAATTATAGAATGTCCCCAACATTGATTTCAATTTCGAAGGAGTCTCTATGCAGACACATTAGTAGTCTAGCTGATCATGATTCTTTTGGCATGAATATCAGGATCATATTCTTTGATGGATTATACATATATATGTAATCTTAATTTTGAACAAGTGAAGTTTCCCATCTAATGGATGTTGGTTACAATATGACTGTCAGTACACTTGTTGGGATGTTTATCTTAGCTCTCGAAGTTTATTCTTGGTCCTGTCCTATGTTGTTTTTGCGTGTAGAACATTGGAAGTAATGCCCCTACTCTAGTGGAGTCTTTTGTAATCTATCTATCTTATCTCTTGGAACTGGTTCCTGCACTCATTTGGTGTTTTAGAAGCTCTGTTTTGTGGTGTCTTGAAGGGCCTTGTTCTTTGGAAGCAAGGCTGATCACCCTGGGGTCCTTTCATTTGGCATAGTTAGATCAGGTACTTCTTTTGATTTCCTTTTTCACTTTTCCCATCTGTTTCTTTGTTTTTTGATTGTTTTAGGTTGTAAGATCCTTTGGCCTTGTTGTTTGATCATCTAAATTTTCTGCATCTGGGGTTGTTGAAAATTAGGCATTTTTTGTAGCGCCCTCTTATCTTAGGATACATACCGGGACGCCCAACAGACATTCCAGTATATAACTTATGGTAATGGCGCGTTACACTCAACCACAACATTTGTTTAACATGACATCATCTATCTTTATTCTCTTCTGAAACATCATCAAGAAATTTACAACAATTTAAAACCACAATTTCCTCATTTCATTTCATAAAAACCAAATGTCTACAATGTATCTTTCAACATTCATACTTATACAACATCATAGCCTAATACAAAGAGTGCAACAAGAAAAGGAAATATACAAAATCTATCTAATCTGTTCATATCTAGCTGATCGACCTTTGATCCATTTCTTCTTCACAAAAGTACAAGAATTGTAATTCTTGTAACGTCTCTTAGTAGCTAATGTCGTCTCTGGGTCCTGAAAAATCAACGTTACAATTTTGGTGAGTTTTGCGAACTCAATGAGGTAAGCATCATCGATGGTTCACTCAATTCATATATCACATCATATATATAATATACATTTCACATCTTTGTATTTTGCATAAATTATCACATATCACATTCTCACTTAACGATAAGAAAATTTTGCATTTCAATCAATCAAGCATACTTACAAAAATGCATATGTAATACTCATATGACTCTTTTCTAATTATTACGTTGCTGTGACTGAGTGCCTAAATTGTCCCATATATATTATAGACACCAGGCTCATTTATATTGTCCCTTATCCGTTGGAGATATAGAGCTCATTTTATATAGTGAACCTTTGGCTCTTAATCACATTTGGAGCTTTAAGCACGTTTTTGGCAGCTACTCAAGTCACAACTCTCGTTATCTGATCATGCATTCATCTATAGAATGCATCTCTCATAATCAATCATGTCATGAAACATTTAGTTCATCACATTCGCATACAAGTAACACTTCAATATTTCATTCACATATCACAGTCAACAGACCTTCATTGTTCGGAATCAACACAACCAAATCACATTCATTCATATTTCAAACATAATATAAAACAAACAATTAATTAAGTGAGACGGTCTAAGTTACTCACA
This sequence comes from Erythroxylum plowmanianum, assembly GCA_025531925.1. Classification (NCBI taxonomy): domain Eukaryota; kingdom Viridiplantae; phylum Streptophyta; class Magnoliopsida; order Malpighiales; family Erythroxylaceae; genus Erythroxylum; species Erythroxylum plowmanianum. The sequence continues at coordinate 31,415,130 of JANVCQ010000008.1, forward strand.
GTTTGCTCCAGAAGCTATTGCCTCGAAGTCTCGGAAACGTCTGGATGATGGCACTCTATATGTTCCTCTGTATCATGCAAAACATACACATATCATAATTTTTCACAATTGTATAAGTGACTATTGATGACTCATATGTATGTTAAATATGTACAGTGCATATTCAATGACATTCCTGGGTATATATCCTTAACACATGTCTCATAACCAATTATCAAGATCTTTAAATCATTCCTTAATACATACTACACTCTTCTTACGTTAATAACTCAATCCTACTTCAATTAGGCTCATTTAATATCACTAACAAGCCTAAACATCTCATTGGACAAACATTGATAAGTCAATCATTTACAACAAACATCTCTTGGGACAAAAGGCATAACTTTTGTTGTAGATGTCGGATTAATGTCATCTTAAGACGGTTTTGAAGAGAACTTCTAGATCTACAATTTCTCTAAAGACTCGGAAGAGAGATTTTGTCATTTGGAGGGTCAAAACATATGGGCCATGTGGAATTACACGGGTAGATCATGTACTCCTCGGGTCTAATGGCCTTTTTGCATTTGGAACACACAGTCAGTGTTAATTTACACGGCCTAACCGTGTATTCTTCAGATTTTTACTCAATTCTCCTTCTCCAAGACATCTCCAATAGATCCTACTCCCATTCTAACATCACCTACACTCATAATCTTCCCAAATTCACCTCTTCTAATGCAATATCACTTCATAACAATTCAAACATCAATTATATTTCATTAACTCTCAAATCTCAACTCATTTGATTCATCTTCTCAAGTGGATAACTTTTTCAAGTATACCTAATTTCAACTCAACATCATCCCTACACATTTCCTATTCCCTACTTGATCATAAACACTCAAAATGTAACACATTCTCATACATTCAAAACAGAACACAACATATGCATTCATCTAACAGTGTATTGTACCCAGTTCTTAATTTCATGTCAAATTTTGGGACTCTTAAATATAGATTTTAAATTTGATGTCTGGATAAAAAAAATGTAGCCCTATGTTTCTAGTTTAATTCAAATTAAGAATCATCTCATTTGGAAAACCAAAGAAAAAGTTGTGGCTAAAACACTGAAGCATACTCAGAGATCATATTGCTGCTACATTTTCCAGATCAACTATAAATTTTGTTTCTAAATCTTACCCTAACACAACTCATACAAAGATCACCCCTTTCTACTCTCTTTAATCCTCATTCTCATTCCTAAACTCATCCATAAACAACTCCTAACCCATTATTTAAAATTTATATAAAACAAAACATCAATATATATATATAACACTAACATTCTAGCATATACAAAACTCCTTGTCATGATCATTCAACCTCTAAAACCTTTCTATAAATCATTACTCATCAGTAAAAGCAAGAAATTTACATGCTTTTAATCATTCACGACGTATACATCTTCATCATTCACGACATATACATTCACAAAACACTATTTCATGTCATTAACCTCTAACTATCATCATAAATGCTTCATTTAACCAAACCTATGATATTTAACAAGCTACTTACTTTATTTAGATTCCAATTCTTCACACTCTTCAAGAATATCAAAATCCTTAACTTTACATAGAACCCACGATTATCATCATCTTGAGGGTTGGAAGGTTTGGGTTTTTGGTGAGAATGAAAGAGGGGAGCAAGGTGAAAGAGTAGCAAATCGAAGATGAGAGGGTTGGGTTTAACGTGAATAGAGATTTGAAGAATTAAAGCTCATGAAGAAGAGGGAGAAGAGAAGCTATGAAAATGAATGAGGAAACCAAATAAAACACCAATAGCCTTTTAAGTAAGAAGCATCATGGGGGGTGTATTTCAGTTAAAATTAATAATAACATAAGACATGATTGGGCAAGTGTTCTAAAGCATTAGACTAGGTCCTTTGATTTAACTAGTCCCATCAATTTCAATTTCTACTCCAATTGTCTCCGAATTTTCAATAGCACTTGTCAATAAATCCTAAAGTCATTTATCAAAATTTCCAATGCCATTGGACATTAATTTCTATTACCATTTAACAATTATTTTGCCACTTTGCAATTTTCCTAGTTCAAAAATTACCCAAAATTTCAAAAATTTTTCCTAAAATTCACCAAAAATTCCAACTTAAAATATACACTCCCCAAATCAATTTCAACATATAAAACCCACATTTCTCAGTATACTCACATTTATAAACAATCATACCTGAAATTGTCAATAAATGCATATACAATTTTTTTATATGCAAAGATTCAATATTCACATGTATGTGCATATCATGTAATGCATGAGCATGAAATGTGTTTTCTAATTTCTCAGTAATCTCTCATATTTATTATTTTAGCCTTAACATAGGTAACGGGATGTTACACTTTTTCTCTGTGTGAGTGTTTTTGTGCTATGAACTTCCAGTCTCTTTTAGGGAAGTTATCTATTTATAGAGTTTCAGTTCTAGAAGCTTAAATTGATATAAATGCAAATTAAACTCGATGTTACTTGGTGGGAAATATCTTTCACATTCTTAAGTGTTATTACATTAACATCAGGTAATTGAGCCTCTTTCTTGAGGGGCATTACATCTTGAGAATGTGCTCAGTACTTCAATCGATTCATTCATAGTTACTAACTTGGAAGGTCTCATTTGTCTTCTTGGCCTTGTTATGGTTTCTTATATAAGAAAGGTTGCATCATTTTGCTTTATTGAATGTTGAAAATGCAATTGTTTTCTTCCAACAATTAACTCGGTTTGTTTCAACTAATACTCTTTTAAGTCTTTTGAGTCATTCAAATGGTTGTTAAACAAGTTCATTCAATGATATGCATAGCCATTTAATATAAGCAGAAAGCTTTGTTTTTTCGATAGCAGTGGAATCCTTTAAGTTAGAGAGTCTAATAGATCAAAGTTATTATAGAATATCCCTTCTAGTAAGAGTGTGGCTGGAAACCTAGAAAAATTGTACCAAGTTATGATACGTCCAAGAAACCAATTGTAGCTGATGTATGGAATCTGCTTCATTTGCTTTAGTGGTTACAGTGAAAAGAAATGAGGATACTTTTCCCCAGTTCGTGGATGTATGATATTATGCTTATATCCTCTTATTTATCTGCAGAATGAAGAGAACACTTTTGAAATCCTGAAATCGTAGCATATATCTGCTAAATCTTAGACAGTTCAAGCTGAAGGTAGAAAGAAAAAAAAAGATCGATTTCGGATATTTTTGTGAAAATGGTGCCTGACAAATGGCTTAGAGCTCTATTAATACTCGTCCTTGGCCTTGTCAATGACACATTAGGTAATTTTGTAAGTGTTTTATTACACCTTCTGTCACTTTGTGTTAGTCATTCGATCTATGAGATAAATGGACTATAGTCTTATATGATGTACATGGGATCATCTCGTTAAAATTAAAGTTGATAACAGTTTAACAATGGTGGCGTGGTTATGTAGACCAAATATTTTGTAAATAAGATTACTCATCTTAGTATCTAGAGAATGCTATTTGTGGTTGCTATTGTTTTTGCTCTTTACCACCTTTCTTGTTGCTTATTAACTACTGATACTAGTGCCAATTGAACTAAGCTTATTACACTCTCAAGTATTGGCATGAATTTGCTCTAATGTATTCATCAATAATGTATCATATTATGCAATGAAACAGTATATAGAACTGTAACTAAGATGTTGGTAACATTCTAAGGTCATGTATTATGCATTTTAATCTAGAGAACTATACAAAGACGTTATGCAGTGGCACCATATAATACAAATAACATAACAATGTAGTAGAAATTCTAAACAAATGAAACAGACCAAGATCGACTTCTGCAATTGGGTTATTTAGAGTGAATGTTAACCATTGGGTTAACCAGAGAGGTGTCATAGTTTCCCTGTGTGCCCATAAAGGTCCCTGAGTGGTATCAGAGCCATATAACGAAGCCGGGAACACTTTCCCATACCCTGAGTGGTATTTTTGTCTATTGGTCAGGTATAGTCGATCCAGCCGAAGAAACCTACGTACCCCTTGGTGTTTATCACCTTATGCCCTGTCAGCTTAATGCTACAGAGGGTTTTCCACTACTACTTGTGATTTACCTTGAAAACATAACCAACCTTCGCATCTTTGTCAGGTAGGTAACATTGATTCCAGGTTAGGAAGTGAGTAAGAATTATGGAAACTTCTTCAGATCTAGTTCATTTATCGTCAAGTTTTTCTTTATCTAGTTTGCCTAATAGTGTGAAGCGTGTATTATCAAACAAAATCAAAAATTTAGTAGAAATTAATCATATAGAAAGTCGTGTTTATGAGACTTCTTTACTATTGTTGGGCGAGAAGTATTCATAGCGTGTTATCTACTACTAGACATCGTGTAAAAGAAATCATCCAAAGTTCCAAATTGGAACAGTGTGGCCTTAGGTCTACAACTGCAGAACAATACGTAAAGCTGAAAATCCTTATGGAGAGAGCATAACCATACACATCTACATGTTAGCTCTATACGATTTGTTCTTACACTCTATGGAGGAAAAGGTATTCCTACAACAACCAGGATATCCTTTCTCGACACTGCCTATACAATGTATCAAAATGCCCTTATTGGCACCTTGCAAACTATGCTCAACATCGGAAGTGTCATCTTGACCATAATACTTGATTTCAACATCAGGTTAGAAGATCCCACTTTGTCTCAACATTTACAAGTCCAGATCCAGATCACTGGAGCAGAGCAAGATGCTACAACCATCATGGCTAACTTTGTTGGAACCCCACCCTAGTGAGACACGTGTCCGACGTCCTACGTGACATCTGGACGCGCATTCTACGAGGGAGGAATTCCTCACCACAGAGGAAAACCTAAATTGAACTTATTTCACTTACTCCCAAACGAATCTTGATAAATTCACCCTAATCTCCCTCAATAAAATTGATCTGCTTAGGACCCAAAATTAAATTCGATTCCTAAGCTAAGATGAAATTTCATTTCTAAATTAATTAGAAAAAAAAATCTCCTCAATCGGATCTTTATAGATGGAGAATCACCCGAATTCGGAATTATATTCAATATCACCACACAACTGACTCTCTTTGATTTAATCCGTAAATTTCAATTCTAACCCGAAAATTTTAAATTTTGCATAAAAGGGGTAGAAAATATTTTTAGAAAACCAATGCTTCAAAAATCGCGTAAATCGGAGGTCAAACGAAAAAGTTATGGCTAAACAAGTGGAGAGAGGTCGGCAATCGGCAAAGGTCTGAAAATCGGTCGTGTCGCAGCGCTAGGCGATCGCCCAGCGTGCGCGCAAGGGCGCTCGGCCATCGCCCAGCGCTCGTCACTCACGCATGGGTGAGCGCCCAGTGCTCGGGTGCAGGGACGATCGCGACGAGCGCTGGCTGGCCGAACTCCCCCCTTCCCTTTTTCCTTTGACAAAATAACTTCTAAAATTCATAACTTTTCACACAGAAATCTTAACTTTTTAAATTTGGTAGCAATAAAAAGATAAAAGAAAG
>JANVCQ010000008.1:31425493-31446037 GCA_025531925.1 Erythroxylum plowmanianum
GTTTCTATATTATAAATATGTTCCCACGAGCTTTATAACTCACCCCCTCAATCTCCCCCATTCAGGTGATGAGCAAGGGTCCGAGTGAGTCACGAGTTAAGGCAACACTCCGAAGTGTTTTTGTTATGATTATGTATTTTCAAGTTTCCTTTTGGGAACTCAAGGCTTTAATTACATTTCAAGTTTTATTTGTTTCAAGGGTATTTGTATTTTTGGCTCTTGAACTCAAGTTGTAATATGTTGGATTTGAAATGTTAGTAAAGCTTTGTAAAAATTATCTTTTGGATCTTAATGAATTGTGGATGTGTTGGATATTATTCAAATGAAAGTAAGTTTCAAGTTTGGTCACAATGGGCCTATATAGCTTCCGAAAGCTTTCTTTTTCTTTCCTTGTTTCGCCTCATACATTAAGCACCACGCTCTCATGTCCGATGTTGGGCTTCGGAAACGGGGTCCAACACCTAATACAATTCTTAACTGAATATAAAAACCAAAAAAAAAATCAACCAAATTGGACGATAAACATAAAAAATCTATTATAGCTTATATCAAATTAAAGCGTAAAAAATGAGTTAACAGTATAAAAAGAATGTATATGAAACACGAAACATCAACCCATATCAAAACAAGATATCCAATTAATACATATTACTCCAAAATATGTTTGACGATATAAAAGATTACCTGTAATTATAAGTACCTTCTAGAGGAGACCGCGACACAAAGCAAGATGACAATAGCGACAGACGATAATACTGAAGAGGCAAAGACGGTGGCAATGACCTAACTCAAGATCTGAACTTTGACTAAGATTTGAACAATTGAATTTTTCACCACAGAACACAAAGAAGAAAATGATAGAGTGGGCATAGGCTGAAACGAGCGTGGTTTTAGAATTGGGTTAAAGACTGTAAAATCAGTCACGAGTCTGACTTTATAAATCACACCCAATAAATTTTTTTCTTGGCTAATTCAATCACGCCACAGGCATGTCTTTTTTCTCATTTTAATTAATGGAAACATTTTTTAATTAGCTTTTCTCAGTCACGAGCATGACTTAATAAGTCACACTTGTGACTCATCACAATATAGATTTCCTAAATTATTTAACTATTTTATTCCAAAATTTTACAAACTCATTTTAATAATTCATTTTTAATATTCTAACTTATATATTTTTAATAATTCTATCATAATTCCTTTCTTAATATACATATAAATATTTATATTATGTAATTATTAATTACTATTAGTATTAATTATAAACTATTGCATGCACAATTTTGACTAAACAAGTCACCACCATGCATGTTATTATTATTTACTAAATATTATTAATTAATTATTGATTAATAATTATTTGATTATTAATTATGGTATTATTCATTATTATCTTTGTTTTTTTATAATCTCCTTATCAAGTAAGATATATGGAAGTATATAGTTAATTATAACAATAATTAATAATTAATTAATCAATTAATAATAAGAATTAATAAAAAATGTAATAATTTATAATTAATAATAACATAAATTAAAATATTTAATAATGAATAATACCATCTGGCGAGTGAATGTGTACAGGTTTGATATGAAAATCAAATGTCTTGCCTTTCAATTCTACGTACATTTTTTCTAGAGGAAGTTCCATATTCTTATTATGGGAAGGAAAAATGATAAGTGTCAACCATATAATAAAGATATTATAATTGTCATTATATTAAATCGCATCTGTAATAAGCCAAAAAAGTATAACCTAGTGGTAATAGTGCATAGCTTCAATTATAGTAAACTTCAAAAGTTTTTCAGCGAGTTTGCCAAAAATAGACGCTATGATAGTCCATGTTTCGTCAGTCAACTCCACGTCATAGTGGCATCTATAGTTGCAATAAAAAGTTAATTAGAAAATATATGTTAATTGGATATATTGAAAGCCTGTATAACAACGAGATCTTCTTCACAGGTGTGACTGGTTACGCTATAGTGGTAAAGAATTGTTAGGGGTGTGAGTTACAAGTCACACCAGTGAAAAAGGTGTCACAGGTGTGATTTGTGTCACGGGTGTGACTTAGTATGTCACAACCGTGACATCCAAGTACAAAATGTTAAAATGTTGGAAAAAAAAGCGCATATAAAGTGCATGATAAGAAAAAGGCAGTAAATTGAAAAGAGAAAAAGGAAAACATGGGTTCAACAGGAACTTTTTCTCTGCAAGAATTACAAGTGAATGGAACTTCGTAAGTAGCAGCTGTAAAATGAAAGTGTTTCTTACTTGCCATATAGCAGTACTTTTGCAAGATGTATTGGAAGGTAATATTAGCTTTAATCCATATTGTCTGCAAATATATAATAATATTATGATTAAAAAATCAATATCAAATAAACAACGTTCATGAGAATATAAAATGTATTTACCTTATTGGTAGAATTTAAGAAGGTGATTTTGGTAATTTTTGATGTGATCCGAAAGATATATCAGGATTCTATCTCAGATAAGCTTATTGGCTAATAAGGGTTTTAAGTTCCTTATTATTTTGTCGTGCGCTGGAACATAATAATTATAAATATAAAAGCATCAATGTTATAAAATTTGTATATAATTTGATTGGTCATTGGAGTAAAGATAAGGTAGCACCAATTTTTAAGATCTACAACTTCTTCTATTGGTGGATTAATTAGAATCGTTGAGTTAAATTAGGTGGATAATACAACACCTAAAATTTTCAATTGTAAGGTAAAAATAAAATAGAAGGATAAGTAATAAAATGTAATAGCGTGATGAAGAAAAAACAAAAATACCATTATAGAAGTTCACTTTTAGTCTACGACATAAAATTATCGGATAAGAATGTAAGGATTTGGTAATTTGTTGGCCCTCGTTAGTAACAAAAGAATTCCATATTGACAGTATAAGTGTTTGTTGCCTAATAAAAAAAGAAATGTCAAAAAAAAGAAAGAGAAATTATCTCAGTTTTTGTGAAGTATAGAGAATATTAGATAATTTAAATTATTATTTGTTGGTAAAAACAAATTTTTGCACAATTGAATGTTTGCCCTCTTTGTTGATTTCTTTCTAGTCCAAGACTTGAAGAACCACGAACAAAATATCTATCACGTGTTAAGTATAAATATAATTAGATGCAATAGAACAATAGTCAACATTGTATAAAGAAATAGATAAAGGGTCTAACCAACTAAATTTTCCTTGTCATTTATATAGTTGATAAGATTGCTAAAAGGTGTGTCATTAATTTTATAGGGATGATGGCATCATCATGTGGTACAGGTTCAATGACAGTGCGACTTGTAATTATCCATTGTATTCGTAAGTCTTTAGTTTGATACTGGAGTGGAATTGGCTTCAAAATGGCATTACAAATAATATAGTTTTTACATGGTTGCAAACTATGGCTCATTCATTATACATCATTATTGAATCTAATACTTTCAACTTGTGGTCCCTATTAATAATAAAGATATTGTTAATAATTAAGTCAAGAAAATAAACATTTTGAATGAAGAAAGTGTAATTGTTATACCTCATAATCAACAAAGATAAACTTTTGTCTCTTCGATGGTGTGCTAGGTGATGCGATAACATATTGTTTTTCTTAGGAAGTAATTTCACATGAACACCATTGAGTACTAGGTAAAAAATCCTTAATCAATAAACATTTTTCTATCCTAAAAATTTTTGTTTAATAAATTAATCAGGGGAAAAGAATTTTTTATATGAAATGAAATTATATCAACTTGAATAAAACAATTAATATACCTTCTGATATGTATATACTTTATAATTTAACCAATTGAAATATTTCATGGAACACAATATTTCTTGTCTTTTGATCAAACTTTGAAGATTCAAAGGTCCCTAGAATAATTAAAACTTTAACTGATTCAAGAGTTCAAGCTCTTGACAGAGCTACATATAATTATCTATGTGAGAATACAGACTAACGGAGATAAATTCGTATATAATCAAGTGTCTGACATTGGGATTTGCTTATGGTCATTACATAAAAAATGAATAGGGAATTGCGTTCTGACAAAAGTTATTCCATTGTTTTCATTCTCTAAAGATTGTAAGGGAATTTTAGGGTAAGGGAATTTTAGGAATAAAAACTAATTTTTCTTTGTAAGGTCTAAAGATAATTTCTGTAGAAATTGTATAGTCTTTTAATTGTCTGCATATCAACCTTGTCCCATTGCATAATCCGTCAATTAGATTCAAATTTCTCAGGAGCATAATTGGGGAGCCTTCTTTGAGTAAGAGTTTGTGTGGAGGTAGGCCTTTTGTATTTAAAGAATTGAGAAAATCTTTATAATTGGTTTGAAGTCTTATGTCAATCATTTTGACAAACTCATGTATGAATGCATATTTCCTAACAATTTGTTAATCATCATATCATTAATTTCGTTAACACAATTGTTTGTTGGACATAGTATACATCTATTTATCATCTGGTATAGATCAGATGAATACAAGCTTAGATCAGGGAAGATGTTTTCAAGTAATTTTGTGAAGGCAACGGTGCATCAAAAAGATGTAATTGTAATTCTTAAAAAAAAAGGATAGTAAAATATATAATGAAAAATTTGTCAACCTATTAAGAGACTCATGCTTGCTATGATAAGGAATAACTAGTTGCTTTAGCAAGGATATTTGATCTTGCTCATCAACTATTTCAATGCCTCCTCCTACACGTAATAAAAATCTAGAAAAAGATGGATATGGTATAACTCTCATATTTATCATCAAAGAAAATTTACGCATCTGTCGCCAAAGATGTGAATTTAGAAGACTCAAATCAATTAGTTATTATTGTATAGCTTGGTCAATAATGGGCAATGTTTGATGAAAATCACCACTAAATACAACAATTTACAATTTTCCCCCCAAAAGATTCATTTGCTCCAAAGATTTATTAATATCTTGAAAGGCCATTTTTGTAATCTCATCAGATGTATAGGCACTATAGGAAGAAGCATGTTGGTAGTCAGAACAAAGGTCATCTTTGAATGTTTCCCAGAGCTACTTAGGGTTTGTTGGTGAACAATAGAATGGAAGTGTAGCAAATAAAAGTCTAAGCGATGTCACATTTGAAACATAACAACTTCCTTAAGAGTTTGTTGTATATAAAAGGCACACGCTAGCAATCCAAACTATAGTGCAGCCTCCCTGGAATGGCTTCTTTTCTCACCATCAACAGTCAACAAGTCATCAAATGATGTTGGTCCTTTAACATGTGTGAGTAATAACCTCAAGTAATACCTTTCTCCTTCTTTAGGGTCAATAGTAACCAATCTTCCTATTACTTTTTTTGACTTCTTTCTGACCATGTTTTTGTTTTACGATTCCAAACAAAATGTTTTGGAAAATCTTTATACAAATATTTCATCCCTTTTGTCTTTTTATTTGTCAAACTCATCTTGAAAATTTCAATGAGCATTGTTTCTGACAAGTCAATTTTCTCAACAAATAGAACAAATTTGCATTTTTGTTAAAGGAAATAAACTGATGATTTGGAAGATGAACCTAGAGTATATAAACTGATGGATTAATCTCTACCAGGAGAAATTTAAGATACACCATAAAGCTTCAGGAGGTGAAATCCAATGGCCTTCTTGGAAATTACTTATTTTATCAATATCAGCTGTGGTCTCTTGATCGACAGCACTAAAATTCACAAGGTCATGGCCTGTAAAAGCATATTTGTATAAGTATTTAACAAGCTTCACAGTTGAACATATTTCAATAGTTATATGACAATCAATTAGCATTAAGAGGTACAGATTGTGAGGAACCACCCATCTATTACCAATCTCATGTTTGCAAATTTTAGCTTTCCTACCATCATCTCTTCGTTTATAATATGGGTAACTGTCTTCATCATGAATAATAAAAGAAGCAAAATTCTTGGGATAATGGTTTTGCACACACCATTTCTTATGTAAGGACAATCTTTATTCTTAAAACCACAAGGACCATGAATCATATGCTTAATGACAAGAGAATATAATCGTAAATTTTGATCAGGATCTGGTATTTCAGCAGATATGATCTGATCGTAAGAATCTGGATTTAACAATTTAGAATGCAGCTTAAGTATCATTAATAAATGAGTATGAGGGAATCCACGCTTATGAGATTCAATAACATGAACAAATGTGACCACATCTCCAAAGATTTGTTTTTGATCAACTCTTTTTTAATAATTTCAAATTTAGCTTTGAATACTCTAGCCAATAATTCCAGTTTATCTTGTGGCTTTTCATAAAATTTGAGATTATTTTGTATCTCCCTCCACATAGGGCTGCAAGTTATGGTGAGAAAAATATCTAGTTTACCATACTTTTGTACCAGATCCATTGCATCAAGATAACGTTGTGTCATGTCCCTTGGACCACTAATAAATGAAGCTAGGATCATAACTCAACAACTAATTCTGGAACCTTTTGTTTGACCAATGGTAATACTATTCAAATCACTTTACAATATTTCTATCCGAATCTCACTTTGTCTTTTTTCTATGGAAATCAAGTCAGGATGTTTCAATCTTTATATAAGTGCCCATAACAAATTGTTCAAGCAGTCTCAAGCTATGAAGCAGTATAGATTCTTCATTTTCTCTCATTTGGAGCCAATAACAATAATATTCTTTAGCAGTAACAAAACCATCTTCATAGTATTCTTTATCCACAACTATTATTAAAGAAGACAAATTTGATAAATAAAATGATGGAATTAAATAATATTTTAAAATGATAAAATAAAAAGAGAAACTTGCCTGTGTTTTCCACACGAACAATTCAGATAGATCAATAAAGGAGTTTAAATGAACATCAATTCCCTCATCTAAAACATTGTTCCTGTTTCTCTTTGAAATTAATCGCTTAATTTCATGATGCCATCCAGATTCACCTAAAGGAAAGAAAAGAGGATATTGAAGGGGGTCATAACATGCATAATAAGATTGAATTCTATAACTTGTACCTGAGTGAGTATAGACTTAGATGTGAGGACATTTATCAATTTTTTCATCATCAATCTCAGTCCATATAGTAGCCACTTGTGTTGCAGTAGGAAGATTATAAACACGATGATCAAGGCCAGGATAACGCCTCAGGACTATTGCATGATTCTTAAGAGATGGAATCTCCCTAAGACTTCGAAAGAACTTGGCATAGGGATTATCTTGTAGAATTGCCATAATCAATTTTAATGTATTCTCACAAAGTTTATTATAACTGTTAGTCCTTCTTTTTATTCCTCATCAGTATCAAATAAATAGAGTTAGATTCTAGATACCTTATTAGTTGTTGAAACTAAACTATCAAGGAAATCATAAACTTGACCTTGAATCTTGTTTTTTCAATTCTCAATCATGCATAACTCTATAGGAAGAAAAAGCTACATTGTTATTATATGTACGAACGCTCTTCCTGAAATGTTCCAATTCTTCATCATCGTGAATAAATAATTGTTTCAAAGCATACGACATTTGAGGAGCAACAATGAAAATCTATCTTGATGGACAATAGAATGATGGAGGTTCAAGATAAAATCTCGTTGCATGACAATGTTCACAATTTGGAACAAAACAAAGTTGTTGAGACTCAATAGGTAAATTCTGCAATGATGCTAACTTTGTTGAAGAACAATGACAGTTTACCCTTTAAAATGTATAAAAATAAGATGATCACTTTATGTAGTAATAATATTACAAATAGTAAAAATATAGGTTAAAAATTTATACCTTGATCTTTAACATGTATCATTGAGTTAGATTGAATTGGAAAAGAAGATACAGTTGGACAATTTAAATTATCACATGTCATATTAGATGCTTTAAATGTTGATATCGTATCAACAATTTCTTCTAGTTGGAGAGAAGAATGAGTTGGATCAACATAATTCACATTAAAATTGAGGGATTGATTTTATAATAGTTAACCATTAGATTGATGAATGAAAAGTTGACCACCAAAAGGTTCATTATCAATGAACAAATTGGAATGTTGATCACTAACTGATTAACAAACCATAGGCAAATTAGTGTTTCTCTTTTTTGCAGCATGAGTTTCTCTAAATCGTCATAAGAATTCTTGCTTTTCATTTTTTGGCATTTCAGTTTTGACATCTCTTGGCATTTCTATCCATATCTAAATGCAGACAATATTTACATTCTTCATATATCGATTTATAATATTATTAAAATATTTAAATATCCGTGCTAATAATATGTGAGAAATATATATATAAGTCTATACTATTTATATCATTAAATATATATTATTGATATTATTAAATGAGAGATATATATAAATATTATTCAATGATGCTTAGTTACATTAATAAACGATGACTACAATTTTTAAATGTCAAAATATAACGTGATAAAAAATGAAGCAATAATCTCATTTTTATCGATCAATATAAAAGAAGACATCTAACAAATAATAGATTTAATAAAGAGTATCATAAACCGATAATATCTAGTATATCCGTTAATATAACAAAATACATGCAATGAACCATATATTTAATAAAGAAGCTTAATCGTACATTTAACAAAGAAGATAAATAAAGAAAAGAAGTAATCATCATATTAATGAGGAACAAATAGAATGGAATTTTATATAATAAATTTTGACAAAATTAGACATACTTGAATAACGCAATAATGAATAACGTAAGAAAGAACAAGAAGAAAACTTTAAAAATTAAGGTCAAATGTGATTAGGAAAAACAATTTTAGGAAATGAAATATATAAAAGATTAATTGCGGATATGACGTGATAGTTATACAAATTAAAGCTACTTAAAATTGTTTATCATGTATTTTGTACAGACATAATACCTGAAAAATAAATCCTAGAATTCTATTTAATATTAGATAGGAAAAATCCTTATCATTATATAAAGAAGATTAGATAACATTAATATAATCTTATATAACTTACTCTCAACTTTTTATTGTTGTAATTTATGAAAAATAAGTTTTTTAATTCATAATTTTCCATGTTTGAGATATAAATGGACTAAGTGGTACATGAAATTATAACTATGTATATTTATTGAAGCTTAATGAAATAAATATTTTAATAATAATTTATAATTAAGAATATTATGAAAATAACAATAAAATTTAATAAATAAAACGTACGGCACGCATGATGCAAAGGGAATAAGTCATAATTAATAATAATAATTAATAATTAACATAAGTTGCAATGGTGACTAGTAATATATAATTAATAATTATAATAATTTTAATCAATATTTAATTAAATTAACTCAATATTAAAAGACAGGATTATGAATTTTTAATATATTGAGTAATAATTGACAAGAATTTTGCGAAAAAAGTTAGAATTTGTATACAATTACAGTTAGAGAAGAAAGAGATAAAAAGGAAATAAAAGTTTACAATATAAACGTAATAGTAAAAGTTGACCATAAAAAAAAGCACATCTGACTTATTGGTCATAACCATCAATGCTTTAATATATAATGATGATTAGTAACTAATAGCTAATAACTTTAATAATTATAACTTTCTTTAAAACTCCACTTCCAGCTGACGGTTGAAATTTTCATATAATATTTGATGAAAAAAAGAATAAAATAGTTGCATTTTATAAACATCACCACATTATTATCTTAAAAATCTAATACATTAACACAATATAATCCTAAAAATGTTATATCTGTTATCTAACCATATAAACATGAATATCATGGACTTCATTGACACCCGTGAGGTCTTTGATTTCAATTCAGAAACTGATGATTAAACAATTAAATTAACTCTGTTAAAAACTCCAGATGACAATTGAAATTTTGGTATAATAGTTGATGGAGAAAAGTATAAAACATTTGCATTTTATATTTCATAAAAGATAATAATAATCAATGAAATATTAATACAATATTGTCCCAAAAATAAGATATTAACTCGTGAGATGCTCACAGGAAGAAATTTTAAATTTCACAAAGTGAACATTCAAAATCACAAATGAAATTAATAAGAATTTAATAAATAGATTTAGTAAAGACATTGTTTGATTGATTTAGTAAATAAATAATCATCATGTCATGTCTTTTAATTAGAAAGTGGCTACTTATAAATGATGGCGCAATTGACTGATAGATTAACAAGTCATTTAAAATTTTTAATTTTCAATATATCAATAAATATATTATAATTAATCAGTTAATAAATTTGTTTATTAATGATAATTTTTAGGATATTTAATTCTAATATATACATGTGTCACAGGTGCATAATATATTATATTAACCAATGAATTAATTGTCATTTAATTAATGAATTAAATAAGTATTTTAATTAATTAATTGATATTATTATTATTATGGTTATTATAAATGAGGTTGTGATTTTGAATTTTGAATTGTTATTATGAATCATAGAATAAATTTTGTAAAGTATTATTTGGTAATTAATGGACATTATTATTATTATTATCATTAATAGTCATAGTCGTGCATATTTATATATATACATAATATATCATAATTTAATTAATTACAATTTAATTAAAGCATTATTATAATTAATTGATATTATTATTATCATCATTGTTATTATTAATAAGTCATGAATTGTCACGTGACTCGTTAATTCGCATCCGTGCACATGTACATATATACATAATATATTATAATTACTCATTAAATAAATTTGTTTATTTTTATTATTTTTATTATTAATGAGGTTATAAATTTCCGCTATAATTATTATTATTACTAATCACGGCTATTAACTCATAATCGTGGATACGTACATATATGCATAATATATTTTAATTTAATTAATTGTCATTTAATTAATGAAGTAAATAATTAGTTTTTAATTAATTGGTATTATTATTATTACTATTGTTATTATTAATAATAAGCTTGCAAATTGACACAGTCGTGACCTGTTAAGTCATAGCCATGGCTATGTACATATATACATAATATACTATAATTAATCAAAAAATAAATTTGTTTATTATTATTGTTGTTCAAGTTATGGCAAAAAGAGCGAAGGATTTTCAAAAGTATTATATATATTTGCACTCTCAATATCACGATCGTGCTTATGCACAGTCGTGCAATTTTAGCTAATTCTTTATTATCACGATCATACTTGTGCACGATGGTGCTTTTTGGGTATCTCCTCACAAGCATGATCGTGCAAATCGTTTGAGGGTTACTCTCTAGCACCATCGTGCTTATGGACGATCCTGACAAATGTTGTTCTCCAGATCTTAATGAAATAACATTTTTCATCACCTCTTCCTCTTTTTCACTTAATCGACTATTTCTAACCGATATCTTCACTATTTCCTCTTCATTTTTACTTTCATTTCAGCTCAATTAATTCCAATACAAATCACAGTCTATTACTAATTTAATTTAAAATTAATCTAAAATTCAAGAAAATAATAACTTCTAACAGTTATTAGACTAACAGGCTATGACTTTTTAGTAATGGTATCTTAAAAAAGATAAATGAAAATTTAAAACTTATTAAATGAAATGAAATTTTAATATATATTAAATGGCCAAATAATTTGTTAACATAATTTATCCTTATAGCCATCAAATAATTATGTAATCATTTCAATAACCATGAAATTTGAATACCAAAACAAACATACTAAAAGAAATGTTAAGCAGTTTGATAATAATATTAAAGATAGTTATTTTTTATCAGAAATAAATTGGGAGGAATATAATTTGAAACTTGATGTATAATTGGTGTAGTAGTTTTATTTCTATAGAGGCATTCAGGAATTCACAATTATGTAAGATACAACTAACTTTTACATGGAAATAAAGATTTAACTGATTAATATGTCATAAATTCAAAAGTGGATCCAAACCATTGTAAATGAAATATTTGATTATCAGAATGTTACCAAAAAATCAAAACAATCCCTGATTATCACACTTTTACTAAAAAATAAAAACAAGGAAAACTTACATTTGATTTATTATAAGTTATTATTTTTCAATTTGTAAGTTGGTTTATGAATTTGCTTAATTGCAAATCATAATCATTGAATAATTTATAAATAATACTAATTAAGATGATTTTCATTAAATGAAAAATTATGACAAAATTGATTGTATGAATACGCAGACAAAAATAATTGTTATGTTTTGCTAAATTTTTTTTACTTATTTTATGGCATAACGTAGAAAAGAAGGAAGCATTCCTGGAAAATTAATATACACATCATAAGTAATTGTTGCTATTGATATCTTATAAAATATAAAATTTTCCATAATCTAAGAACAGGTAAATATAAATATATATTCATTTAGCAGAAAAAAGATTTCTTCAAATATGCATTTCATCATATCAAGAAAAAGATTTCATCATATATAATAAAAATAAGTTGTACACTCTGCAAAACTTAATTCTTATTATAAAATCGATGTGATACAGAAAAGCGAGGATGCTTCATACAAGATGGCATATGTAACAGCCTAGACCACTCTGCCCATAGATATTGTCCACTTTGGGTTGCCTCTTAGGCTAAACCCCTTACAGTTTTGCTCTTCCCATCCTTGGGAAGACGCATCTTAGGGGGAGAGGTATCCATACTCTTATAAGGCATACTTCATTCTCCTCTCCAACCAATGTGGGATCTCATGCTTTTCACCCCCTTAAGGCCTAGCCCTCTTTAGGGCCCAGCCTAGCTAGCATAATGGTTTGGATATTGGCTCTGATACCATTTGTAACAGCCCAAACCACCCTACTCATAGATATTGTCAGCTTTGGGTTGCCCCTCGGTCCAAACTTCTCACAGTTTTGCTCTTCCCACCCTTAGGAAGACGCGTCTTAGGGGGAGAGATATCTATACCCTTATAAGGCATACTTTGTTCTCCTCTCTAACCAATGTGAGATCTCACAGTATACTAGAGGCCAAACCACCGATTGGGACTTCCATAATTGACCTATAAATGATCTCATTATAGGGGTTCCTATAAAATTTTAAATAAGGTAAAAAAGACTTGTTAGAGTTATGAGATCTATACGTTTTTTTGGAAAATAAATACATAATAGGTAATCAAAGGTTGTGGAGTTTATGGTTTAATATTTTTAATTAGCTCAGTAATACATTGTGGAATGGGAGTAAATGGGAATAAACTTTTATTGTTAGTTGTTGCATAAGCATTAATATTTTGATAGTGCGTTCCACCAACCGGTGATGTAAAAGAAATAGATCTCACATTTAACAAATTAATGTATGATGAGGCTAAAGAAGAATTGGTAGTTGACCTAGAAGTTGGTGTGGTTAAAGTAAGAAACCATGGTATGTTTGAGTTAGAATATGGTGACGCTATAAATATAAACCTTGACGAGTGTAAGCCATCTTTAACTGTTGATCCTATAGAAGGGTCTTTAGGAAATTCTAGTAATTCTTTAAAATCCAACAAAGATACAATAGTGGTGATGGTCAAAAATTTAACAAATGCTCGAATACCCTGTAATAAAAATAAAATTTTGAATCATATATTAAAACACATTACAAAAACAACAAGAATAATGTAGAAGGTATAACATAAGTGTGCTATTAATACGATTATTTATGTTTAAAAATATAAAAAGTTAGCATCTTTCATAAAGAAGTTAAAATTTAGATTAAATAAATATATGAACAAGAAAAATAAGTATCAATATTACCTTCCATAAATAAGAAAACAAAGATGGCGAGTAGATTACAAACACTTTGTAAAGTCTGGACGGATAATATTGACCAACAATTTTCAATGTTGATAAACATATATTCATGAAAGTTAAAGCAAACTTGACAAAACCTGGAAAGGTAAAAAAAGTTATGGGTAGTTTTATAAAAATGTTTTTTTATAAAATAGTTATTATACTTTTGTATAGGTTATCACGTCAGTTGAAAATAGAAACATACTTCCATTAAGAAGGATCACAAATTGTTTGCAATTTTTCTGCATAGTTGATACAACAACTTCCACAGTAAAAGCAACAAAGTGTGTGAACCTACAAAAATCAAAGCAAAAGATAATTTACGGAAATTACCAAATAAGAAAGAAAAAATTGGAAAAGATATACAATAAAAAATTATACATGCTCACTTTCCTTACTTACAGTTTGCATGAACGAAACTTCCGATAATCTTGTTTAAGGCGAAACATCTTCAACCAAGAACAGTAAAGAAAGAATAAAGCTTCTTAATGAGTTTAGAAGTAATAAATGTCAAAATGAAATTTAGAAAGGACATATGTAAATAATATTGTTAATAAGTTCCATCTGGTTTGAAAAATAAATAAACAATTAGAACTAATTGATAGAGTTTAAAAATTACCAAAATAGGTTTATAACTTTCATTATGACTTGGTAAATAAGCAAGCCCTTCTATGAGTTCAATGGAAAATTCATCGGCTTTTAATTTCTCTACATTTCAAAAGAAAAATTTTAAAAACAGAAGAATAATTTCTCTACATTTCAAAAGAAATTAAAAAAAAGAATAAAAAGAAGCTGTATAAAAATTATCATGAAAATACTAATAATTATGCTTTCTCTCCAAGAAAGGCAAGCCTTCAATTTTTTTGGCAGTTAATTTAATGTCATTGTCATTAGCTCTTAGGAACAGTTCAATACAATTTTTAGTACAAAATTTCTTCTGTTATCAAGTAGAAAACAATGTTGAATGAAGCAAATATTTTGTGCAATATTTATATAACTTTGTTTCTTCCTACTTAAAAATACAAAATAGTAGAGAAAGAGAAGTATTTGACCTAGTTTTGTGATAGAGAAATTCCCTTTGTTAGACACCGAATAACATATTTAATTTTCTGAACCTAATAGATAGTTTCTTTGTAACTCATTTTGAATAAGTAGAACAAGAGAAGCTAACCGAATTGGAATAGAATTAGAATCTAATGGAATTGTTGTAAACCAAATTTTAAATAAAAGGAAGGCTTCTTTGGAAAAATTTAAAACATATTAAACATTTATTAAAGTAACATTAATTATTTGTAGATTTCATTTCTAACAACTGAATAAACGTCATTTATAACTGTGTGTATTTAAATACCCGACCTATGAATCAAAAATATTGTTTGCGTGAAATAGCCCAGCGTATGCGTCTTTAAATATTCTTCATATCAATTGAAAATATTGATGGATATCTATGAATATCTATGGAAAGATTTTCTATGATTCAACGATAAATTCTTCTAAAGCGCGTACAATTAACATATCTCTACAAAAAATATAAATAAGTAATGGGTGTGGCATGTTAAGTCACACCCGTGAAAGTGAATTAAGATGTCAAGCTAATTTTAAAAATGTTTTTTCAATCGTTCTCTAGCAAATTTGTTGTAATGAGGGCTTAACCTATATTTTTATTCAAAATGTTAAGAGGAAACTCAGCAGTTTCATTTACCAAACATGTTGTATGTTGCGAGTGTGACATGTTGAATCACACGTGTGACAACTTTTCACGGGAGTGACTTAACATATCATGCCCGTGAAAGATATAATTTGCTTGAGGATTTGCGAGAAAGTGTAATTTGATTTTTTAGATGTTTTCACTGTAAAATGATATTTGAGTAATAACTGACTGACAAATTTTGTCTGATCTAAGAAACTTTTAATCCATATTTAATTTTAACTTTAAAAAATAAAATAAATGTGCAAATAATTAATCAATTTTTTATATAATCAGTAACTAAACTTCTTTAATTAATTAAATAAACTTCTTTAATTAATTGTGTAATTCTTTTAAATTTAAATATAATTTAATCAATTTTTCTATCCAGTTAAGTTAAATTAATGGAATAATTAATACATTATTATTACTACTACTATTACTACTACTACTACTACTACTACTACTACTAGTACTAATCACGGTTGTTAATTAAGAAGTGCATTTGTATATACTATATTATATAGAATATAATAACTGTCAAATTTGATATGAATTAAAACAAATTAAAAAATGTTTAAAGATATTTTACATAAGACAGCATAGTTACATATTCTACAACTAAAAATTAGAGGTTAATGTCGATAAAGAAATTAGTGGTCAAAGTACTATCCTGGACAAGATCCTAAAATATTGACATAATTTCAGCCTTCAAATAAAAATAAGCAAAGTTAACAGTAGTAGCAAATTTTCTCTGAATTGCTGCAGCTGATTTTTTGATCATAGACAGCTGATTTTCTGATCATAGAGATATCAACTTGACATAGTTGGTTGTAGGAGCACTAGGATAAGGAATATGAAATAGACCACATGAAGAAACATAAGCCTTAAACCACTATCCACCTACCACTAAAAATGAGCTAAAGTCATGATACTCATAAATATAAAGCATCAAACATACACATCCTCAAAAAGAGCTAATCTAAATAATGGATACTTTTTTAATTGAAAAAATATATGAAGAAAAAACCAATCTCTGACTAAATTCCAAAACATAAACATCTTGATCGGACAAAAGAAAAGGAGAACAAAAATGCATTCTTAACAATAACACAAATTTTGGTCATCTACTTGCAACATATATACGGATGCCTTTTCCCAAACAAATCCAACGTTATTAATGTTGGATCGAAAACAAAAGCATGCAAGATTTGGATAAAATGGTAGATTTCAAAACTTTTTTCGAAATCAAAACATAGCAGAAACAACATAACCTAATCAACATGTTTCAGCCATACATGATATGGTATAAGGAAAATAATTAACATAAGAACAAGATAGAAGTTATACCGACTTCTTGCTATAGCTTTGACTCATCGCTTTTGTATCCTCTCCTTATCAATGTATCCTATCCTCATTATTGTATCCTCAACCAATTTGATATATCGCTTGTTCTCCTTAGACAACTTGGTTATCAAGATCCTTTTGTGGAAAAGCAGAAGAAATCTTGGAGAGATTTTCCTTAGTTGAAAGAAGTCAAAAATGAGACCCTTTTTGTTCAAGTTTTAGATAGGCTATGCAATAGAGTAGAGAGTTTGTCAAAAAATGGAAGAACACCCTCTTCTCTTCTTCTTAATTTCGATTAACATGAAAGAAAGAAGTGATATGCATCCAATGCATCACTTCATTCTTTAATCAATTATAAAGAAGCCAATAAATGAGACTCTTCTCATATGTTTAAGATGGCTATATAAAAAGACCAATAACCTAAATAAGACCCTATCATTTTCAATTATGAGATGAAAGAAGGGAGAGAGTACAAAAAATGCACCTCCTCCTTCTTTATTCAAATGAATGTTAAAAGGTTACATTACATGCCATCATTAAAAGACAACCATTAAACCATTTAATAATAAGATCATTACTCCCTTTTATGATAATGAAGCATGATAAAAATCATCTTAAATTTAGCAATTCAATGCTAAATGTGTAGCTATAAAAAAAACAAAATATGCCCTCCCTTTTTTAATAACTTTGTTTCAATTTAATTAATCTAATTAATCAAATCAAACCAAAGTCTAGGCCAATATTAAATGTTCATTTGGGCTTCTAATTAATAATTAATTAGTGCAAGCCTAATATTCAATCATAGGCTTTAAAACCTCTATTTATACTTCTTACTTTGCTTGATAACCTTCCTAGAAGCCAAGTGAGAAATCTAATTGAACTTATATAATTCAAGCTCTAGTAAACTCGGAGTTAATTTAATCTCATTATAATTAATTCCAGTTTCTTAACCAAATGTCATTACACTAAGGACAATTAGTTGAACTCTTGAATTACTAAATACTATGAGAACATATGTTTCAAATAAGATGTCCAATTGTAAACATTATTTGAACTGTATTATAGCCATCCGCACAATAAAGTATAAAATTACCATTTTTTCCCTTATGTTGGTTTTTCCTTCTAGATCTATTGTTTTACTATATATGGTGATTAACACATAAGATCTCATCTTGATGTTAAGACTTGATGGATAGCCAGTCCACTAAACTACTGGCGCCAATTTAATCACCAATCTCTGTAAAAACATCTAGAAGCGATGATATCACTATAAACTATTTATTTGAGTGAATGTTCCCTGATACATGTTTCAATTAATAATTCCAACATGCAGAAACTGGATTGATACTTTATAAAAATCCATTATGATCATATCAAAAATTGTAATGAAACACACATGAGTTCACCACTCATCAAGATTATGGTTCGTAATAAAATAATGATAAGGTGTATGTTTTAAGATTAAAGTAACGGCCTACTTTATTCTTTAAAAACACACTTGATTCCAGATTCATTAATAGTGCCATTATCAATAGTCAACTACTATTATGATATGAAACTCATCATTCCCTTGAAGTAAACTCTTTTACTTACATGAAGATAAATCGCAACACTACGATATAAACCATAACCAAGCGACCAACTTGAATATTCAACTATGAATCAACTAATTTAGATTCTAATAATATATATGTTTCCCATACATCTCCATGTATATGTATATTACTTACAAAAGAATCTAGGTATCTTATAACTAGATATATAATGCTCATACAAATAAAACCAAACTCTTTTGTTTTATTAATAATGAATATTTTCATTACAAAAGTAACTGGAAGAAGAATAAGTTATATGTAAATACACTTGTTTTATAGGGCACTATATTTACATAACTCCAACAATTAAGAGTAAAGGTGTAACACTAAAACAAATGTAGATATATGGGAGAGAAATTATTTCCAGATTTAAAACTAGTTTGAATTGATTTAGTCTAATCAACTATATTTAACCCTAATATTTATGATTAATTCAGTGGCAAAAATATTTACATCCAAATTCAATCAAAATGGAGTATAAGTTTAAACCTAATTAACCCAAAATGCAACATATTAATTTTAAATCTAATCAGCAAAATATGCATGACTATTGGTATATTTTGATATGATAGAACATTTATAGCAGTGATATGATATGAATTGAGCACAGAGCAGTTATAAGATTATGGGAATAAGCGATAGACATTAAGATCAGGGAAAAAACCAATTACATGCTATTATGCTATATTTAAGTCCATAATATACTAACCTCATCTCGCTGATGAGTTGACATCCCCATTTTTAGATTTGCGCTCCTCTCAGACTTATCATCTGTATCATTAAAAAGTAGGATAAATTAGATTTAACCATACAAATTTAACAAATTATATTGAAATCCAATTCTCATTCCAAGAATGAGTATCCTTTCTGTCAAAATTGTGTAGCTGTTATATCCTTATGAAGCAAAACAGAAAGCTACAAATTGGAATGAGTTCCAAATATAAGGTCCTCCAGGCACCAAGGCAAAAACTAAAGGCACTGAAATCCATAGGAGAAAAAGAACCTAACTAGTGAAAATTCGATGCAAAAAGTTTGCACTTCAACGAACAAATCCTTCACTACAAAACCATGACCAATTGGTCAAAATGAAGCAAAATATGAATATGCAGTTGAATGTAAAAGAAAGAGAACTAAAAGTAAGTGATTAAGAAAAATAACAAGGTATGTTTAGAGACATTCAACACATTTCTTATATATAGTGAAAAAGTAGGGCTTACAAAGTTCTAAGAACTATGCTTTCCTTAACATGTTAAATTTGTAAATTTTCTATGTAGATATTTGATGTATTGCTTCCATAATCAATTATCATGTTTATCTCCCAATATCAATCCAAGGTAAAGAAAGATGTTATCATGATCTTAATCCCCTAATTTACTTTGTAACACTTTGTTTTATTTTTTGAGTTTGTCAAATCCCTAAGAACATAAGTACATATTGTGAGATCCCACATCAGTTGGAGAGGAGAACGAAGTATGCCTTATAAGGGTGCAGATACCTTTCCCTTACAGACATATTTTTCATGTTTTAATGTACCGGATCTCATCAAATCTCTAAAGTTAAATATGATAGGGCAAGAGTAGTTCCAGGATGGGTGACCTCTTAGGAAATTCTCGGGAAAAACAAAATCATGAGGGCTTGGTTGGGCCAAGGCCTAAAGCAGACAATATCTGTGAGCGGATGATCTGGGCTGTTACCGTGGTATCAGAGCTGGTACTCAAACCATCGTGTCAGCTAGACTGGGAACCTAATGTTGGATCGCCTATGGCCTGAGTATTCACAATACGCAACGGAATGGACCATTCTACACGACAAGAAGCATAACTGAAAATTATAACACGTATGAAATTACCTCTTAACGTGGATTGGTATTTGTTTCTTTTTCAAATTTGTAGACACTGCAATGCGTGAATGTCCTCTACCAGTATCCACACGAAGATGAACAATCCGGGTAGCGGTTAATGTGTGCTAGCACATTCTAAAATACTTTTGAACGCCACACAATTTTTCTCTTAGAAGAAGAACGAATAACTAGATCTAGGTGGATAGGGTTTTTCGTCTCTCATCTAATGAGACATAAGTTTCTCTATTTTTATAGAGAAAACCTAATCCCTATTCCTATTAGGAATAAGAACATCATAATCCTAAACCCATTAGAATTATTGAAGCC
>JANVCQ010000008.1:31498724-31509356 GCA_025531925.1 Erythroxylum plowmanianum
TCGGTATTTGTTTCAGGTCGATTAATTCGTTCGCTTTGTATTTGATTCGCATTATTCCGATTCGCGACTTTCCGAGTCAGATTCTGCACTTTGTTTCACTTTTCGTTTTTCCGTTTCCGATTTCCGGTTGGGATCCGGTTCCTCGGATCGGGTTCCAACAATAATAGTAAAAGATAAGGGTTAGCTTAGTTTAGCTTTAGTGGAGTTTTTGATGAAAAACTCTGTGGTTAAGAAACATTAGAGAAAGGAACTTAGATAGAAAGAAATGAAGGCAAGTACAGTAACTTATCTTTCAAGGTTATTAAAACTCAACTTTAAAGCTGGGAGACCTATCCATTTCTTAGCCACTTATCCACTTCCTTTTAGTAAAACTCACTTAAGTATTATTTGTACTTAAGTTTATGACTTAATAAAACCACTGAAACATAAGTCATAACTCATTAAATCACTTCCAGATTTTTCCATAAAACATCAGTTCACTGTTCCAATCGATTCCCTCACTTTCATTCAATAAATCTTTTTCAAATCAAAACCAAAAGCTATAAATTTTTATGGAGAGATGGAGTAATGTGCTATGAATCCAATGCTTTAAAAATCAGGTCATTTGGAGGTCGGACGACAAAGTTATGGCAGAAAGAATCAAACAAGGTTTTTGTCCTCAATCATACCGAACCTATCTCGAGACAAATAGTATAACTCTCTCTACAGATATCAGATTAAGATTATTTTAGGACAATTTCAAAGAAGACTTCGAGATATACAACTTTTGTGAAGATCTTGAAGACAAATTCTATCATATAAAGGGTCAAAAATGGACTAGACAATAACATCAGACGAATAGTTTACAGAAGAAGAAGTTTCGGTCACATAAGTAGAAAACAAATGAAGCAAAAAGCAGACGAAACAAAGTCAACTTAAAATGAAGCAAAATTAACTTAAGACGAAGTAGAGTCAACTTAAGATGAAGTAACTCTTAAGACGAAGCAGAATCAACTTAAGACGATACTTCTTCACAGACGATATGACGTCATCACAGACGATACGATCTTCACTCCTGAGCATCTTCTCTTATAAGGACCATAACTTTCATCCTCAATCTCCATGTTTCCTCTCAATTTTCATTTAAACACTCATTCCTATCTCAGACCATCATTTTACAATTACTCCCCAACTCAAGAACCATTTTCTTGATCATCTCTAAGTTTTCATCAACTCACGTATAAACACCTATATATTCACCTATATATTCATACATGCACAATGAAGAAACAGAGCATATCTAATTCTCTACACTAATCCTATACATCATTTCATTGCTATCTCAACTCCAAGAACCATTTCCGCATCACTTGATCACTAACAATTTATCAAAAACTAAATAACACCATATCCACAAATTTCATCCCCTTAACACAGTGTTCAAGAATATAAATATACGTAAATGCTATGATCATGCACTGATAATAAATTCATCAACTTTATTTCAAAAATCCACAACTTTATCAAATTTATTCACAACTTACTTCTAACAAATAATAAAAGTAACTTAACACTTGTCACTTTTCCTAAGGTCTAACTCGAACTAAGTTTCTTTTGAAACTAACTCTGTTAATTCCATCTTTATAATCCAACTATCTCCAAATCTTCTTTTGATCTCTTTTCGCCCTATTTTCTATAATTTTTCTCCGAAATTTATTCCTAAATTTACCAAAATTCACAAATCTCACAATTTTACTAACCAATAATATTTTCAACATAAATAAATTCAAAATTTACTAAAATTTCAAAAATCTCAACTCAGTTTAATTATACCCGGAATCATTCATGAATGCATGTACAATTATTTTCATGTGCAAAGATTCAATAGTTATGTGCATATACGCTAACATTATGCATGAGTGAGAAAATGCATCCCCTTAATATCTCTTTGAGCTCCCATGTATCGAATTTTTAGGTTCTATCCCCTTAATATAAGAACGGGATGTTACATTTCTCGGTAGCTGTGGAACTCTAGGTCGTCTACTCAGAGCTGAATCTAACCTGGGACCTAGAATTTCGTAGGGTGGAATTAGAACTAGATTCTCAAGCGGTGTCCAGTATCCTCTCTGATCCCACTAACCGCATCACGTTTCTTAATCCGTTCATATTGGGCATCAACGAGTTACTCAATCGCAACTGGATAGTTTCACCCCGCCGCATTTACAGGGAGGGTAATAAGAGTGCCGATTGGTTCGCCAATTTTGCTGTAAATTTCAGGCTAGGAGTTACCACTTTTGTATCCGCACCCTCCGAGCGTTGCTCAATCCTCCTTAAGGACGTCGCTGAGATTAGTATCCCCATATTAGTTTAACTTGCTGTTTGTTTTTTCTCTAATTAAAAAAAAAAAGAACAAGAATGGGCTTGATAATCCAATCACATCATCAACAGCTTAAATTGCTTCTTTGATGGCCAACAAATCTCGTTGGAGAGTCTGCAATCGAGATCATCGAATAATACGATGGCGTATGCGTTGTCCTAGTCCTAGATCAAACTTCGGTGAAACATGACTAGCGAGTATTATTTTAATAAATTATGCAGTTGTTAGGTGTCCATTGCAGGATAAATTTGTTGACTTTGTCAACAATCTGAACGAATTAATTGCAAGCATTGAATGTGAAGCAAAATTTTGAATACTCGGTCGGTCGGTCGCTGCATATTATTTCAGACTAAAATCGGTAAACAATAAATGATAGATTGTAAATATCAGTTATTATTGATATAGTACCGGATAATATTTAAAATATTGGCTAAATATTAGTCGATATCAAAAATTTTAGAAAAATTAAAATTTTTTTGTAAAATTTTCTAAAATTTCTAAAATCCTCATTCCTCCCTCTTACCCCTTTTTCTTTTTTTTTTCAAAGTTTTTCAATTAATTATTTTATTTATTTCAACTATTATAATTATTGAAAATTGAAAATTTTTGTTTTTAAAATAATAATGAATATTTTTATTATTAATAATAATTATAAATTAAATAAAACTTAAAAATAAATTATTTTTATTTAAATTTATTTTAATATTTTATATAGTATTTATTAATACAATATTAATATAATATTTTATTTTTTAAAATAAATAATTTAAAAATTATTATTTACAAACTAATGTTTATTTTATATATTTTTAATTATTAAATCAAAATTTATTTGAAATTTATATATTTCAAAATATATTTTAAATTTAATTATATTTATTAATAATTATTAAATTAATTTTATAAATTAAATTAAATTAAATTATTATTTTTTATTATAATTTTTGAAAACAAGATTAAAAATATATAATGCAACTATATAATATAATAATAAAATGTTTTATAATTTTAAAAAAATTTAAAAATTATTTCGTGGACTAATATAATACTGTACCAAAATTCCCTACTAAATTTGGTACGAAATTCGTAAGAAAGGGGACTCTTCGGGTGTTTTACATGGATAATGGATAATTGAATATTTCAGTTCAGATGATGTAATCAATGATGTCAAGTTCGACAGGGTCTCTCCAAAACTTGTCCGTCAAGAAATTTCTGCCATACTTCCTTATAAGGCCAGTCAACTAACACCGAAGGCACATAATACAAGATAGAGAGAAGAGAAGGAACTGTTTCAAAGAAACTGCAGAATCCAAAAATGACTGAGGAGGTGAAGCTATTGGGCACTTCGACTAGTCCTTTCAGCTTTAGAGTAAAGTTGGCCCTCGAACTGAAAGGGGTCCAATACGAGTACATAGAAGAGAACCTATCTAATAAGAGTTCTTTGCTTCTCGAGTATAATCCAGTGCACAAGAAAATTCCTGTGCTTGTGCACAATGGAAAGCCAATTGCGGAGTCACAAGTTATTCTTCAGTACATTGATGAGACCTGGAAAGCCAATCCCATCCAGCCTGAAGACCCTTATGATAGAGCCGTTGCTCGCTTCTGGGCCAAGTTCGTTGATGATACGGTAAATAATCTCAGTTAATTTTCATTCACTTTACAGTCTCTGAACCAGTTTCGTTGGTGTTGACTATGTTAATTGATGCAGCTTATGCAAACTGGATACAGGTCTTGGAGGGCCAAAGGAGAGGAGCTAGAGCAGATCATGGGACAAGTGTGTGACCAGTTGAAGTGTCTCGAGAATGAACTGAAGGGAAAGGAGTTCTTTGGAGGTGGGGCTATAGGACTTGTTGATATTGTAGCATTTTCTGTCACGTATTGGTTTCAAGTGTGGCAGGAAGCTACAGAGGAAAGATTTTTAACTGAAGACAAGTTCCCAGTTCTCTGCAGCTGGATTGAAAAGCTGTCCCATATTGAAGTGGTCAAAGGATGTCTTCTTCCCAAAGAGAATCATGTCGCTCGTGCTAGAGCTCGCATTGAAGCTATAAGATCTGCATCCAAATGAGCAACCTTCTGATGCCATTATTGCTGTATAAGCGATAAATGCCCTCCATTTTAAAGCTGTCTATTTCGTCCCAGTTCTTTTTCCTTTCTTAAGAGTTAAGAAGTATTGTAATGTTGTGCGTCTATTTGATCAAGTGGATTGTTGGAATGACATGTTTGACAATGAATACAAACTGAGGTTATCGGGTTAGTAAGGTTGAGCTGAAAAAGACAAAAAGTCTAAAATCTGTAAACCAAGGACTCTTTTGTTGATTCAACGAATCTCATTTTCTTTCTCTTTGGGTTTGATGAAGGTGTCGATGTCTCGGAAAGTTTCAATCGATATTGCTCAAAGTCAATTTCCTGGGACTTCCAATCCCTTTATTTGTTAGCTACTTGAAGTTTTACCTTCTTGCTCTTTGTATTCTGCAATTTGGCCTTTTAACTAAGTTATTATTCCGAATAATAATTAAAGTACATAGCCGACAACAGAGAAGAAGGAGAAGAATGACATGGAACTACATAGCAAACAAGAGAGACGAAGAACGATGTATTTGTAACAGTTGTAATAACCGTAGTACGAAATGAAAAATATGAAATGAATTAGTTATATTCTCACTTTTTTGTTTCTTCTGCTTCACTTGATCGTCTAGAAAAATATTCTATCAATTCTGTAACGAGAGAATCTCTTGAATAAAAATATCATAATTGCTAGTATTAGAGCAGATAACCCTTGGAAACAAAGCAATGGTGGAAAACATGAGAGGAATGGGGGTGCGTCATTTAGAAGAAGGAAAGAAGAATCTAGGACGCACAAATGAGAAATGGAAAGGACATCAACAACATCAAGTCCATGTTCCAGTAACTTACCCGACTAGATTTAGCAAAATGACTTCCCTACATTTAACAGTGTAGGGGTACTGTGCTCAGCTTGAAAGACATTCGAACAAACTGTCATTACTAGAAATCTACTTAACAGGTTTCTTCCTGAACGATCTTAAACTGGGGATGATGAATCCCTAAACACTTCAACAAGCTTATATATTCACCAAGAAACAAGAAGCTATAGTAGTAGTCAGCATGCTTGTATACTTTGAAAAGGAGAAAAACCACTGGGGCAGATGAGGGGAGGAGCAATTTCTATGTAAAAAAATGCAAATAAACAGTCACTCCAATCAAGAGCAATCCAGAGGCAGGATTACTTCTTACACCAGGGAACTGAGGAAGCATTAATAAACCCAATTACAACAGGAATTTGCAGGGAATGAAGGCGACAAACAGTAAAGAATTCGATGAGAAGAGAGTATGAGGGCTATGTTTTTAGTGTCACGAGAAGCACAGTTCGGTGCACAAATGTAAGAAAAGACAGTTCCAACTATATATGGCGGAGGATGAAGAAACAATCAAAAGGCAACAAGTGAACGAGGAATAGAAGGAAGGGGTACCATTTAGTTCCAATGTATCCTTAGAAGCGATGTAGGGTCTAAAAGGCCAAAGAGAGTTTAAACAGATAAGGCTCATGAGAAATCGCCAAAAGAAAACCTTGCACATCCTCATTGATAGTGGAAGTACTAATAACATATTAAAAGAAAAATTGATTAAGAAAGGAAATGTAGAAGTGGTGGACAAACCACCCTTGGACATTATGGTGGAAGGTGGTTTAAAGTTGAGTAGTAGGCAAATATGTAGGAATTTAACTTGGAAAATGCAAGGGTTACATTTCACCACTGATGCATTGATCCTTTAGTTGGGAGGAAGTAAAATGGTCCTAGGAGTCTAGTGGTTTGTGACCCTCGATTATATACTATGTAAATTCAAAGAGCGCAACATAGAATTTCAACGGGAGAGCAGAACAACGAAGCTGACAGGCAACCCAAAGGAAAGAGTTGGAGAAATATCAAGTAAAGGTCTCACAAACTGATAAAAATTTTAAGTAGAGGAACACTATTTATACCATGTCTATCATAGCCGATTGAGTTCCATATGTAGCAGCTTATGTTGAAAGATAAAACTAATACCAGAGAAGAATTAGAAGGTTTGCTTACTAATTTCGGTGAGCTGTTTCAAGAGCCTAGACTACTGCCCTTCAAAAGAGCCCATAATCGTAGTATCCCTCTAAAACAAGGAGTAAAAACCATAAACATACTACCCTTCCGGTGAGCTGTTTCAAGAGCCTAGACTACTGCCCTTCAAAAGAGCCCATAATCGTAGTATCCCTCTAAAACAAGGAGTAAAAACCATAAACATACTACCCTTCAAGTATTTCGTAAGAATCAAGGAGTTGAAACCATAAACATACTACCCTTCAAGTATTTCGCAAGAATTAATGGAATAAGGATTTATTAGGAAGAGTGTTAGTCCTTATGCTTCACCATTAATTCTTATTAAGAAAAATGATAATACGTGGAGGGTGTGTATAAACTATATAGAGTTGAACAAGCACATGGTTAAAAGCAAATTCCCTATCCCATTTATTGAAGAGTTGTTGGAATAGTTAATTGGATCTAGCTAGTACTCTAAATTAGATCTAAGATTTAAATATCATCATATTAGAATGAGGTAAGAAGACATACCAAAAACAACATTTAGAACTTATGAGGGACATTTAGGATTTTTAATTATGCCTTTTGAGTTGACAAACGCACCTTCAACCTTCTGAAGTATTATGATTGAAATCTTGGAATCTTATTTGCAAAAGCTTTTATTAGTTTTCTTTGATGATCTTTTACTTCACAACATTTAGAACATTGGCAGTAGATTCTACATGTCTTATAGCAGCAACAACTTTTCATTAATGGAAGCAAATATAATTTTGGAGCTAGACAAGTTGAATATTTAAGACATTCTATCTTTGAGAAAGGATTATCTATGAATGTACAAATGATCAAAATTATCCAACATTGGCAATCACAAATGTTAAAGGAACTCAGGGGTTTTTAAAGGTTGATAGGATATTACAGACATTTTATAAAGCACTACAAGGTTATAGCCAGGCCTCTTAACACACTGCTAAAAAAAATAGGTAATAGGAAGGTGGGGATAGAAGGATGAGCAACAACAAGCATTCAAAAAACTTAAAGAGATGTTAATGACAACTCTAGTCCTAGCTCTTCCAAACTTTTCACACGCCTTCATAGTGGAAGCTGATGCATGTGAGAAAGGAATTGGTGTAGTGCTCCAACAAGATAGGCATATGATATTGGCACCCAAACATCAAGGGCTTTTAACCTACGACAAAGAATTTTTAATTATTCTCAAAACTGTAAAGCAGTGGCACCACTACCTAAATGGGAATTTTTTAAAGAGTACTAATTGACCACAAGAGCCTGGAACACCTACTGGAGCCAAGAATTTCTATACCATTTCAACATAATTAGTTACCTAAGCTAATACGGTACAATTTTGAAATTGCATTCTAGAGTGGGATGGAGAATATTGCGACAAATACCTTATCTAAACTCTCAAGTAAAGAGCCGTTGACGATGACAATATACCATATTGAGACAAATTTAATGGAGGAGATTAGAGAAGGATGGAAGAGGGATGCCATCATTCGAGACCTTTTAAGGAAGTTAAGAGGTGCACTCTGGGAAATACAAATAGAAAAATGGAATATTGAGATGGAAGGGGAGGATTGTCATTAGCTATGATGATGGACTTGAAAAGAAAATCATATCTTTCACATACGATAGCCTACAAGGAGGTCATTTAGGTGTGACTGTCGCTATCAAAAGGGTGCATAATTTATTTCATTGAAAGTAATTGGCCAAGGACTTACAAAATCACGTAAATAATTACATTACTTGCCAGCAAAGTAAACATGATCATGCAGCATATCTTAGAGAATTCCAACCCCTTCCAACACCCGAAGGTTGCTGGTAAGAGATAAGTTTGGAATTCGTTGAGGGCTTACCCCTATCTAAAGGTAAAAAACTTTATGACAATAAGACACCCCTATACACCCCTATATGGTATACTCAAATCCATAATAAGTGACCGTTACCCTTTATTCCTAATCAGTTTTGGCAAGAAATGTTCAGGTTACAAAGTGTGAGTTCGAAACTCTCCACATTGTACCACCCTCAAACTGACATATAATCGAAAGCTATCAACAAAATACTAGAAACCTATCTCAAGTGTTTTTATAGTAACGCTTCATATAAATGAGTGAATTGGTTATTGATGGTCAAGTGGTGGTATAACATGACTCATCACATCGCCATTAACACCACTCCCTTCAAAATTCTTTATGGTTAATTGCCACATTTTTATGTACCTTACCAAGTGGGAGACTCTCATAATGTTTTGATAGATCAAGCATTCCAAGAAAGAGAGGAATAAGTTCAAATAGTGAAATTCCATTTGAACATAGCACAATAGAGGATGAAACAATATGTACATAAAAAGAGATTGGAAAGAGAATTTGAGGTGGGGCAACGGGTTTTTGTGAAGCTCCAATCATACAAATAACACTTCTTGCAAAGGAGAACCAATCAGAAGCTAGCTCCACTATATTATGGTCCATACTAGATCACTGCTAACATCAATAAGGTGACATATACTTTAGAATTTCCTAAGTAATCAACAGTTCACCCAACCTTTCTTTTCTCATAGTTAAAGAAATCCATCTATAAGAAATACCCACTTCTTCACAGCCACCATTAATGTTAACCAACATCAAAAAGGCACCTAAGGCTATACAGAGAAGAAGAATGATCAAATGTCATAATCAAGTAGTAACACAAAAGTGCTTGTGCAATGGCAAGGGGAGAGTAGAGAAACTGCCATGTAGGATGTGTGTTTGAGTGACAGAAGAGATTTCTTGGAGTTAATCTGATAGATAAGGTGGTTATTGAAGGGAAAGGGGATGTTTTAAATAATGATCAAAGTACGTAGTAGGCAAGAGAGAAGAAGAAGAATGGCGTCGAAGTACATAGTAGACAAGAGAGAAGAACGACATCGGAGAACGCCCAGCTCTAGCCTAAATAAGTCATCCTATAATCCCCCTAGCCTAAATTCAAGATTTTCAATTCATTCTTTGTTGGTCGACATGTGTAAGCTCTGATACCAAATTGATATGTCCTAGTCAAAGCTTGTTGAGAATAGAAGAAATAACATTTTGCTTTTGGGTGAGAGCAACCACAAATTTTTTAATTGTAATAAGCTTGCTTATTATTTCCTTTAAAAGAGTTTAAATACAAATGAAACGATTAACAATTTCCCCAAAAATAAGACCCATAACGACTAATGCACTAAAGTAGCAACAACTAAAAATAACTATTATTAGACTAATTCTTAAGCAAGCATAATTGTAACAAAACAAATTCCAACACCTGTCTATTTTAACACCCACCACCTAGCCCATAAATCTTACATGTGGATATATCTTGGATTCATTCTTGACACCCTAGAGGATCTTTTAAGCTTATCAATGCATCAGAAAAGCCTATTGGCAATGGCATCTCTGGTTGAAAAGAAAGCATCTTCTCCTTGTAAGGCCTTCTTAGTTTCATTAAAGACTTTGCTCCCCCTATTTGATTAATAAGAAACTTTAATGTTTTCGATATATAAGAGATCACAAGGCCATTTTTCATCATCAAAGACCAAACAGATGAGGTACTTTTTCACAAAAATTGCTAGGTCCAAAGTAGTTGAAGAGGATCAGTCCTTATAGCTCTAGGATAAACTTAGCCCTTGCACTGAGGGGAATCTAATACGATTACTTATCCATCAAAAGTCTTTTGCTTACTCCTCAAGTATAAGCCAATGCTTAAAATAATTCCTGTGCTTTTACACATCGGAATGCAAATTGTTGGATAAATCTACCTGAAGAGAAATGTGTTGCATTCTATAGAGCTCTCAAAAACCCACGTGCAAAATGAAACTCTATTATTGTTGTTTCTCCCTTCTTCTATTGTTGAAGTAGATCACTCCATTTCTCCTACTACAGAAGTTATTTATGATGATTAGTTGTAACATCCCATCACCGATGGGAAGGGTAAATTGGTTATTTGGGATGGGTTAGGAGTGTGTAAACATATCTCGGCATGCACATGCATCTTATGGCTTCTATATATATATGAATGGTAATTTTTGCACATGCACATGATTGTACATGCATTCATGACATTTTCCGGCATATGTGTCTATAAATGAAATTTTTTGTGAAAAATGTGTTATTTGTGTTTGAAAAATTGAATTGGAGTGATTTATGTGTGTTTTACATTTTTAGG
>JANVCQ010000008.1:31534365-31545246 GCA_025531925.1 Erythroxylum plowmanianum
CTAATACATGCATTATCAAAATACCATTTATAATATCACAAAGCTTAAAACTCAACTTACTTGAGTTAGCTAAATTCCTAACAAATCATATTTCGGTGAATGGATGAACATTGAGATTTTAACAAAAATCAAACTCTCTCTCTTTATATATATATATATGAACTGAAATTCTTACTTGATGTAAGATTCAATAACCAATTTTACAACAGAAACGACTTGGTGTTTTTGACGAGGATGAAGAACAACGCAAGTGAAGAACATGCAAGCTGCAGAAATTTCCTTACTAAACACATAACTACATGTATTACACTCTCACTGCCACATGTCACCATGCACGTGAAGCCATTTGTTAATATTTAATCAATCCACGTGTCAGACTAAAATTGGTCTAATTTCAACAATTTTGTCCTATTCTAAAATACCCCAAATTTTAAAATACCCCAAATTTTATTTTAGAAATTTTCTAAAATTTACCAAAAAATCAAAAATAATAATTACTATCACCAAATAAATTTTCCACACAAATAATCCATGATTCCTATTTAAAAATCAATTCTAACTTGAAAATGTCAATGAATGCGTGTACAATCATATTAATGTGCAAAAATCAATATTCTCGTATATGTGTATGCCATATTTAACTTAAGTATCATATGCATTTTTCTAGTTTCTTAGTAATTTCTCATGATACACTATTATAGCCTTAACATGGATAAAGGGATGTTACAATTATCCCCTCCTAACAAAAATTTCATCCGCAAAATTCTTACCTAAATGGTCAAATAGGTAGGGGTACTGATTTCTCATATGCTCCTCCGTTTCCCATGTATCTTCCTTGCTTGAATGATTCTTCCAAAGGACTTTCACCAATGGGATCATGCGGTCCCTTAGTTGTTTATTCTAATAGCCAATTATCTTAGCAGGTTCTTCAAAATAACTCAGATTACTAGAGACTTCAATCTCATGAGTCGATATCACATGAGATGGATCCAACCAATATCGCCTAAGCTTACTCAGACGAAACATATTATGTATCTGTGCCATTTTAGAAGGTAAGGCTAACTTATAAGCTAATGGCCTAATTCTTTCAATTATCTCATGTAGACCAATGTACTTCGGGCTTAACTTACCCTTCTTACCGAATCTCAATACACCTTGCCAAGGTGATACTCACAGAAATTCTCTACCTCCTACCTGATACTCCACATAGCTTTTCTGTCTATCTTGTGCTGCTTTAATTCTGCTACGGATCAATTTCACCTTGTCAATGGTATCCTGAATCAATTATGGGCCTTCAACAATTTTTAGACCCTCTTCATCCCAATATAAAGGCGAACAACACTTTCTACCATACAACGCCTTGTATGGAGCCATACCGATACTACTATGATATAGATTATTACAGGTACACTCAATCAAAGCTACATACTAATCTCATGCTCCTTGAAACTCCAGAATATAAGCTCTGAGTATATCCTCAATAGTCTTGATCGTCCTTTCACTCTGACCATCTGTCTGAGGATGAAATGCATCTGAAATTCAGTTTTGTACCCATAGTTGTCTGTAAACTAGCCTAAAATCTTGAGATAAATCTAAGATCCCTGTCCAATACAATGTACACT
Organism: Erythroxylum plowmanianum; assembly: GCA_025531925.1. Taxonomy (NCBI): domain Eukaryota; kingdom Viridiplantae; phylum Streptophyta; class Magnoliopsida; order Malpighiales; family Erythroxylaceae; genus Erythroxylum; species Erythroxylum plowmanianum. Next base: position 31,535,988 of record JANVCQ010000008.1, read on the forward strand.
GGAACCCCATGTAATCTCACAACTTTATTCACATAACTGATCTAGTGAATAATTTTCTCTCACAGGCAAAAAATGAGCCAACTTGGTCAGTCTATCAATAATGACCTAAATGACATCATGTTGCCTCGGAGTCCTTAGCAAATCCATAATAAAAATCCATAGTGATTCATTCCCATTTCCACTCTAGAATAGGCAATGAATGTGATTTTCCAATTAGAGCCTGATGCTCAGCCTTAACCTACTAGCAAGTTATACACTTAGAAGCGAACTCTACTACTTGCTTCTTCACACCAGGTTACCAGAAATGTTGTTTCAACATGTTATACATGTTAGTGGTACCAGGATGCATAGCATAAGTTGCTACATGTGCTTCCTCCAAAATCTCTTTCCTCAAATCATTAACGTCGGGCACACATAATCATTGCTTTAACCGCAATGTATCATCTCTCACCTCAAATTCAGAAACCATATTGACTTTTAACTTCTCAATTAACTTTACTAATTATAGATCTCTGTTCTGAGCCTCTATGATTCTTTCATGTAATACAGGTCTCAACTTCAATGTAGCTATCAATTCTTCATTCTGCCCCAATTTCAATTCAACATTCAATGCTTTCAAATAAACTAGGCTCGATAACCTCTATAATTGTACTTGAGCCACACTGTTGTTAGACTTCCGACTTAATGCATCAACTACCATATTAGCTTTGCTAGGATGATACTTAATTATACAGTCATAATCTTTTAACAATTCTATCCATCTCCTCTGTCTTATATTCAACTCTTTCTGGCTTAACGGATACTTCAAACTCTTGTGATCAATGAACACATGAAAAGTTTCTCCATACAGATAGTATCTCCAAATCTTCAAGGCAAATACTACTGCAGTAAGTTCTAAATCATGTACTGGATATTTAAACTCATGAGACCTCTATTGTCTTGATGCATATGCTATTACTTTGCCATGATGCATCAGTATACATCCTAAACCCTGGTGTGAAGCATCATTGTACACAACATAACCTCTAGAGCTAGATGGAATAGCTAATACCAATGCTGTAGTTAACCGATGCTTAAGCTCCTCAAAACTCTCCTGACAAACATCATTCTATCTGAAAGGCACATTCTTTCTCAAAAGTTTTGTTAAAGGGGCTGAGATCAGTGAAAACCCCTTGACAAACCTTCTATAATAACCAACTAATCTAAGGAAACTCCAAATCTCAAACACATTCCTCCGAGCCTCCCACTTCATCACTGCTTTTACTTTCTTTGGGTCTACCTGAATGCCTTGTCTAGATACTATGTGACCTAGGAATACTACTTGATCAAGCCAAAATTTACACTTTCTGAACTTGGCATATAACTGTTTCTCCCTCATTATCTGTTGAACCAATCTTAGATGTGCAGAATGATCTTCTCTACACTTCGAGTACACTAAAATGACATCAATAAATACAATCAGAAAGTGATCTAAATCAGGTTGAATACCTTATTCATCAAAGTCATAAAAGTTGCTAAGGCATTGTCAATCCAAACGGCATTACCAAAAACTCAAAGTACCCATATCTTGTTCTAAATGCACCATTCGATACATTAGCCTAGGCTATTTTCAACTAATAACATCCTGACTCAAGTCCAACTTTGTGAATACCTGAGTTTCCTATAACTGATCAAGCAAATCATCAATCCTTAGTAATGGGTATTTATTCTTAACTGCTATTCAATTGAACTTTAGATAATCAATACACAATCTCAGAGTTTCATCCTTCTTCTTTACAAACAATACTGGAGCTCCCCAAGATGACACACTAGGCCTGATGAAACCCTTATCTAATAACTCTTGTAAATAGGTTTTCAATTCCTTCAGTTCTACATGTGCCATCCTATATGGAGTAATTGATATAGGAGCGGTACTTGGAACAAGGTCTATAGTAAACTCCATCTTCCTTTCTGGGGATAAACCTGGTAGTTTTGTAGGAAACACATCTAGGAAATCCCTAACAATAAGAATATCTTGAATGGTTTGTTCATTTGTAGTATCAACTATGTGGGCCAGATAAGCCTCACATCTACCTCAGATCAGTTTCAACACACTTATAAATGAAATTAGTTAGGCCGGTATAACCTGACTAACTCCTTGAAATGCCACTTTCAACTGATTAGGGGATTTAAGAACTACTTCCTTAGTATAACAATTTATCACAACCTAATGAGTAGTAAGCCAATCCATGCCTAGAATAATATCTATTTCCTTTAACTGCAATATAATCAAATTAGCTTCTAACTCTGCCTGATCAATTGGAACTATGCACCTTTTACATACCTCACCAATCACTGTTATACTACCCACTGAGTACTAACCTCTAACCCACATTTTAATATCTCTCTCTCATAATGCAATCTAGATGTTAGATGCAGTGTGATGAATTAATGTGTAGATCTTGCATCTATCAATGCATGTACTTCAAAATGAAAAACATGCAACACACCTGCTACCACATATGGGGAGTTCAGCACTTCCTGTTTGGTGATGGCATATACCCTGGCCTAAGGTTGTGGCTAGTTACTCCGTACCTCAGTCTTGACACTAGGCCCTACTGACTGAGTTTTGCCTCCACCTTTGCCTCTCTGTGTAGATTTGAGAGCTCTACTCTACTGAACCATTGTCTTCGTCATTATTCCTCCTCTAGCTCTAGACTGTGGTCTTAAAGTCTTAGGACAATCTATGATCATATGTTGTACAGAACCACAACGGAAACAAGCTCCCGTTAACCTTTAACATTCACCACCATACTTCTTACCACAGTGCTTACAATCAAACCGCTGTTGCAACTGGTTGGAGGGCATTTTTTATCTACCTTTCCCAGTTTGAACAAATCCAGCTTTTGATCTAGACCCAGATTGTCTCGATGTAGCCTAGAATTGAGACAATCTGTTCTGACACTTTATAGAGCTTCTGCCAGAATCAACCTGAGATTCATCCAGCCTCTTTCCTCTAACCTCCTGTCTATACTCTCCCTGACCATCCTTAAACAACTGTTCAATTCTTATAGAAGTTGGTCGAAGTTTCGTAAAACTACCCAAATTCGAAATGGCTAGCCTTGTTTTGATCTCTATGTTCAAACTGTCTTCAAACCATCTACATTTGTCTTCCTCAATTGGGATCAATGCAATTGCATGCCCCATTAACTCATTGAATCTTATTTCATAATCTGCCATTATGAGCTTGCCTTGCTTCAGATCAAAAAATTCTTTCATCTTCCTATCCATATAAATCTTAGGCATATAATTCTCTCGAAACACCCTAAAAAAATCTTCCCAAGTTAAACTACAAGGTTTGGTGGCACTGCTTGGATGCTGGACCCTGCAGTAGTGAGACCGCATAATCAAATCTTTCATCTACCTCATAGTACATCTAATTGAACACTCTTTCTATTCTCTCTAACCACCTTATGCCTCAGTAGGGTCTTTCGCGCGCCTTTTTGGAATTCTTATAGGCATTTTAGCAAACTCAGGTATAGGAGACTCTATATTGGCTCCTATAGACTCCATGTCAGTTGACTCTTCAACTTGATCTCCTATGGTAGATGAGCTATAACAAAAAAAAATTGTGATCACGATCTGAATCTCTTACTATTGATCATATCTCTTTACTCTTATATGTCCCTATAGATGCCAAACCATGCTCTAATACCAAAAATGCAACATCTCACCACCATAAAGTATATATCTGAACATCTAAAGGATATTCAAGTACATATCCTATGATAATGGTATGTTAGAGCAAACATATATCCAACTTACACATGGCATCATCTAATAAAATTAAAAGTCACCAAATTTAAAAGCATTCCTTACATTCATTGACAAAAGCTTACAATCCTTATACAAGTTCTATATGATAAGAAACTATAAAATATAAGTCATAACTCTTCTGATGTCAGCCGATAGAACTTTGAGCCATAACTTAATCCAAAATGTTTGTCTAGTCTAGTCTTGGAAACAAGGTATCCTGTCTCATACCTGAAAAGTCACATTGCAATTTTGTGAACTCAATGAGTGAACCATCATTGATGATTTTACCTAAGTCAAATGCACAATATCACACATTTCACATATATTCTTTTAGAACATGAATAATCCAAATCCTCACATTATCATGGCACATCATGATATCATCGCAAATTCAAAACAGATACATACAAATACAAATGCATATGAGACTCTAGATTCATTATTATTGTTATGATCGAGTGCCTTTTATATACAAATACAGATATAGATACTGGACCATTGGGCTCAAGCGGAAACAAAAATCATGAAGCAAAGCTCAACGTGCAGAATACTGAGCTTAAAGCCCTTTCAGACAGGCTACTCTAATCACAACGCCTTTATCTGAACATGCATTTTATAAAATGTATTAAATAGCAGAATATGCCATATAGAGTAGTCATTTATAGTGCACAGTTAGAATCTCATAGTCATCAAACCCAAGTCCAACATTCAACTTTTGTTGAGTATACAAATATCATTCCAAATTTAAAAGCAATCAGAACACTTCCAATTCATAACAAACTCCTCGGATCTTTCAAGTATGGAATTCATCAACAATTCACAAATAGTTCAATAATTGGAAGTTAAATAAATTAAATCAATCCTAGGAAAAATTATCTAGGCTGACTCACTGTGCACTCCAATATGTTATTTCTTGGATAGCCCGGCAATATCTGAGTGACGTCTAATGTGCTCCTCTACATCATACAAAACACATTTACATATATCATAAATTGGCATAATTATAAGTGCTTGTTAATGCATATGTATGTATATGAAATATGCACAATGCATGTTTATAACAATCCCTAGTATCGCTCTATCATTTTCATCATATGAACATGCATTTATCCAAACTCACATAAGTATCATTTATACTTATGGTTTATGTCTCAATAAAACCATTAAAATCACCATTCCTAACTCATTTGGTCAAATTCAGATTTTTCCAAAAACTGACTTTTAGGTCTACAATTCTTGATCATTTAGACAATGTAAATGAAGTAATTTGACATTACTCTCTTCTAGAAAATTGTCCTCCTATCTCTTAAGTTTATAATGACACCAAAATCATTCAATTTGGTTCAGTAATCTGAAAGTTATACCCCAAATATTTTCAATATGTTCTTATACTAAAATAGTATCCTATACACAACTTTAATTCAAAATCTGGAATTCTAGAGAAAGGATTATCATTAGATTTCTTTAAAAAATTTGTAGCCTTATGTCTTTAGTTTACTCTAAATAAAAAATCATTCCATTTGGATGACTATAAAGGAAGTTATAGGCACAAGAAGGAAGGATGTTCAGAGTGCAAAAAAACAAGCACGATCAAGTCACAGGCATGCAATCATCACGTATCCCCGTGCACACCAACAAACAAGTCATGGCTATGCAACCTTAATGCACGACCGTGCACACCCAATCTCCAGAACCAATTTCTATCCTAATTTTATCACTCAATCTCTCCCAAATGATTTCAGATTGCTATAATTTTTGGTGGATATATAGATCAATGTGTTACGAGTCTTTTGGTTTAAGAATCAAGTCATTTGGATGTCAGGAGAAGAAGTTATAGCAAAAATATTGAAGGATGTTCAGCAAACAATCTCCCTTTAGAAAGCTTCAGGGCCACGATCTTACATAGGCACGATCGTGAGTTTTCAATCCTTCCTGCGAAGTCACGATCATGCTTCTCCAAATCCATCAGTGATGTCACGATTGTGCAGAGGCACGATCGTGCATCCTCCTCCTTCTTCACCGAAACTGGAAATTTTCCCTCTCTTTTTCTTCCATTTTTTTCCAAATTCTCTCATTCCTACTTTATTCAACTAGCATATAACTCATCTTTTCTACTTCCCTTCCAGTTCAACATAACGCTAATAAATCATAACCCAAGATGTAAACATAATCATAAAAAACTGTATATCATCCACATAAATCCTATTTTATGCATTTTTGTATCTTATCATTCACGCAAATCCCATTTTCTGCATTTTTCTATCTTCTATATCTTTCCATTTTTATCAACATAGTCATTTCATTTAAATCCTCTCTATATATCACTACCTTACCCCAATTCTCCTTCCTTACCATCAAACTCATTTAAATTCATTTCTATCGATACTCAACATATTCATGCATGTATAGTGAAAAACAAACCTTACGCATATTTCATAGTACAAAACAGAGTACATATATATATTCATTGATTTTTCATGAACTTATGTATCATTTTCATTTTACTCCAATTATCACAAGTATTTCAGTCTAATACATGCATTATCAAAATACCATTTATAATATCACAAAGTTTAAAACTCAACTTACTTAAGTTAGCTAAATTCCCAGCAAATTAGATTTTGGTGAACGGATGAACACTGAGATTTTAATAGAAATCAAACTGTCTCTCTCTCTCTGAACTGAAATTCTTACTTCATGTAAGATTCAAGAACCAATTTTGCAACAAAAACAACTTGGTGTTTTCAGTGAGGATGAAGATCAATGCAAGTGAAGAACACACAAGCTGCAGAAATTTCCTTACTAAACACATAACTTCGTGTATTACACTCTCACTGCCACATGTCACCATGCATTTAAGCCATTTGTTAATATTTAATTAGTCTATGTGCCAGACTAAAATTGGTCCAATTTCAACATTTTCCCTATTCTAAAATATCCCAAATTTTATTTTAGAAATTTCCTAAAATTCACTAAAAATTTCAAAAAAATAATTATTATCGCCAAATAAAATTTCAACACAAATAATCCATGATTCCCATTTAAAAATCAATTCTAACCTGAAAAATGTCAATAAATGCATGTACAATCATATTAATGTGCAAAAATCAATATTCTCGTGTATGTGCATGTCATATTTAATTTAAGCATGGTATGCATTTTTCTAGTTTCTCAGTAATTTCTCATAATACACTATTATAGCCTTAACATGGGTAACGACATGTTACAGTAACATGTTCAGCAAAATTCAGAAATGTTATACATAATGGTCAATGAGTTAAATTAGGTGCGGTCAACTCCCTTAGAGTTCTCAGATTTGCCATCATGTCTTCGAAATCTAATTCCAATTTGTCTACCAAAATTGACCTTGCTTTCCTACGCAACCTCCACAATGTTCTCTCGATCTCCAAATCAAGTTGCTCAATTTCTTTATGAGGAGATTTGGTCACTATCATGCACCAACACGAATGGACAATTAAAAATTAACAAGTAACAAAAATAATTATTATAAATAGATATATTCACAAAACACCAACTAAAATCAAATACAAAAATTAAACTACCACACTCCTCGACAACGGCGCCAAAATTTGATAACGCATGTCAAGTATACTGCAAAATTTACCTAACTCTGCACACTACAATTTGCAGTTATGGTGAGTCAGGAACGAATCCACAGGGGATGTTCGGTTAATTTCTGTAATGAATTTAATTGATGCAAGGAAGATATATGGGAGGCTTTTGAATTTTAAGCAAATTAGAAATCAAAGTAGAAGTAAACTATTGAAAACAAATTAAAACAAGCAATCAAAGATGAGAAAAAGTTTCAAATATAAGTAAGGTCCGGTTCTAGGGTCAATCTCGGCCTAAACTAGTAGAATGCTCTACAAATCTCAGTTTTTCCTTAAGTTGTGTTTAATCAAGATACAATCATTAATTAAACTAACTACCGAATAACCTACGGTACGATCTCTAGAATTAATTTGGTAGCTGCATTATGAATTGGAAAACGATTAATATAGGTAGTAACCTCACACGTTTGAGTTATCTAACCTTAGTTATGTTGTTCCTAACAATTAACGATCATTAGATGCTATTCACAAACATTAAAAGTAACAGTTATAAATTGGAAAACGATCAATATAGGTAGTAACCTCACATGTTTGAGTTATCTAACTTTAGTTATGTTGTTCCTAACAATTAACAATCATTAGATGCTATTCACAAACATTAAAAGTAACGGTTATGGATTACATTCAATGTTTTAGTAGTAGGTTTGAAAGAAAACAATCAAAATAACATATTAAGATCATTCATCCCAAAATCAATCAAGTTAATACCAACAACATAACAATAAAAAAAATACAACTTTAAAACGATAAAAATAGCTTAACCGTGACTTGTTGTCGATATTCCCATTGAACCGGAGTCGAGAAGCTAGCCTTCCATCTCTATTTTCATGCTCCAAGTGTGAGTCATATTCCCTATGTGCTTCGGTAGTGAAGAGAAAGAATAATATTCGTTATACTCCATGCCTATTATCTTTCACAGCATTGGTCTCCTATTCATTGATTTGACAAATAAAAATGGTGCTACAAGGCTTTACTCACTATCTATCTCCCACTCTCTTCTGCCACCTCCCCCTCTCACTATACCTTGGATGTGACAAATAAACCTTATGGACCACCCTCCTATTCACGCATCTCTTCCCTCACGCCTAGCCACCGCAGCTCTTCTCCAATTTTTCCAACCACCAAGCCGCAACCAGCTCCTTACACGCCACTCTCTGTCACCCCTCATTGTTTTATTGATGAGACAAATTAACTTCAAGGTTTTTGGTCCACACAACTATTTACTCCCCCCTCCTTTTACTGTGCATTTTTAATAGAACACACACCATGCACTTGGAATGTAGACGCCTTATGCATTTAATGTAAAACATCTGCGTTGCGCGCAAGCATTTCCTGTGTTGTGCACATGCATTGCCTACTTTTAACGTACAATGTAGCTCGTGACTGTGTCATTTTTCCAGATCCACTTCTCTTGGCTATCGTTTTGAGCTATCATCTTGGTTGTGCCTTGCATTGCTGTATTGTCCTCTTAAGCATGATTGTCCATTAAAATCAAATACAAGTAATTACATGGAACAAGCAATTTCTAGCATTTCGTTTTTCAGCCACTTTAATTCTTCTTTGTTTTTTCATTTTTCTTATCTTTTTCTTGACTTTTATTTTCTTTTTTTTGCTTTGTGAAGACAAGAAAAAATAAATCTTCCAAAAATGACCCATATGTCGTGCTTCCGACTCACTTTAATTTCTTTGCTTCTAAATTGTACCTAAAATCACATAAGAGTTAAAGTGAGTATCTTAAGCATTTCTAAGACATTAATCACTAGGTATAGCACACCACATGAATCAAAGTTTAAACATATATCAACTTCCAGTTCTATAAAAAATAATGGTTG